>VZTM01029766.1:131463-219650 GCA_013400555.1 Jacana jacana
CACCACTTGTGACCGGCCACCAGCTGGATTTAACTCCATTGAGCACCACCCTTTGGGATCGTCCTTCCAGCCAGTACTGGATCCAGCAGATTGTATGCTCATCCAGGCCATGAGCAGCCAGTTTTTCCATGAGAATGTGGTGGGGGACAGTGTTAAATGCTTTACTAAGGTCCATATTATATCCACTGTCTTCCCCCCATCCAACAATCAGGTCATCTTATCATAGAAGGAGATCAGGTTCATCAGGCAGGACCTGCCTTTCATAAACCCATGCTGACTAGGCATAATCCCCTGGTTGCTCATTAAATGGCTAGTGATAGCACTCAAAATGATCTGTTCCATAATCTTCCCTGATATCGAGGTCAGACTGACAGGTCTATAGTTTCCTGGATTTTCCCTTCTGCCCTTCTTATAGATGGGGGTTACATTTGCCTCCTTCCAGTCCATGGGGACCTCTCCAGTCAGCCACGATTTAAGGAAGCTTCTGAGTGTTTAAGACAGGTAGGCAGCCATATTTTGGGGCAAATGTTAAGTGCAGTTTTGGCCACCCTGTAGGTGGGTTTGATTTTCTTTGAATTAGACACACAAAGTTCTAGAGTAAATATCCTACTGTGAAGTTTAGAAGTTAGCATATTGACTCGGCCTCAGCAAGCCTCAGCATGATTTCTAGCTTGGCTTAAATTCTCATTTTGCCGTCTCTAACAGACAAATTTATTTTCCTGGGGCAATGTGTATTCAGCCTTTCTCTCTGGCATTGTTTTTTCAGTAACGCAGTGAATAATCACTGCTGTTGGTGCACTAGTTTCTAGGGACATTGCAGGGAGTCTGTCTCATGCCCTCTCTCCATGACTTCATCCATTGGACTGAGCAGTGTGGTGGCTATCAATGGCAGAGAAGACCTCCAGCGCCATCTTTCAGAAGAGTGCTGTAATCCGCACAGGGTTTAAAACACTCAGAGGAAAGGTGGACTCCCAGCATTAAATCGGGTTTCCCTGATCGGCCTTATTAAAGTTAGTATTTCCTTTACTACTTACACAAGCGCATGTAACAAAACATTTCATTTCTGAGTAAATGGAATGTCAAGTAAATTGATTTGGTTGGGGGATTTTGTTCTGCAGAGGAAAAAAAATTGATTCAGAACTGTTTAATTTTTTTTATTTTCATTCTCTCTTTTTTGGTTCAGCAGCTGGACCAGAAAACCAATTCTTCCTACGGTCCCTGCATAGAGGGGGAATACAGAACTGGAAACTAGAACTAGAACTATCATTTTAATCTGACTTTAGTATTTAGAGATTGCACTGAAAAGTCTTTTGAGATACGCAAATGCCTAAATACTACTTTAAAGAGAGTGATAGAAATATGGGTGTTTGGATAATTGTCATTTGCTCATAGATTAATTGCATGTAGAAAACAGGCAGAAATAAAACAATTAAAAATAGGAATTATGGCACTTGATCCTGATAATTTAAATTAGTTTCATAGACTCTATTATCTTACTTGATTTTGATCCCACACATGGCTTAACCCACCAATAAATGGTTGTTAGGCAATGAAATCAGGTGTTTCTGCAAAAATATTGTTTTAGTTATGTCTCTACAACAAATGAAGCACAGAGACTGCGCTGGAATCAGTACCCTGCCTGCCATGTTTGGGACCAGAAGTGAGCGTGTCTGGCCAGGCAAAGGATGAGCAGCTCCAGTTGGGATTATGGGGAGTGCTAAAGGATGTGCTAAAGACGTGTGTCATGGGTAAGGGTAAAACTAAGGCTGCAAGCAGTGTGGGGTTGTGGATTTCAGGGATAAAGCTGAAAGGGTCTGGAGTTTTCCCAGTACTATTTGAATGGGGCTGGTAGGAGTTAGTTTCCCAAACAGAGGCAGGGTTGACCATGTATAGATTTTGCTGTTAGTTTCATAATTGCTCTGTAATTATGACAAAGAAGGCATAATATTAATTTGTTAAAGCCTGGTAACCCAAAGAGCTAAGTGATGCAGCCTTGAAGCAACCCTAGAGTAGTGAGAGTCAAGACTTATTGATCCAGACATCCCAGAGGCACAGGATCACTTTTAATCAATGACAAATTGATTTCAGGGCACCTGTGCCTTCAATGCAAGAGCACAGATGTTTGTTTGGTCCTCTTTTACAGCCACATTGTTGACTAGTTTAGAAGCTCTTTTCTTTAGGCTGTTAGTGGAGTCTGTAGAGAGAATATCTTCTAGAAGATAATTTGGAGCTGTGATTAATTTTCAGAAAGAAGCTAATTTCTGTCAATTGACATTGGAAGTAGCCTACGGGAAAAAGCATCATCAGGCTGAGTGAATACTCCCCAGAACAACCTTCTCTGGCTCTTTGTTGTAGTACTTTTCCATGAACTTTCATGAACAGTTTTACCACTGAAGGATAAACCAGCCTCACTGGGTTTCAGGTCAATGTTCTCTGTTTTTATAGTTTTGTTGAATGTTTTGCTGCTGGGGAGCACTTTAGATCTGCCTCAAGGTGGAATCCAGTCTAAATCATATTGATCCTTCCTTCACATAGGTATAGGTGACCTCTGCTGGTCCCAGTAACTGATTTGGACTTTCTGGAGCTCCTTTTGTGTTGTCCCAAGGATCCACAGAGGCTGAGATCTATCATTAGCCTAGTCCCACCTTTATCCAAGTGGTCAGTTGGTGGCCAACAACAGAAAGTTGTCACTCCTAAAAATCAGTTTGGCACATGTATGTGGTAGCCTTGTATGTGGCCTTGGCTGTTGACAGTTGCGTAGGCACTGCGTGTCTCATGGGGTGGTTGTGAGTTCAGTGAATCTTCTGTCTCTTTCCTTTTTTCCTTTTACAATGAAAACTTGAGCAAATAATTGAGCATAAAGAAGCTCGATTTATGTTTTTCTTAGCACTTTCCAGCTCAAGTTGAGCTGTATTTGGAGAAAGCCTATCTGTCTGCAGGTTGCATAGGCAGGTGGGGTTTAATCAATGGTTTGTAGTGAAAGCAATGCTGACTTAGATATTTAATTTGAGACTAGATATTCTTCTTTAATTAAATATTCAAAGGCAACTTTTGAAATTCTTAAAGGTAGTCTCTGTTTGTAAGACATATTTAATATAGTATAACATTCCCAAGCAGAGCAAACTTTACTGTAGGCAGATCTTCCTTAAGTCCCTTCCAAAACAGTCTTGTTCTTTTTAAAAATCTTCCATTACTGTCTAACTACACCAGGAAAAAACAAACAAACAAACCACCAAAAAAACCAACCAAACAAAAAACCAAAAAAACCCAACAAGCAAGTATCTCTCTTGAAAATTTGCAGTGTATTTTAGAAGAATTCTATGTCATTTATAATGCTGTGAAAGCTCTATTATTGACTTGTGGGTAATCTCCATTAAAATACTAAATTATAGAGTCTGCCTAAAAAATGACTAGGAGGGATGCATTAACTCTGAGTATTTAGATGGGTCAGTGTAACTGTAGTTACAGTGGTGGGTCACTGTAATCCTGATACGATCACATGGTTCTTAGTGACAGCAATCCGGCTCCCACACAAATCAAAAGTAAAATTTCAGCATTTCCAAAACTCTGAGCCCCTGAGAATTTTACCAGGCTCAGTGAGTTCAAAAAGTTGGCATCTGTTGTTCCTAATTATTCCATAGTAATTAGTGATGCAAATCCCACTTGGGGAGGATCTTCCCTATGCTTTTAGAAACTAACAACAGAAGACAGAGCCCTCAGAGCTGAGGTTCAGTGCTCAGTGAGGTGATTATGCAGTTATGTTAGTAAGGATTAGAAAAAGCGAGGCAGCTGCCTCAGCTGCTCCTGATAACATGCAAAAAAAAAGATATTTTCTACTTGGTGTGATTTTTCAAGAATGTATTATCTGATGCATCAGTGATTTACAGCTGAACAAGTCTATATAGACTAAATATATTATCATTTTTATTTTTAAATACTCACCTCCCCCAAAAAATGTTTAGTGTTTTACCATTAAAATAACTAACTACTTAGAATGATGTCAGATGAAATTCATTTCCTGTTGGTTTACAAAATTCCTCTGATAATTTTCTTGATGATTTTATCTCACATGATGTCCATCAAACTTGGCCATGAGAGAGGATTTGGGCCCACTGATTTCAGTCTTTTCTGTCAATGTTTATCTCAACTTGAATGTTCTTCTTGTAAGAGAAAATTATATCTTTTGGTACAGTTACAGTAATTACAGTATCTCTCAAGAGAGACTGTGAATCATTCAGAAAAGAATGTATACTCTCTAGCAACAGTCATCCTTAGACAGTATAGAGTCAGAATAGCATGGATAACACTGTAAGACCATGCATTTTGGGTCATGAAATAAAAAAAATATTGTCTTTCTGTTGTTCCTGCTCTCAAGAAGAGGTGGCTCTGATGTTGTGCTACAAGTTCCAGATGGGTATCTGTACTATCCCATCTCCAATGTCACAGCCAAATACTTATTTTCAGAAATGGCTGTTGGGCTTTCCACTGGAGTTGCTGATACTGCTGTTTGGTCATGCCAGGCCACCCCTCAAGACCCTTTTTCCATCTCCCTTTTTAAAATTGTTTCTCAGTAATATGTAAAGTCTGACTAGCTTCAGAAGTGATCAGATGTCTAGATTGCATCAGGGCATTTAATATTAATGAAATAATTTAAATGGTTTTTATGCTCTCAGATGATTTAGTTTCAGTGTACAATTTACCTTCACAATGTTTGACACGATGTCTCAGGAATAAAACAAGGCCATAGAATGACAGGAGTGTTGGCTGAGTGGGCTCTCTAGTCCAGCTTCCTGCTTGGAGGACAATCACCAACACTAGACTAAGACAGCCCTGGCCTTCTCCAGTCAACTCTTGGAAATCTCCAAAGACACACTCTCCACCACCTCTCCAGGTACCTATTTCTAGCTGACTGGAAATTGGGAAACATAGCCCTCATTTGCAAAAAGGGAAAAATGGAAGACCTGGGGAACTACAGGCTGGTCAGTCTCACCTCTGTGCCTGGCAATCTCTGCTAAGACACATGGCAAATAAGGAGGTGATTGGTGACAGCCAACATGGCTTTAGCAAGGGCAAGTCAAGCCTGACAAGTTTGGTGGCCTTTTAGGATATTGGCACAGCACTGGCAACAGACGTTATCTACCTGGACTTATGCAAAGTGTTTGACACTGTCCCATATAGCATCCTGGTCTCAAAATTGGAAAGTCATGGATTTTGATGGATGGAGAACTTGGTAGATAAAGAACTGGCTGGACGACAGTACTCAGTGTTGCAGTCAACAGCTCAATGTCCAAATAGAAGCCAGCCACGAGTGGTGCAGTGTTCAAGGCCAGGCTGACTGGAGCTTTGAGCAACCTGCTGTAGTGGGAGGTGTCCTTGCCCATGGGAAGGGGCTTCAGAACTCGATCTTTAAAGTCCCTTCCAACTCTAACCATTCTATGATTTTATTTCGAGGCTGCAATTCTCTCTTGGTGAAACAATTTATTTCTAGTATCTAGTCCTTGCCTTCAAAGCTACATCTTGTGGCCACCATCCTGTGTTTCACTCTCTGTCTCTACAATGATGACTTTGGCACTGCTGTCACCAAAAATCTTTCATGTATCTATAAGCTCCTCTTTGTCAGGCTAAACAAACTCAGTTCCCTTGAGCTCTTTTTTTAGTAGTTCTTTTACCCTGACCCCTTATCCCTGATTGTCCTTCCCTGGATTCTGTACAGCTTCTGGGGATCCAAAACTGGGCACAGCAGCACAGTTGCAGCCTTGCCAGCAGAAGCACCATGTAGAGCTTGGTTATTTTTTCCCCTCTATCTCCTAGCTGGGATTTTCTTGAACATCCCAGTAGGTGATTTGCCTTGCTTATCATGGGAGTCCACCCCTGGCTCACCTGCAGCTTTGTGTCTGCCACAGCCCCAGCTGCTGTTTGGCAGGGCAATTTCATAGCCAGTGCTGATGATGTATGAGGTTATTTCACTCCAGCTACCCAAGACTGTACTTCTCCTTATAAACGTTGTGCATGGTGAGAAACAGTCTCATCGCTTTTGCATGAACTTCTAGTGTGGTGGGAACGAACCCAATATCTTTCTGCAATACCATATGTATGTATCATAGATGAGAAAGGGGAGCCATAGCCATCCACATTTGTGCCAAAACACACACTGTTTATTGTAATGTCAGGATGCAAGAAACAGTACAATAAATTTTCAATGTTTGTTTTAAACTCGTGGTTCATCACCCACGCTCCCAAAGATGTCACCTATGTGCTACAAATGTTCTGGCTATTGCCCTTGGCTTGTTTGAAGCACATCTTAGTGCTACCTTGCATTTTATGAGCCACAGCACATGAGGTATCTACAGTCAAAAAACTATGCAAGAAAGCAATGCTTGGTGCTGGATACATACCTGAAATGGGAACCATGGCTGTTTAAAAAAACAAAGAAAAAGGGAAGTTGAAACTCCCATCTTTGACTTGCTGAAGTTACTGGAAAAGTCATTTGGCTGTTGTCTTTGGTGGCTTTTGGACCATACCTGCGCAAGGTCCTCCATGAGAGGAGCTGTTTTTCCATTCCTTGAGACTTACTAAGATTTTGGCAAATCTCTAATTTTGCATGCAGAGAGCAAGCAGGACCTTGTACTTTTTCACTTAGACCCTGAGCAGGATGCCATAGGGGTCATGCCATCAGAGTCCTTTACCTAAATGTTATACAACGAAATTCAGCTTTCCTACCTGAGTGAGCTCAGGCTCCATGCCTTGGACTCATACACAGCAGGCAAGTGCTTTAGCTGCTGCTTCTGTGCTGCATCTCTCTGGCTTTGACCAAATACTTCATTCAGGACCAGAGGAATCCAGACAATAATAAATACTGTTCAAACTTTTTAGTGGCAAATAACAGCTGAAATTTCAATGAGTCAACATTTTCTGACAAAAGCAAAATGTGATCAGGAAATCCCTGACCTGATCTAAACCTTACCAAAGTTTTGGTCAGTGTGTAAATTTTCTTCACTGCAGAGTTGTAAATCATTGTTTTAGTACAGACATTGAAAAATTCTGTTCTCCTGATGCAGAAACAGTGCTGCCATTTTTTCCGATTAATTTTCATCAGCCTTCTCATAGTAATTGTTGTTTGGAATCTCCGTCACCTAAATTCCCATGAATATTGACTTGGCTTCTCCCTGTGGGTTTTCACTTGTTTGTTTGCTTGAGGGATTGGGTTTTTTTTGTGTTTAGTTTAGTTTTGTTTTAAACAATTTTTCTATCCTCGCAACTAAAGAGAAAAAAGTTCAAAACCCAGTTGAACAGTAAGGAGCATAAACCAAAGTACAAACAAGAAGAACAGCTATCAACTCTCCCCCTGGATTTTTCAGCCAGCTTTAAAACATTTAAATGTAGATACTGGTATTACATAATGTGGGCTGCATCCTCATTCCTCCTGTTGGAGTCAAAGTAGGAGTTAGATTATGTGATACTCTGTATATCTTCTGTCTTGCGCGACATCTACATCTTACCAGACAGGTGGTTTATTTCCACATGTAAATACTGTGATGTTTTCCCTCTCTTCATTATTCTTGCTTGCTGATAGCTGTTTTGATTGCATAATTAATTGCAGAGGTATTTATTAAAAAGGAGCTTTTTCTTTCAAGATACTTGGTCCAGCCTTTGCTCTCCCCTGCTGTTGTTGCAGTAAAGTGCACTTCCACAATTAACCATTAAGCGGGGATATAAATTAAGCTGCTGGACTAGCAGATAAATGAAACTGTCACACTTATAATTGCTAGGCAAAGTGGCTACAATTTTAGCTATTTTCATTGGCCTATTATTGCAGCTTTCTATTGCTAAAATAATAAATCATTGTTTGTGTAGAAAGAGGTATGTACCATATGAAAGAGAAGGAGAACTATTGCATATGTGATAAAGTAGATGTCAGGAGATTTTTAAGCAGCAAATTTGTATAGGAGAGCTTTGGCAAGGTCCATTATATGTTAGAAAATAATTGTTTAAATGGGATGCAGTGCTCTCTTGGATGCTTTGGGTAGTGTCTGTGGACAGAGTGCTTGATGGACAACACTGAGGGCTGAGCTGAGCATGGGGTGTTGGCAGGCCACGGAAGCACCAGGTCAGTACTCTACCAAAGCCCAAGCATTCCCTGGGTGGGTCCTGAGAGTAGGTCAAACCTCCACATGAGGTCATCCTGTCTTGTCTGTTCAGCTGTGAGCCTGTTTCAGATGCTGTATCTCACCCTATGCATATGCCATAGTTCACTCAGTCATTTGCATTGCCGTGATAGAAAACGCAGCAAGTAACCTGAAGTATTGGCAAGCTTTCACTTTTCTCCAAAAGTAATTCTTCCCTAATGTTTGTTTCCGCTTAAAAGAGAGTGTGGTGTATTTGATAATTTCCTTTCTTATATGATATCCAAGAGACTTACTCATGTGCTAGGTGACTTGAACATATCTTTCACTTAGAAGTGAAATGAGAACAGTTTGGTACATGCTTTTGATGCATTTTTCAGATTGGTCTGTGTAACTTTAGCGTGTCTGTTATTGTGCAAGTATTTGGAGCGCTCAATAGCATTTGCTCTGGTATATCAACTGGATGCTTTGATTAGTTAAAACTTTCATTTGGGGAAAACCCAAGATTAGAAATTCAAGTTTTATTAACTGTGCCTAGAGCAGAAAGTCATTGGAGTTTCAAATAGGTCTCAAGAGCCCAAGAAGCTATAAATCATTCAAGCTCATTAGAATGTTGCTTAAGCTCTTTAGTTTGCTATCCTAAAATTCCCTATTATGCAGTATGTCATCCTATATATAAAGTCCATATAAGTCCTCATTGTTATGAAAAACAAATGCAGATCTGTAATTGTTTGGTATGCTTCCATGGAGGAAACTATTGAGAGATCACGTGAAGGATCCATATTGCAATTAAAACAAAACAAAACAAAAACAAAAACAGCCCACCAAACCAATAAAAAATAAACAAACAAAACCCCCCAACTTCTTGGACAAAGTTTCTGGGGCTATCTAATCCCTCAAAGAGATGATAGGCAAGTGATGGAAACCCCCATCTTTAGTAAATTATGCTATTGCAAGGATTCTCTGGTGGGTCACTCAAACATTCTGTCTGCTAAAAATACTGGCCTTGTTATCTCTCTTTACCCCAAGACTTATCAGTAGCATTGATAAAGGAACTTGATCCTGGACTCAAGTTCCTACTTTTAATTGGAGAATATTATATACTGTAGGTTTTGAATAGCTCCAGCACAGTTGCAGACCCAATTCAATATAAGTGAGGTGTTTGGTCTTTCTGCAATTTCCCGGTATTGCAATTTTCCCAGAAATATTAGCAGATAAAGCAATTTTAGCAATTCCTCAGTGGCATTCTCTGTACTGATTTCAGGCTCTTCTTGAAATGCTAATATACCATCCTCGCTGCTGTACTCTTGCAGCCTGTTCCCTGAAGGGGATTCGGATTGCCTTCTTAGTAGCAGATTATTTCCTGATCACATTTCTCATATTAGGAAATCCATGTATTCAGCAAGAGACCAAAGCGCAATGATCATTTTACAATTTAGCTTTATCTAGTCATCTATTAGCAAGTCATATGCTATTTCCAGTCATTTTAGCTTTGATGAGAAAGAGAGCTCACCAAGACATTAATCACTCAGTAGTTTATATACAAAGTAAATTGGTGCCTCAAAGCATCTACATAAAATACTGTCTTTATGCCTAAAAAACAGATATTCTTGCTACCAAGGGCACCAGAGGATGTTTACAGATGCCTTCATGTGCCTACTTTGCTGGACCATTTAATGCTAATCTAGTGTTAGATTACCTTTCTGAAGCTGCTAATAAAATCTGTTACATTACTGTGTAGGCCCCAGGGCGTCAGAAATGAGATTTCTATCTACTGACAAACTGTGGCTGGGTGAAAACTCAAAGCAGATACTTTTCTGCATCAGGTGTGAAACACACTTGCATCCTAATCCTGCCAAATGATCTGGTAATGGAGAGAAGTGTAAAAGGTTTGTTTATTCCACAGGAGAGATTTTGTCTGGGAATGAGTGCATGGGAAATATATAACCTTGAGCTATATGGAATTGCAGGGAGGCCAGAGTGGATGTAAAATGCTGTTTGGCACCTGGGGAATGCAGATTTTAAGGTCTGTACACAGTACAGAGTGGTAAAGTCTAAGACTCTATTTGTCTTCACAGCTCTGCTGGTCTCACTGGTGGGAACAGTCCAGATTATTCTGGAAACCAAAGACACCTCTGTGAAGAGGGCTTGATAAGAGATTTCCAGCTAGAATAAGTCTGTATCATTCTTTCATGTCCCAGGGTAATTATGGTTGTTAAACTTTTGGGGCAAGCACTGCAAGAGTTGGTGAGTAAAATGGGCCCTGAAGAACATGTCTCCATATGGCAGCATGACTGGAAGACTGAGATTTTTCCAAGACTAATGTGACCCCATCAGAGCTCTGTGCTCAAGTTATTGATGGAGTTACTCTATTGCATTTATTGCCCAAATGTCTTTCCTTGTAACAAATGACAAACTGTATTTCACAACTACTGGCATTTTTGGAAGATTCCACTGGAAAACGTCTCAAATTCCTTTGTGTAGGGATTCACATTTAGGGGTCTTTAATGTTTTGGATGGATAGTGTTGGCTAGTCCCCAATAGGAATGCAATTTGGAAGGAAGCTTGAGTTTGATTTTTCACAGCATCTGTCTTGTGCAGCCTTTGAAATCTGGGCAGTGAGAATAGGAGATAAAACACCTCCTGTACAGAAATTCAGGACACTGCACTGGCTTTTTTCTTTCTGTAGTGGAAACCAGCAGGAAAAAAAAAGGCGCCTCTTTCTGCTTTCCAAATAATGCATCCAATTCCTTCTACTTTAGATGGCAGCAGATGAGCTACTCGTCTAGAATATCTTTATAATCATTGCGAAGAAAGAGGCATTTCTAGAACATGTTTCATCTGATCTGTTTCAGATGTCTCATTAGGAGGCGGTAGGACACATTGCTTCTCTATGCCACTTGTGAAGGGAGGGTTTCTATGTCTAGTTCAGAGTTAAGTGTCTAATCTTAGGTGGCAGAGATCCTAGCCCATATGTTCAGCACCTTCCTGTGATGATCTTAGCTGGCCCTTCTAGAGAAAAAGACTTCTTCAGAGTCAGACTGTGTGTGTGTTTTTTTTGGCAGTTGAGCAGTGCGAAAATACAAAGTCCAGTGCAGGGATGTAATTTGTTCCCAGATTAAAACGTATGTGTTTCCAAGACTTGCTGCTCTTGAAGAGATGCTCAGTGATGGTCTTCCACTAGGAGCACTGAGCTCTGCATGGGGTGAATTGCCCTTTGCCAAAGTGGGACCCAAGACCTGGTGGGATGTTGGTTCCTTTTGGCTGCTTTCAAAAAAGTGGTGGCAATTTCCTTTCAGAATTGAGTGTGAAAAGAAAAGCTGGGGCTTGACTCCCAGTTCTCTGGCCTTATTGCAGCAAGGATTGACTTTGCACATGGCAGCCTTCTGATGGACCTTTTGCTTCAGCTGCCTACCCCCTCCTTGGGACATTTTGCCTGGATGACCAGATTTTTAGACTTACCCTTTGCTGTGAGTCTAATGGGAGAAAAATGAAGAATGACTCAAAGGCACCAACTGAATAAAAAAAAGAAAACAACAACAAAAAACAAATCAGCAAGCCAAATAGCTTTGTTTATAGAGGGAAAAGAAATTAAGAGTTGGTCTAAAAAAAAGCTGTGAATTGAAATGAAGATTAACTAGAAAACAGTAAGCAGTCAGTAGACAGGATGGTCATTTTTTGTTCTTGAAAACTCTTTGCTCTTACGAATACCAGTGACCCTTGAAGGATCTCTTTGATTGATTGGACAACTCCAGCTAAGTGGGGAACACAGCAGTATATTTTTCATAGATCCTAGAGACAGGTCTGCTAGCACAGGCTCAATAGCAGCTTGGATGGCTCTTTTCTAACCCTTTTGCACTGCTATTAGACATTCTGCAGGCTGCCAAAGCAGGGATAATGAAAATCAAGCCAAGGGAGGTCTAAAAACCTCACTCTATCAAGGACAGTGTCTGCTGTGGGAATTGTCAGGAGGGGTTTAGATATTGGCACAGTCTCCTCTCCTGGAGGCAGGACAGTCAGGCAACTGAATTCTCCATAAATTTTCCTGTCATTCATCTGCCAGGAGTATTTTTCAGAAAAGCTGCTGTTCCATCCAGGTACTCCCCTTTTGTAATCGAATGATGATTTATTATCCAAGCAATGAAGAAAAATATATTACCTTGGAATTTATGAATGCATAATGATATGTGAGCCATAATAATGAATCACTCTTTTCCCTCCTCTCCCTGCCTCATGTATATTTGGATGTTTATTTCCATATAAATTTCCATTTATTTATGTCCTCCAAAGTTCTCCTTCACAAAGGGGAATTCCCAAGTTAAGGTGTTGGAGAGTTTGAGATACCTGAGTTGAAGAACAAACAAGCAAAACCCATATGCCTCTCAGCTTTCTACACCCCTGTTTACTTGCTTTCCCAATGCTTCCTTGCTCTCCTTGTCTGAGCTATCATGTGTCTCCCTTGCAGACATGTTTTTGACTCAGGTAATTATTTGCTTAAGGTCTGTATATGAAGCAGTGTTGCAGGTCTGGCCGCAGGCTAAGGCAAGCCAAGGTCTTTGACCACTTTGCTGCAGTCATGTGGTTCAGTCAGGACTGGTGCAGAGACAGAGATGTGCTGGATTGCCTGCAGATTGTCCTTGTGAGGGATACCAAAATGGTGAACCCATCAGGACAGCAGCATTGCACACCTTAGAGTTGTTCTCTAATCCATAGTCTTGGGTTTTAATTATACTTAAGTAAAAGCAAAGGAGATATGGGTCTAACAAAATCCAGGCTGGAGTAAAAGAAAAAAAAAAACCTGTTGTTAAACCCTTGGGGGAGCAGTGTTGGAGAAGCCTGTCATGAAGTGAAATGAGCCTGGTGATGCAACCTGTTCAAAGTAACTCCAGACCTGTGTGCTGCATTCAGGTGCTGAGCTTGGCTATCGTGATGCCTAGCCTTCACTGCAGGGTTATTTTTTCCACTCTAACCCATTACTCTATCTGGACCCATTTAAAAGACAAGGGGTCTGCACAGTGGCAGAGCCATTATAAAAGAAGAAATCTATCTGAACTGGATTTAAAATTGTTTAGGCTGGTTCAGTGGCATGGCCTTGTCCAATGTTGTGCTCTGTAAGATGGGGTTGATCAAGAGTGATTCCTTGATAGCTAGAACTGACGCCAGCTATAGCATACCTAATTTCCCTGCCATACATTCCCCAAACCTTTGCTCTACCCTTTACCAGGGAATCTCCTAGCTAGGCTGATGCTTATGTTTATTTTCTAGAGTTATTTGCAAATATTTGTGTGTCATTTACAAGCTTCCCTAGCTGGTTACTACTATGCTGTGCTTGAAATGTGGTTAGCAAAATGCATCCTTTGAGGCTGGAGATGTCAAAAGAGCTTTGTGGTGGTTAGAGACCCAGATCAACTGAAACCTGGGAGGAGTTAGGTATCTAGCACATAGATATTTCATTGAAAATCCCAGACTAGACCGTTTGTTTTACTTGGTATATTCAGAGCGTGTCACAGAAAAAAAATTGTGGCCCATAAAAGCTGTAGGGAACAATCCTACAGTTTTTGCTGCTCTGTTGAAGTCTCATAAGGCAGGGTAGCCACTACAGCAGGCTTCATCCCTTTGGGGCTACAACATGTGGCTCTGAAGGGATTAATAAACCCACTGTATTTCAATGAGTGCTGTAACAAGATGGTATTGTAAAAGTGTCTCAAATACTGAGTAGGACTTTGGCCAGAGGCAGACTTTTCTGTGTCTGGAACTGCACACACACCGGCGCTCTTAGCTTGCTCGAGACTAAGTTGGTCTTTAGTAGAAATGAAGATGTTACTGGAAAAACATAAAACTTTATCCATCCTTGCAGGCTGCATTTGCATTTGAATGGGTTTTATTCTTTTCATGCTCATAAAAAGTGTTATATTAAATATTAATATGGTATTTTTCTTGTGTTACTGTACACTTTCCACACACCTGAAAATTAACTCCATTGTAACCACAATAACCCCCTAAAAATGGACAACCCCCCCTGTTTATTATAGTGGAAGAATATTGCAAAAGCAGATTAAAGGGTTTCATTTTTCCACTGGCCTGCCAAATTCCTTGACTAACATCACTAAAGATACAAGCGTGACTATCTCTGTGTTCCTTTATTATTAAAACACAGCAGAAGAACAGGGCAGGCAGTGCTCAGTAAAGCATGGAGAAGGAGCTCGTAAAAACCTGCCTTTTCTTATTTTAGGGAGTTTCACTTTCTTGGAGGTGAGTCCAAACCAGCGTGAAAATTTTGACTTGAGCTGCAGGGTGTGTCGTCCCTGATGTTTTTCTGCAGGCTGGAGTGGAACATGTCTGTGTGTTGGGAGGAGATGAGACGGGAGAGGGACCACATGAATTCCCTTGCACTGGCTGGCACCATGAAAGCACACTAGAAACATCTTCATTAATGTTACTGTGAACTCAAAGGCAGGCATTGATTCTGGCGCAGTTCCTTTTGCACATACATTGGCTTGAGTAGAATTTGGTGCACTTTGCTCCCTGTAGCAATGCCTCTGGTCTTACTGTTTTCAGTTCTTTGAGCATTAGTTCCTGGAATTTCCAAGCAAGATGTGAATTTAAACTTGAATTTGGAGCAATGTGAAAGAGGAAGAAGGAAATTTACAATGGATATAATGGACTTTAGATGCACAATATATAAAAGCATTGTAATTACATTTTCATGCTCTCAGTATGAAATCTACTGAGATATCTCAGCCGTAGTCCCTCATTATATTGCTAGTTTATCTGAAGCTTTGTCATGAAAACTCCATGTCAAACTTCAGATCTAAGGATGAAGCCTCTCTTCGTCTGAGGAACAGACTGATTTGTTTAGGCTTGCTACACTTATGTCAAGTTCTTCCTGCCAGTTGCTAGTGATTCACTAAAAATAGGGAAAAGATTCTCTTTCATGGTTCTGGTCAATTTATATGTTGCATACCAGCAGAGTGGTCTTCTGAAACAGCCCCAAATTATGCCAAGGAAGGTTTAGACTGGATAATAGGAAGAATTTTTACACTGAAAGTGTTAGTAAGCATTGGAATAGGCTGCCCAGGGTTGAGTCACCATCCCTGGAGGTATTTAAAAGATGGGTAGACATAGTGCTTAGAGATATGGTTTAGTGTTGGCAGTGTTAGGTTGATGGTTGGACTAGATGATTTGAAAGGTCCTTTCAACCTCAGCATTTCTATGATTCTTATCGAGCTGACCATAAAGAGAAGGGAAAAACAGAAAGAATCCAGACCAATCCTGCCTGATAAGCTGAAAACTGCTGACTTAGCTAAGCCGCCTATTTGAATTGCACGTACTAAGCTAACAGACTATAGTATTTACCAGACTTCACTAAACACTTAAATCTGTTTTGTGGACAAAAGGATTTTAAGTTAATTTATTTTGTTGAGAGAATAATTTAAGCAAGTTAGCATTTTGTTGACAGAATTATGATGAAATTCATTTTGTCTACATAACTGATTGGACAGTTAGCTGAATGCATTTTCTCCACAGAATCAAGTATGTGCCAGGACTGTCAAACAGGGTTTCCTCCATGCTTTCAAGTCAGCTCGTCAACAGAATGAATACAAAATCCTTTCGTCTACAAAATGAACGTAGATGTTAATTGTTTGTCGATAAAGAGTGCAAAGCCAAATGATCCTCTGTCCTCTGTTGAACACTGATAAAAACATGTGGGGTGTGTATGTGTGTGTGTACAAAACCACACAGAGCTGTGTAACTAGCTTTGTTGTCGGAGTCCAAATGTCATGAACCAAGTGCCTGGAAAGGACCAGTGTCCATTCCAAACTGGGACGAGACATGGTCTGGGTATTGTGTTCATGTTGAGAGGATCATAAGGAATTAACTAGTGTAGAAATGCCAAACAAGGGGGCTGGATAGCCCTCAGCATTGTTTCTAGCAGGGATTCAAAGCCTCCCATTGTGTGTGTTAATTCCAGTTCTACTTGATATGGTAAAAGTGCACATGGGGATGCTGTGGTTTTCCTACCTTGAAGAATTGTATCACAAATAGATGTGGCAGACAAAGAGCAGTGAGAGGATGTGTTGTATTCAGATCAGGCTGGCTGGGAGCTGAGGCATAATGAAAGAAACTCATTAGTTTGAGGTCCTATGGGGAAACACCTCTGAGAGACCAGGAATAGATTTAAGTCTTCTTGACCACGTAAACCATCCTCTCATTCTGAACAGACATGAATTAAGATGGTACACCATGAGCCGTGTGTCTGTACAAGATGGAAATTTCACGTAAGTTTTTATTTTAAGCACAATTGGGCCCACCTAAAGCTCACTGATGGCTTCATTTTCTTTTGCCATTTCAGGTTGTTTTGTTTGGGTTTTTTTTCATATTTTTGCAGATACAGTGTGATTGCAACTATTCCCAGGGCTCAATTTTGAAGATAGCATCTGGGGTGTCAGCTCTGTACACCCTTTGGGTAGACATTGGAACATAATGGAAAGAACTTTGTGTGTTTTATTCTGAAAATACTTTTGGAGCAGTCTGCTTACTATTAAATATCTGGAAAGGAGCAATAGAAAAAAGAAATATTCACTCATTAATGTCATAAAAATTGCACAAAATATTTTTTTTTTCTTTTCCATCTCCTCCTTTGTGCTTTTAAGAGAGTTAAAATCAATGGACGGTAGGAAAAATATGAAATAAAGCTATGAAGAAATCTGACAGTGTCATAGTGCAACATAAAAGTTCAGCCATCTAATATGTTTTCGTGTTCATTCAGGAGGAAACAACCAACTAATCCCCAAGTTCATTTATACTGTTTAAAGCACTCTGGCTTTCAGCTCTGCTAATTGTCAGAAAAGCCAAAAGGAAAGAAAAGCAGTCCCTTTTCAGCTATGTTTTCTTTAAATATTCTAGTCACTGCCACAACGTTGAGGTTAAGGAGAGGTACTTTGGGTATGGAGAGGCAAGGTTAAAGGCACAAAAGTTGTTTCTCCTAATGAGGTTTGTCATTTACAAGGGCATAATCATCTCTATTTTCTGCAAGGGAACAGGAGCACTATGTGAGATGCTGTTTTCACAGTTTTTTGCAGAATGTGACCTTTCAGAGAAATGCGGCCCCGTACCTGAGGGTTTAAGGCTGCTCAGACACAGCACAGGTTGCAGCAGCACTAGCAGGAGCTTGGTTGATGGGGCCTTCCAGCTAAGGTTGGACACAAAGAGCAACCGGCCTCACTTACATCAGGAAGTGACAACCCTCTTTGGGCTTGAGTGCCCATTGCTCTTTATTATGTGTGGCTTTTGCAGTGTTTCCCAAATGTTTCCCTACTGGCTTTTGCTTTTTGCTTTCTGTTGAGTACAACTGGGATGGGGGACTGAGCAGGAGCAGCACTGGAGGTTTTGTGGTTTGATTATACCATTTGTTCACACTTTTTTCGTTGTGTACATTATGCTGTGTCCTGTGAAGAGCCACAATTGCTCTTTCTGGGAAGGTAAAGCAAATAAGACGTGTCAGGCTCCCTTGTTGCTCAACAGCCACTAATGACTGCAGCATATGTTGCTGCTTCCCAGACTTCTGGGAGCTCAGTGCATCTGTTACTCCTCCAGGAGCCAAGTCTCGATTGTCAATACCGTGATCCCCGTGCACTTAGTCAGCAGAACCGTGGTGGTGTTAGCTGGTCCCAGGCCAGCAGCGATGAAGCTGGAGGGTGACTATGCTGGTGAGGGCGTATTGGGAAACCCTGGGAGAATTAGGCAACCACTGGGGACCGTGACATGCAAATCTGAAATACACAAATGATGCATCTCTCAGGAACCTCAGTCTGGAAATAAAAAGGTTGCAAACTGCAGATGTTATAATAACATGGGTTCATAAGGCACTCACTGAGGGCTGCATGCATAAATTATACAGGTAATATACAACTGCAGTGCTTGTGCTGAGGGACTTCTCAAAAACCAGGATCTTCAAAACATTGAAGTACCTCTAGTGTGGGGTGTCTGTAAATCTGGCCAATGGGCTGTGAATGTAAAGCCTGGAAACCACATTTTTACAATGACCTCGTAAAAATAAAATGGCAAAGAAAAAAAGGCTGTAGTTACCTCTCTATTTCAGATACCTCCTCACCAACTCACATATTTGCATACTTCCCAGCAGATCACACTGCATTTCCATTTTATCCTGAGGTCAAGTCTGCGATATGGGCATTCAAAGTCACACCTATTCATAAAGATGATTTTGCAGTCTAATAACTCTTAAGGACTAGAGAGAGGAGAGTGAAATTCTAATGCAGGAAAAGGCAGGACACGGAAAAAATAAAAAGTCTGTCCCTTCTCTCCTCCTTGTAGCACATAGTAATATTTGCTATTAAATTTATAATGTCATAGTATATAATAAAACCAAGATTTGAGCCACTAGAAAGCCAAACCTTGTTCTCCTTTTCCTGTGTGAATTTTCTTTGCTAATGTAGTTATTCCTGCTATGGGCTCCAGCACAATCAGCTCCTAAATGACTTGGTCTACACTGCATCTCACTTTCTAGTGGAAACTGTGTCATTTTAGTATGTTGAGGTGAGGTGAGGTAATAGACCTTCTCAGAATGTAAATTATTATCACCTTCATTTAAAGTCCTAATAACTAAGTGCATGAATGACTAGAGATTCTTAGTAAGGTCTGTCTGCAAAGGTCACACAGGATTATTTTGGGTGTAAACTGCAAAAGTGGTTTCTGGAAAGGCTGTGTGGTATTTTGATATAAGGGACATAAATGGCAGCAGTTATTCCACCTATATATAAAAAAATAATATCGAGATTGATGTGGTTTATGGCTTTGAAGTAGAGTGCAACAAAGGATGGTTAGATCACCCTTGCTACTTGCAGGCCACTGGAGGTTTCTGCTGTTCAAGGCATTTGCTCTAGTTTTGTCCAACAGAATCCCAAACTAAGGGAGCTGTCATGTAATCTGACAGGTAACTAAGTTATAAAGGGGAAAAGAAACATGACTCCAAGCAGCACTTGTTTGGAGCTATCTCATTAGTCACATGCAGGAAATCAGAGTGTGGTGAGGCTTCCGTAATTCAAATGACAATAAAATATAAGTATCCTTCATAGTCTGTGCATATGACCATTTTAGATCTGTGCTGGAGAGCTTTTCCTTCTCAGACATTTTTTTTTTTTTTTTGTGGTATTCCCCCCAGGACTTCTGTGTGTAGAGAGCTTCACAGTACACCCCTGAACACATTTGCTTAAAGAAAAGGCCCAGCTACCCTGCCTGCTGGTAGAAGTGACAACAGGCTGAAGATATGGTCTAAGTGCTCTGCTGAGTGAGCACAGGGGAAAAAGGAGGCAAGGTTTCCTTCTTGCAAGAAACCCAAGCTGTTTTGCTTCATGGCCATACTGGATTTGTAGGCAGCCTGAGCTAGGGTGAGGGCAGCTTGCTTACAAGAGGCCCTGTGGAGGGACAATGGCAGGTCTTGGGGGACAGCCTGGGATTCAGAGCAGGATTGCCCTTCTTCCATGGCCTTCGAGCTGAGTCTTTACTCATCAACATGCTGGAGCCTCTGTGCGTGTCCATGACTCCGTGTTGCACTTGGTCATTTTACCGTTTCTAAGTTATTTCCTCATCACTTTGTACTCTCCAGTAGCCTTGCTTTTAATCTTTCACTTAAACACTCATGGTGCCCATCACAAAGTCGATGATTCTTTCTCTGGACTGCTCAGCACAGGACAAGAGTCCCACCATCACATCCCTCCATCTGAAAGGACCGGGTAGAGGGTATGTATCTGACAACTGAGGTGCAAGAGGTGTATCATATTAAACTCTTATTAAAGAAAATAACTTGTTCAAGCTCACCTTTAGCCTGATTGAGACCCCACTCTACCCATTTTGGGAACAGATTTCATTCGTAATAACCAAAATCCAATACTACATTTCTTTTTTGGCAAAGAGGGTTTGATTATGTCAGCTAGAGGGGCAGCAGCAGCAGTGTTATCTTTCTTCTCTTTTTATAGCCTAATGAAAAAGCATAAGAATGATACTTAGAAACAATAGGGTTGACTCATAAGGGATGACTGTATATGACTCATAAGATGGGAGATTATTCCAGAGACTTGAAGTAGACTTGGGGGGGAGGGGGAGGGAGATATTTTTCATATTTGGAAGAAGGATGTTCTTCCAGTTACGCTGGAAGTATAATGCTAAGTATTTTGAGATGTGCCTGACATAAAAGAATGTGTTCCTTGCCATTGTATATGTGACTTCTAAGATTCAGTGGCCTTTCTAAAATATTCTCACAGTCTGAGAAGATCCAGAATTAATCACACTTTCCACATCCTTTGCTTTAACTCAGAAGGCTATGGCTGATGGGTGGCACAGTGGGAACTGCAAGTTTCTAAAGAAATTGAAATCACCAGCTTTTGTTAGAGACAGTCTGGGAAAGAAGAGTCACAAACCAAAGTTTGGCCTGCAAAGATACCCAGTGTTATCCTGGGATTTTGCACTGATTGAAGATGTCTCTGCCATTTTGCTTTGAAAACTAGCAAAACCCAATTCAGGAATGTCTGTGAAAGGGACAGGTACCCTAAGGATTAACGGCCTGTCCCTTTAAGCAGCACAATTAAGCACCAAGTATCCCTGAGTGACAAAGATGTGCACTTTCACTGTTACAGCCTCTATAACAAACCCCCGTGGTAAATCAACTGTCCTGTTCAGTTAGAAAAGAAAGCTGTCACTTGCCATCCCTCTGCCAGAGGTGTCCTTGCAGTCAGCTGAGTGGAGGCACTAACCTAGATCCTGAGAGCAAGACTCAGGGTCACCGCTGGGTGAGCACTTGTTCCTTGCCATGGGAGCTTCCTTGGTTTTCCAGCCAGAGGAGGCTTTTACAGCTCTTCAGTACCACATGCTGGCAAGGAAAGGCAGCGTGATTAATTAATGAAACAAGTCTGTTTAAACGGGGCCAGTAAACTATCGATGAGTTTCCTCTCTATCTGCATTGTTCTCCTGGATTATAACCAAAGCTGCTTTTTCCTTAAAATGAAGAAAACTCTGCCAACGTTATTTTCTGATACTGTGACACATAATAGCATCTTATCCCATTTAATTGCAATTTAAAGAATATAAAGATCTTAAAAGAGCAGATCATGGTAAAATGGAATAGTTCACACTTATGAATTGCAGGGACTCATTAGCCCACAGGGAAAGATCTCTCCTGCCAGCTTGATGGTTTCCTTTATTTGGCTGAACATAGCAAAAGCAGTGGCTTTTCCTTGTGTTCATCCAGGTCCCTACTGCCTTTGAACTCTCTGACATGCTCCAGTTATTGAAGTGCAAATGAAAGGAGCACATCTTTGGCATACTTTTTATTTAAAATTGATTAGTTTGGTGTGCATCTTGCGTCATGTCTGATTGTTTAACCTGTGCCATGGGGATACCTTCTGAGATATACCAGCAACTTCACAGCAGCTGCAAACAGGTGAGTTGCTTCTCTGCCTTCTCACCATTTTAAAGAGCTATCAGGTAGGATGGAAGGGAAAATGCCAGCATAGCTCAGTTGGTCTTCTGGGCCACGTCCCGGGTGATGGTAATTTCCAAGATGATGTTTGCATGTTAGGCAAAGTGGGTGAGAGAGGGGTACTCAGTATTTTCCTACCCCGCCAAATCAGCAGATGTGAAATCAGAGGTCAGAAGATTTTATTGGGAAATTTGCACCTTGTACCAGCCCAAAGATTCCCAACCTTTTAGTTGTGGTTCCCAGCATACTACACGTGTGTTCGAGCACTGATCACCTCTTCTCTCCTTACTATACTTGCAATTGTTTATCAAAAGGAATGCGAAGAGGCTGTTGCAAAAGCTGCTGTGCTATAAATAATGGCTTTGTTGTGCCGAATGTGAGCCATTCAGTGACTGGAACAGAGACAACTGTTGACAGAAGGCTGAGTTGTTCAGCAACAGCAGACACCAGGATTAAGTGTGAGATTTGGAAATTGCTTCATAACTTGCACAGTGGCATTAACATGACATCAAAGATTATTGGTGTTGTCAGGCGCGTATTCTCACTTTCTTTGGGTAGGATTTCCCTCCTGGACAAAAATAAGAATGCAGATTTGTGTAACTCTTTCCAAATTCTTAGCCTATTTTGAAGCTATTGTTTGTCACTTCTCTTTACAACATGCAACCCTTATCTCAGCTTTAGCTGAGATCCACGCAGTAGTGATTATGGTCAGGTGTGCACATACTGACTGTGGATGGTATTTTAAAGAACAAGGTGTCTTCTGAAAAATCATTGTGTGATAAATTAACCCTTTCAGTCATGTATGTGTCCAGCACCAGACTTGTCCACCAGCTACATATCATATGCAGAAATATGTGCTCAGATTGGGATTTAGCCACATCATAGAGCTCAGTACACGTAGCCTGAATTTCCCACCTTCAGATGGAGAGTGAGTTACTTCAATACATGTGCATACAGCAGTGCGAACATGTCCCCAGGCTCCAAGGTGTCAGGGTGCAGCGCAGCTCAGCAGACTGGAGCAGGCTCAGTGTTCTTGGTGGGGACTGCCAGGGCAGAGGCAGGGAGGGAAGGAGCTTGGCAGCCCTGCTCTTTGCTGGGAAACTACCCCAGGCTGCTCATCCGAGCAGTTTGCACGGGAGCTGCTCCTGGGCTTACAGCCAGCAGGGTTGGTGAAGACTGTTCCAGTCTGGTTCCTGCTGCAGAAGTACTCAGGCTAAATGCTCTGTGTGTGACATCCTCATTTATTGAGGAAATACACATTATGTCTCTGATACCAGTTA
The DNA here is from genome assembly GCA_013400555.1 of Jacana jacana. Classification (NCBI taxonomy): domain Eukaryota; kingdom Metazoa; phylum Chordata; class Aves; order Charadriiformes; family Jacanidae; genus Jacana; species Jacana jacana. The sequence goes on from VZTM01029766.1 coordinate 154,362, forward strand.
CTATAAACCACTACGAGGAGCTGCTTAGATGGGAAAGGCTAAGATGCAACAGGAAATCCCCTGTTTCCTTGGGGCTGTTATTTGTCTTGTTTTCCTTTTTAAAAATAGTAAATATACTGTATTAGAGACTTATATCTAGCTTTTCATGGTAACTAGGGATTGGAAAAGGTGACAAATATTACATCCCCATATCCCCATATTATGGATTGCAGCAGTCCAGCAGCTTGGTACTCGAAGCTTAGAATCACAGGTTCATTCCTTCTTGCTTGTACCAAAATTAATAAGCAAAGTCTATATTAACAGTGTAAGAGAGGCTTGGCAAGATACCCAGAATCTTGGCAGGAGTTTAAAAAAAATCAGACTGAATCCACAAATCCTTTTTTCAGGAAAGTATTATTTTTAATTGTGGCTAAACAAGGGGTTGGACATGTAAGGTGGGGAAAAAGCAAACTCTTATTCTTGTGAAATTGGGATAAGGTGGGGGTATAACTCAACACGGTTCCTGGCTTCAGAGTAGAAATCAGCACTATGAATTTTTCCATTTGTAGCTGGGAGGGTTTTGAAACTATGCCAGCCTGAGCTGGCTTCATTTTTTTTTCCATCATGGGCAAGTATTTTTTTCTGTAGTGTTTATCTTATGAAACAGAGCTTTTCCTGCTCCCTTTGAGAGGTGCTGCCACAGCCCTGTGAGATGTTAGTTGCAGGAAGGTTTTCCTGGTCTTTATCCATGCTTGTTCCAGCCCGTTTTTCATCACTAGACTTGGTTCAAGTGGAGGGGAAAAAAGTTTTTATTTTAGGAAATTTGTTGAAAATCCACTCATGCTGTTCATCTTTTTGTAAGGGAGAGATACGTAATTGGCAGTATCAGAAGTTTTGATGAAACACTTTGTTGTACTTCTGAAGTTTAATTGAGCTGTTTCCCTAATTAGTAACGGGCGATGTAACCTTCTCATCCTCCTTCCTGTCTCTTTACTGGAGATTTTGGGAAAGCGCTGAACTTTCATTACAACCTCATTTCACAGCTGGCTTCTTTGAGGACTGTCTTCCATCCTTCTGTCCTCTCTGGGACCAGCTTGGCACCAACTTTTTTCCTTACAGCGGATGGAGCAGCAACACATTGCCAAGCTGTACTGGTGTGAGGGATCATAGAATCATAGAATCACATAGGTTGGAAGAGACCCTTGGGATCATCAAGTCCAACCATCAGCCCTACTCTACAAGTTCTCCCCTACACCATATCCCTCAACACCACATCCAATCTACTCTTAAACACAGTCAGGGATGGTGACTCCACCACCTCCCTGGGCAGCTGATTCCACTGACTGACTACTCTTTCTGTGAAATTTTTTTTCCTAATGTCAAGCCTAACCCTACCCTGCTGCAGCTTGCAGCCATTCCCTCTTGTTCTGTCGCTAATTGCCTGTGAGAAGAGACCAGCACCAATCTCTCTACAGTGCCCTTTCAAGCAGTTGTAGAGAGTGATGAGGTCTCCCCTCAGCCTCCTCTTCCTCAAACTAAACAATCCCAACTCCCTCAATTGATCTTCATAAGCCTTATTCTCCAGGCCTCTCACCAGTTTCATTGCCCTCCTCTGTACTCACTCCAGCACCTCGATATCTCTCTTGTGTTGAGGTGCCCAGAACTGGACACAATACTCAAGGTGTGGCCTCACCAGTGCTGAGTACAGGGGGACAATCACCTCCCTACTTCTGCTGGTCACACTATTCTTTATGCAAGCCAGGATGCCATTGGCCTTCTTGGCCACCTGGGCACACTGCTGGCTCATGTTCAGCCGCTTGTCGACCAGCACCCCCAGATCCTTTTCTGCCAGGATGTACCACTTCCAGCTGGTGTCAACAGATGCACCAGGGAAGAGCTGAGCCTGGAAGTGTTGCTGATGGTATCTCTGGAAAAAGACTTTGAACAAAGGGCAAAAAAGCTACGCAGGCAGAGGAATGGGGAGGAGGTGGAGTGAGAAACAGGAGGGTCATAGAAGGGGGAGGGTGAGAAGATGCTCCTATGCATGACAGCAGGTGCCACCTGCAGCCAGTGGAGAGGACCACAGTGGAGCAGGTATGACCTGTAGAATGTGGAAGACCATGATGGAGCAGGGAGAAGGTGAGGAGGAAGGGGTAGCAGTGCTGACCTCAAACCCCTGTTTCCCATCTCAGGGAGGAGGTAGAAGAGTTGGGATTGAAAGAGTGAAGTTGAGCCTGGGAAAGGATCCGGATGGAGGAAGGTGATTTAGTTTTGCTTTTGTTTCTGGTGCTCCAAATCTATTTTAATCAGCAATAAATTAATTTTCCCTGTGTCCAGTCTGTTTTGCCTGTGACAGTAATTGGGATTGGGATAGATAATGAATCTTTATCTTGACCCATAAGCTTTTTCATCATATTTTGTCTCCCTGTCCTGTTGAAGGAGGGTGAATGAGAGAGCAGCTGGTTGGGTGTCTGGCAGCTGGCCAAGGCAAACCCACCACACAAGAAACATGAGGGTGTGTGGCATTGACAGGAGGTGACCCTACCTGTGTTACACCACACAGAGATTTGCAGTGATCACGGTCGTGCCACCCAAGCCCTCCTAGCTGCCACAATGAAATGGAGAGAATTTTCTCATCTTTTGCTGCGGAGCTGGTAGCAGGTATCTGCTCATTAGAGTCAACCAGTATAGTAGCCATTTCTGTTTGCTTCTGCCCTGCTGGAGGACCATGTCTGGCAAAAATTGACCAGCTAGCATTCAAGGTATTCCAAACCTACTTGTGTCTGTGCTGGTGGATTACAAAAACCCTTACTGTGGCAGATGCTTGACTTTGGGAATTTTGTTTCTGTCTGTGAGGGTGGTTGAAGGACTTTGAAGTCAGCAAAAATCAGTGTCATGTTCACTGAGGTACAAACCATCTATTGTCACTTTACAAGCTACAGATACAGAAAGATTAATGAGGAACAAGCTACACAGGTTGAGGATGGGCTGGTTTTTTATTGCATTTCTGTAGCACTTCAAAAAGGACTGAGAGAGAAAAAGAAAAGACTGATGCCCAGAAGTTTCAGACATGAGTAATTATTATTTTGGGAATGAAATCTAATTTCTTTTCAGTTTCCCACATAAATACCTGATCATTGCAGGAGGAGGGATTATCATTTGCCCCAAAATATCCCCCCAACTCATTGGTTACTTTTTCCAGTTGGCCAGTTTTCTAACTCAATGGGTAATCCATCTTTCCTATTTTTGCAGTACGTTTGAAGTCAGTTACCTCTTCCTTACTGGGCACTTCCCTTCTTTGAGACTAGTCTGCGTACGTAAACAGGAGATGATACTGCAATGGGTAATTCACTATGTGGAAAGCAAGAACTTCAAGACAGAGAAGGTTGCAAATGGATGCTAGAAATGTGCCTCTTCTGAATGGCATGCCTCAACCTCAGCAACTATGTACCTCCCTCCCTTCCTGGTTTTACTGGATCATCTTCTACTGCCTCTGCTGGAACATATTTGTTGTGTCTCAGCCACTATTCACCTCTCTCCAAATCTCCACTGAAAGCACATCATCCTTTGCTGCATCTTTTGGTTTTTGCTTTTCCATTATTGTTCATCGTCCCTTGACTGTCTCCTCTTTCTGAAGGACGATTACTTTTTTTTAGATTATGTGACGCTGGAAAGCAGAGCCACACATATCTTTGGGTCTTACAGATATAGATACAGAAATTGTTCGTGTCCAGCAGCCTGCATCAGAGGTAGTCTTGTAAGCAGTGACTTCAAAGTCTGCCCTTATCTGCTCACTGCTTAAAGTGGTTCACAGTGATTTCACAATATAGCAAATCATGAATCCATATGTACAATTCATATATTCTATGTATAAACTCACACGTGTATATTTATATAAGTAACAAAATATTTTCAATTCATAACTTCTGTTTTTCTTCCTAGGAAGTGGTTACGCCTCTGTATAATTTAATTATGTGTTTGCCATCTTAGAATAAATGAGTAGAAGGCCCCAATAATACTGGATTGAAAGGGAGATGAAATTTGAATATACAAGCCTTAGTGAGAAAACTATAGGTGGTATAAACACAGGAGGAGGACAGGGGTCTTTAAAGGCCTTGTCAGATGTGTCTGTTGCCAGTTGCGAGTGTCCATTCTCAGCACATAGGCAGGGAATATATGAGAGCAGGGAAAAAACAAAGTTATTCAAGTGGGATCTGATTGTGCTGTGAATGAGAGGGGGGTGCAGAGCCATCCTCTGGAGAAAACCTCCACATCAGAAGTGACCTCTTAATCCCACTGCTGATTCCCAGGACTCCTGCCTCCCACTTGCAGAGACAAGCTAAACATCTTTGATCCTGTGCAGGGCTTGACCTTGTAAGAGATGATCTGAATTGCAGGAAATTCACTGGGGACTCGGCTCCTGCTTTTTATGAAGAGTACAGAGAAAAGCAGCAAGGAAAAAAAATTGCAGTGGGGGAGAGGAAAGATTAGGCTGTTGCTTAGGCGGCAGCGTAGCCTGGGATGCTGGAGGTACCAGGGCACATGTTGGGAAGTTGCTGTGTAGTGAGGATTGCTGCCTGCTGCCCTGAGAGGGGAGGTAGTTGCCCCCTTTATAGCTGCTTTCCTTTCTTTGGCACTCTAAGATTTAAGGATAGTTTGTCCCATTGTAAAGGTATATAATTGCTACTTGTGTCAGGAAAAAATAAATTTACGTGTTACATATATTGAGCTTCACAGTACCTTACTTGTAAGGTAATTGTTGTCTTGTTTTCATTGCAAAATGAGACAGTCATAGATAGGTGAGGGGGTAACAAAAGCTATGCAAGCAAAAATAACTTTGTATTTATCCAGTCTGTGAAGAATGCTGTGAACAACTGTGTGTGAATTACAATAGATGTGTCATACCGTGCTTTCTTTACCGTGGTTTCCTGGAAATTGCAAGGCTGTTTTTAGTTGCTAATAATTTTGTCAGACTTTAATTGCTTGGGTTGATCTTCTCTACAAACACAGCTGTAGGCTGGTATTTTGAAACTGCTATTATTTTAGCCAAGTTTGTCCACCTGTTTCTGGAAACAGGTGATTGAGAATGCTGCTTTGATCTGTACTTACTAAAAAACTCGGGAAACGTTTTCCTGAAAAGTTTGGGTTGTGGTGGCTGTTGCATCCAGCATGAGGCTTTCTGCTCCGCTGTGCAAAGTTAGACTAAGCTTGATGAGGTGTTTGGGGAATAACATTTGTACATGGTGGAGAGACCTGTTGATTTTAGTGGGGGAAAAACCTCTTGGAGCATGTGCCACCTTTTTCTAGCTGCTAGTGATGACTGATGGATACAGGTTTCACCCCCAATGAGTAACTTCCCATGTCTCCCTGGCCCAGGACTAGTGATAGGTCAGTGTTTGATATTGCTGGAGCCGTGTTCCCTGTGGGAAGCTTTTATTGCCATGTGAGTTTGCATTTCTGTGTCATTCTTGTGTTTGCACAATGCAGGTAGGGGAGTCATCCTGGTCAAATGCCAAGCAGATGGGGGTGAGGAAAATTAGGTGCTGCTGTTCTGTGACCTTTGAGTGCATGAAGTTGCAGTACTAATAATGATATTTACTGTGATCTGGAGCTCATGCACAAGAGTTATGCTGGAGTCAGCTTTCAGCAAAGCATGTATGGTGCTGAAGTTCCTTTTTAAAACAGCTGGGACTAGGAAAGGGACAGCTGCTCACAGCTACAGAACATCATTTCACTCACAGAAGGGTTCAGTTGTGCTGTATCAAATAGGAAAACAATTTGAAATATGCAGTGGAGTTTGAATTATAGATGTCCAAAGCCTGAAGAAACCAATGAACCCATCTCACTTATCATTCTGTATTATCAGATCAGAATGGTTTTTGATTCCTCAGAGAAGGTCCTGAACACATACTGGTTAAATTTTAAAGACATCAGGAGGGTGTCCAGATTTCCCACCTTCTTGCTTCTGTTCATTATTGATTTGCTTGTTAACATTGCAGATGGGTTGAACTGAACTTTCTAACACGCTCTCACTATAGATTGTAAGTACCATGTACCCACGTGGGGTGAGGATGAGCATACTAATTTCTGCCATGTGCACCCGGCTGCTGTCTTCTGGTGGGCTGGTTGTTTCTTATCAGCTCATTGAACCGAGTGGTGACCATGCCACTTCTGCATCTGAAAACCCTCCTGAAAGCAGGAACATGCAAACTGTAATCTATGCAGGGACCAGAAATTATCTGTAGAGCAGGAGGAGGACTTTGCCTCAGAGGATCTGTGGGTGCATGATTTTGACCTCAGACTCTCAGCAGCTATCAAGGGTCTGTGTTTCCCTAAATAGAGCAGATGAGAGAAATTCCTCATTCCAGCTTTGTTTCCTCTCGTGAGGAAAGAGAAAGTGAAATGTTTTCTGGAAAGCATGCAGAATGTAGATACTGACCTGACATTACACATCCTAAAGCTCTGAGTAACCACATTATAGATCATCGCTGACCCTGCTTTGAGCAGGCTTGGACTACGGACTTCCTGAGGTCCCTTCCAGCCTGAAGTTTCCCATGATTGCTCATGCAACAGCTGCCTCAGAAATTTCTGTCCCAGTTCCCTCACCTTTTCTGCCACAGGCTTTGCATACTGAGCTGGAATTGCAGGCAAGGTATGAGAGACTTTCACCAAGTCCTGGATGTACAGGCACTCAGAGCTGCAGGATCATCCTGCAGAGTGGGGTGGCTCTTCAGTCTGTGCTTCCCTCTAGAGCTGGGTTTATGGAAGAGATGGGGGAACCATGGCAAGAGAGGTTCCAGTGCTGCTTTATGTCATAGGTGGGAATAGGCTTGCTCTTTGCTACGATCCTCTTCCCTTCCAGGCATTTGGTCTGATATTTCTAATGCAGCTGGATTAAGGCCTGCATATTATGATGATTATTTGTGAATAAACCCTGAAGAAACTGGACAGCTGGGAAATATGGGATGCTAGTATCTTCTAATGTGAACAAAAGGTAAAAGTTGACCTGCTGAGGAGCACACCGGTCCGGATACTTGTCACTCTTGTTGAATATTAAATTGTGGCTCCATGGTTGCAGTTTCTTTCCTGTAGTCCCTATTCATTTTCCCTCCTCCTCCTTTTTCAAAATTATTTTTCAGATGCCTAAATGAGCGGTTTTGCAAAATGCACAGTGTTTTCCTTATGTTTCTGCCCAGACTAAGAATAAATTATAGCTTAAACTTGGGAATGCTACATCTGTCACTAGTTGTAAAGTGGCCTTGAAGAATTTTGCCTTGGCAAGCTGTAATTGTTGATAACTGCTCCTTTTATGCAAATCTTGGCATGTGTGGGACTGCTAATGTGGTGGTGGGCTCAGCAGAGGCACGCAGCTGCAGCGGGCAAGACGGCTTCGCAGGCACTGCTCTGCATTGCAACGGGATGCTTGGGGAAGCTGGTTTTTGAATTATCATTAGATACCTGCAAACAAGCCATGTGGTATTGAATCCAACCCAGAGAAAAAAACTGCTTACTTCAGTTTCTGCTCATCACTAAATTAGTCTTCAGTATTTATTTTAAAATACAAGGAAATTGCCTTTCTGTGGTTGCTTTTATTGCTTGGCTCCCTTGCCTTCAAAGGCAACTGCACTGTGATCATACTGCCTGCCAGCTTGGCTTGTGGGACTCTAACTGAATTACTACACCACCTTACCTGCTTCTCCCTTATCATAGAAGCAATTATTGCTTGGCAAAAGCTGGAAGTATAAAGTCGTAAGACTGCCAACCCCATCCTTGGCCTCCAGATGTAGTTATGGTGCTGAGTGAGCAGCCTTGCAGCCACTGAGCTGCAGTAACCTGTGTGTACCTTGCAGGAAATAAGGTGACTCAGTCTTTTTCTTCTCCTTCAGTAAAGGAGCAACTGCTAAGGGGGTGGTAGCTGGGAATAAAGTTAAGATAAGGCTACATGCTTTGCTGAACATCCTGTAGAGGAGTCTCTTCGTGCTTTAAGGCTTTGCTGAAGCTTATGCACATCACTGGGAATCTGACCACCCAGTTAATGGTCCCAGAGACGGGTGCTGTCACAGCAACAATTCTGAGTATAATGTGCACATTGTTAGCTAGTTAGCATCTAGCTGCTGAGATCTCCACTACCAAAACTGGAGTAATTATAGAGAACAGTGGGGCTCAGTGCAGCGTGTGACGCATATGTTCAATGTTACATGGCTAATAGTACTAATTGTAATACCTGACTTATCTGGAAAGGTCAGCAAGCAATGCAGCTGGGAGGCTGTCTTGTGGTTGTCATGGCTATCTCTGCATCCTATTGTCAAAGGCTGGTTCCAGTACATGGATGCTCAAGTGGGGCTGGCATTCAGTAGACTTTTCCTTTTTTTCTTCCATGATACAACAGAGGACCTGAGACCCAGTGTGATATATGATGCAGAGATGCAGGGCCCAGCAGGAGAAGACAGCCCAGGTTAAGCAAGTCTTTGTTCTTGGCTTGTAACAGGGAACAATTGAGTAGGTATTTGTTGCTTGTGCAGAAGTGGCACTTCCCTGGGTGGTGGTGTGGGAATCCTCAAGCTGGCAGGTGTGATAAGGAGCATGGATGCCTCTGAGATCTGGACGTGCTCTCAGAGCTGACTACTTTGAGCTATCAGCTTGGGAGGGTGTCCTTCAGCATGGCCCTGCTGATAGCACTGCTAAGCAAAGTTTTCTTGCCCTGTAATGCTTTTTAACCAGGTTTAAGCTGGAGCACAACAGAAAGCTCAACACTGTGCTGCAAACCTAGGTGGACAGCTGCCAAAGGGAGGGAGGTGAGGTGATCACAAAGGGAGCTGAGAGCTGAAATTGTTAGCTCAACATTTTGAATGAAATCTGAGCGACCGTGTAGTAAACCCTTTAAAAATACATCAGGAGAGAGACACTTTCCTTCATTTTTACAAATGTTGGACTGGTTTCCTTGAAAGGTGTGATGGCACTCTAAGGGATATAGGGTAGCATTGACCAGGAGGTAAGTTTTCAGCTCACGTATCTGGGACTTCTTATCAGGTGACACCATTTGTATTATCAGCAGCTTGCAAGAGCAGAGTCTGAGTTTGGCACATACAGTTATCAATGCCATACACTACATGTCTTCTCATTTGTCTGTGGTCAGGCTCCTCCTACCAAGTCATGGATTTCACTTGCTGAAGAGAAAATAGGGCTTTAATTGCATAATTCAGAGTGCACAGGGACCATAGTGACCTGGAGCATTCCTGCTGGTGTTCACTTCATTTCCATCACCTCTCTTGCAGTGAGCTCCTTGCTCAGGTTTGCTGTCACAAGCATGTTTGATGCCACACTGCACACCAAGTTGGGGTACTACAGTACAAAGGCTGCAGTAAAATGCAAACAACAGACCTCACTTTTTCTTGTCTCTTTGCATCCTTCTGGAGGAATGCTTTTTTCCTGTCTGTTTATGCCACAGCTCCACGGACATTTTGGGACACTGTTGCTGTACAGCAGCATGACATGCTGGAACAGGATGGAGAGAACAGGCTCCTTCAGCTGCCCATGCCATCAGCATCTCTATTGGTGAACCTACAGCCTGAAGAAACTGTAGGAGGGTGGAGGGTAGTATGACTGGGTTATTTATTTTTCCCTGGCTTGAGATTTTTGTGAACTCTGCTGTCACAGAGGGGTGGGGAGGAAACTTGTGGTCTGATAATGTACTGGATCATCTTATGCTCTTATGATCAATAATGTTGAGTTGCTTCTGTTTTGTGTATCTGTTGAGAGATGGGCTCAAATGTCCAATTTGCCACTTTTGAGTGGTTTGTGCTTCCTGAAGTAAGTAATTTTTTTCGAAGGGGTATCCAGTGAGAAATGCAGAAACTGAGATGGTCTGAGATCACCAGTGATTTTTGAAAGTTTTGACTTACATTCACTTCAAGGTACTATGGGATCCAGCATAGTTCACTGTGTCTGTGCATTGCCCACTGAGACTGCTGCCCCTTGGTAGTGGGCAGTGCACAAACGTACCGTGAGAGATGGGCCTGCTCTGAGAAAAGCGTAGGCTGCATAGACAGCAGATGTGCAAAATGAATAAACTTTTGTGTATTGTCTTGTCCTCATTGCAGTGCTATGCCTGCTGGACCATACAACCTCTTGGGCCTAAAGTTGGTTCTCTCAAACACCAAAAGACACAGAGGCAGTATAGCCCCATATATTATCAGTTAAATGAGGATGTTACCCATGTCTCCCAAATCTGATAATCATTCTGCCCTCAATGCTTCGGAAGTTTGAGCCACTGACAGCTCTTACTCTGTGAACTTGAAAGAAGGTGCAGGTCTCACCCCCATACTATTTCATCTGCAGGATTTCATAGTATCTCTGGGCTTCTTCAGAGGCAGGATGCACACAACTTGAACCATGCCCTTGCAAAATAGAACGGTGATGTTGGGGTCATCCATGTGAACTGCGCTAATGAACTGATTACTGCCTTTCTAGTAGCTAAAATAACAACGAAGGAGTACCACTGTGGTTATTATCTTGGGGATAAGAATCCCCTAAAAGCAAGGTTTTAATAGAGAAGGTGGAATATGAGGTGAAATAAATTTTGCAATAGTTCTCTCACAAATAGACATGTAAATATAGCAAGGCTAGCCCTTATTAGTCACTTGGGGTCTTCATTATCAACTTGGAAGACTCAAGAATGGAGTAGGAGTAGTTGGTAGGATTATATGCAAAAAGGAATAATTATACCTGTTCTACAGATGACCACTAGAGATGCATACAGGTTTTATCTTACTTGTTCCACTTAAAAGTTCTGAGGTTTGGGGAGTTTGAAATTCTTGCTCTGCCCAGGAATATCTCCTTGGTTGGGCACACCAGACATTTTGCCTGGAGAATAGAAGAGAACAATAAAGAAAAGTGAAGTGTTCAAATTGCTGACTAGGGGTCCTGTATCAGTGTTACCTGACAGAATTCAGGGCCATCAGATATCTTGGTTAGCAAGCACATAGCAAGATAAGAAGAATTAAATTTTCATATGAGTAACAAATTGTTTAGTGGTGAAAATAGGAGGGCCCAGAGAGATTTTGGAGGGACAGGTTTCATGGTTGGCTACAGTACAATTTTGCAAAGGAAGAAAGCTCATTTAGAAGGAAGAAAATTTCCTCACAGAAGCTTTTTCTGTAGCACTATTTTTTACTTTACTCTAGAGAAGGTGGTATGTACTGGTTCTATCTGCATTTGCTTTAAGCCTCAGTGGTACTCCTCGGGTCTGGCATTTCAAAGCCTTGCACTGTTGCCTTTACAGCCCATGATAGATTCGCCTGGAGGAGAACACTGCATGGGCATACCCTGAAGTGTGACTCCAAAATGCTGCATTTAATATTGTCAAAGACCTGTGCAAAATAAAACCAGAAAGAAGAGCAGTCTGTTCCCCTGATAACTACATATTCTTTGACTAGCAGTAGCTTTGGGGCAGGTTACTGCAGAATGATGGAATTAAATAGAGAGTTTAAAAGTCCTAGTGTAACTATTGATTTTCCTGTTCAGACAGTTGTGGCTTAGACAAGGAGTGGATGCCTTTGCAAGCTTTTGTGGCGTCGAGCAGAGCAGATGTGGCATCCATATGAAAGTGGCTGTTATCTCTGTGTGGAAGATCACCACAATTCTCACTTGTAGCTCAGTCCTTTTTCCCATTACTTTGTTTAGTGCAGATCATGGAAGAAAGACAGAGGAAAAGATGCCCTTAATAGTTCAGCTCCATGACTATGTTAATGCATGTCATTATTTGGAAACAAATATGACTGTAGATATTTCCTACAGTCAGAGGCAATATTTAACAACTCACCCACTTAACAGGGGCTGAACATCTGAAACTGGTTCAGCTATGGGGATGACTGGGTCTTTTCTATGTATATAAATCTGCAAATGTGTAGTAGGTTGTAAAATTTATGAGCAATTATAAATTTTTATCAAGTGTGGCCTTTAAAACCAAGAGTTGTTATTAGTGTTACATGCCGATTATTATTAACCCTCTGCTCACACTTTGCTGTACAGGGAACAAAAAAAGAGCGATAATAAACCCTGAAAAAGAGAAGATTTAGTTCATTGGATAAAAGTGGTGAAATAATTTTCAGGTCCAAAGATTGGTGGAGTAAGGCCTGGTAGTAAAGATTATATAACTCAAATGGGAGGAATTTGAAGGAGGATATTTCCATTAAATTCTAACTACCTAAATGCAGTATTGCTAAAATAAAATATGTATCAACTAAATCACTACTTGCTACAGCTAGATGGAAATCAAATGGTTCTCTTGCCAGAATTTAACTCAAGAATGTAAGACCTAATGCTGTTGAAATACGCTGGACTAACATTATAAGGAAGGGATTGCTAACTGGTGCCTTGATTGTGCATCTCTGTGCTCCTTTTGCCGTAATTTGGATGTTGTCCATATGAATCCTGTCAAAGCATGTGTAGGGCTGGAGCATGCCTGGTTCCAGGGAAGGATGAGGCAGTGCAGAGTCAGGCTGCAGAGCAGAGCCACTTTACAGATCTACAGGGACCCTGGGAGAGTCACAGGGGGACACAGGATTTCTTATTCTCAACCGGCTTGTTAGTGGGCTAGAAAAACTTACCCCAGTGCAGTGTGAGGATATCCACACTCCATTGCAGGCTTTGGACCAGTCCTGATCAGTACATGACATGTTCTCGCTCCTGTATTTTCTTCTCTTTCCATTTTTCCTTTTTTTTTTTGATGTTTTTTGTTTGTTTGTTTGGTTGGTTGGGTTTTTTTGTCACTGAGGGGAGTCCTTTTTTCTCCTTCTTTAAAAAAAAAAAGGAAAAACGCCTGTTAGGTTTATGTCCTATTACTTCAAGTGCTTGTTCTGCTACATGTACACGTAAATTTAATTATATTGGCCATATGAAAGATGCATGAAGGTTCACTTTTGGGAAGTATGCCAAAGATATCTTCTGACTGTGTAGCTGTTTGATGTAGGCTTGCGCATGGTAATTGAATTACTGATCAAGTACTGTATCAATGAAATAATCTTGGTAAATTCTGTGTACTTAAGTAACTATAGCCTTGAGGCTGTGGTAACAGGAGTAACCCTGTTATTGATTTTCTTTGTTGAATATGCATATTTTATGCCTCTTAATAAGACCGTCCTTTTGTAGCTGTTTCCGTGTCCTTCAGAACAGAGGTTTTCGTTCAATCGCTTGTGCAGATTCTCCTGTCACTGATTATATTAAGGGACTTCTCAGATGTCCTTCGCACAGCCCCATTGCTGCCTTCCTCCTCAGCCGTAGGGAATCTTGCTTCAATGGCGCTCCAGTGAATTGCCCTCTGCTTCCCCCTCCCTCTCCTGTGGCCCCTGTGAGACAGGAAAAGTAGGACATTCTCTTTCTTTTATTACTGCTTTCTGTACAAAAAGTCCTTGCTCTAATTCTGCTGGAGTTTTGTGGGAACATCTTCTCTGTTGCTTCTTCCTGGTCTATTTGTCCCTATCTAGCCTTTGTATTTTCTGGAAGACTTAAGATCACAGAACTGGGACATGACAGTAGCAAATATAATCCATTCCTTGTGTGCCCCAGGAACCAGGAGCAGTGAATCCATCACGTTCCTATTAATATTATGGACTCAAATTTAATTGATTTGTTGTTCCCTCCTTTCTTACACATTTTTTTGCTCCTCTCCTGTAGGCTGCTCCATAGTTAAGCTCTGGTCCAAGATGTAGCTAAATTAGTCTTTTTCACAATGTTGTTATGAAATTGCAGAAAAAGCAGCTGAAGAAATAGTGAGTGTCATTCTAGGATCATCTTCTGTAAAAAGCTGTTGAAGATGCTTCATAACAGCATAGGATGGCAAATACAGTAAGCCATAACACAGTGACTCCATGAATATATGACCCTACTCACTTATATATAGGGGCATGTATAGTATGCCATGGAGGGACTTGAGCAGCGGTTACTTTGCAGACCTTCATTTTGGAGCCAGTCTGAATCCAAAGGGAGACCTGAACCTGTACTTCCCACTTTTCCTAGAGCAAAGCTATTTACTTCAATTTTGTTAGTACTAGACGTGACATAATGACATATAGTACAGATGGCAATAGTATAAATAAAAAGGTCATCCAAACTCATTTTTGGATGTAGGCATTTTGTATAAACTCCTACAGTATGGCATCAGCAAGAAGAGCGGCCTGAAAAATTGATCCAAACCTTTGCTACTGAAATGCATGATTTATAAAGTGCACATATTCAATTCCTTTTGGTATTTTAGGGACTGAAGATTTTAAAGAAAATGCCTGATTTGCTTGAAATCATTCATTGTTCACTGCATTATGCAAGTTGTTGTTACAAGTTGGATCTGACATGCTCCTTTAGCAGCCATAGTCTCTAGTGACCTGTTTCAGCAATTCCTTTGTACATTCAGGACGTTTTCCAGTGAAACTGAACCCCAGCATTGCACTCAAGAGATATGGCATGCAGAACCTGAATTTGTTCAGCTGCAGAAACAGCACTTGGGGACATATTAAGAAGCTGGATCCAACACAGCTGATGCATGGGCGATTGATGGACTGCTATTCAGATTTTATGGACAAAAACTTGCCTCTGGATGAGAGCTATATGGTCACTAAAGGAAATCCCGTGGTGATCAAAGTCTCTTGGCAAGAGCTGAGCAGGTCAAAAGCATAAGTGGTGGAACCTCTGCTAAAAGTGATCTGCTCTATCCAAAGGAGAACCTCACCCTTCACTCTGAATGTTGCCAGGGTATCTTTTCTAGCACCTGTTTCTGCAAAAACTGGAGGGCAGGTTTTCACTCCTCTTCTCTGGGATCATTGATTCCCACTGTTTTTATTAGGGCCAATGTGTGAAGCAATGGAGAAAGAAGTGTCTGATTTTCTATAACTTGGATGACCCTATAAAAGAGACAATAAGAACATATTTTCAGTAATAAACTGAAAAAAAGTGATGTACAGGTTTGAGCATCCACTGGCACTCTCCGTGTTTCTGCAGACCACTGACAAGTTCCTGTTTTCTCACAGAATCATAGAATGATGTAAAGTAGGAATGGACCTTGAAGATCATCTAGTTCCACCCCACAGCTTCCTAAGGGCAGGGACACCTCCCTCTAGACCAGGTTGCTCAAAGCCCCAGCCAGCCTGGCCTTGAACACCTCCAGGGATGCGGCATCCACAGCTTCTCTGGGCAACCTGTGCCAGTGTCTCACCACCCTCACAGTAAAGAATTTCTTCCAAATATCAAATCTAAATCTACCCTCTTTCAGTTTAAAACCATTACCCCTTGCATCCTATCACTAGATGCCATTGTAAGAATTCTCTCCCCATCTTTCCACCATCACCACCATAAGGTCTCCCGAAAGCCTCCTCTTCTCCAGGATGAGCAACACCAACTCTCTCTGCCTGTCTTCATAGCAGAGGTGCTCTAGCCCTTTCATCATCTTCATGGCCCTCTCCTTCTGGATTCGCTCTTACAGGTCCATGTCCTGCTTATGTTGGGGGCCCCAGAGCTGGATGCACTACTCCAGGTGGAGTCTCCCGAGTGCAGAGTAGAGGGTCAGAATCACCTTCCTCGACCTGCTGGCAATGTTTCTTTTGATGCAGCCCAGGATACAGTTGGCTTTCTGGGCTGCCGGTGTATACTCTTGGGTCATACTGTTCAACGCGCTGAAGTCCTTCTCCTCAGGGCTGCTCTAAATCCATTCTCTGCCCAGCCTGGATTTGTGCTTGTGATTGTCCTGACCCAGGTGCATTCTTCCAGTGCTTTGGTCTCCCAAACATACAACACAGATTTGCTGTGAGGAAGCAGGGCAGTGTTTTCACTGCCACTGGCATTAGACAGGCCCACACTGTCACCAATATTTCTAATGGCTGTGGAAGTAGCAGTATATATAAATCAAACTAAAAGATTAACAGACCAGATTTTGGTCCTATGGGGCTTGGTGAGGATTCCTGACCTCAGTCGAGTGCATCACCTCACAGTATGTGAGGGCATGACCTTTCTCTCTGCACTTTCACTCTCTGACATATTAACTTGATTCAGAGTGGCAAGGGTTATGGTTTGGGGACTGTTACCTAAACTTGAGGCAACTCCTGTTATTTAGAAGAGAGGTGGTTACCTTTGCAGGGAGGTAATCTTGCTCCTGCAACGTGCAAGTTGCTTGTCTCAGTCTTAGGTGGATTTGAGTCCCTTTTAAGTCATGGAATGTAATTTTAATAGCAGACAATTATCTGTCTTTAAAGAGGCCTCTTAAAATTGTGCCTTCTCAGAAGGTCTTTAAGGTCTCCATACTAGTTTGGTTTATTTTTAATAGCATGAAAGTTTTCTTGAACTCCTGAAAATACTCCACAAATAAGTTATTGCCTGCCATCCAGAGAAGATAGATAAGGGATGCCCAAGAAGATGAGTGCTTTTTTCCCATGTGGGACCATGGCAAAGGACTGGGTAGAGCTGGCACTGCTGGAGCACTCCCTACTGGCCTACGGTGGACTCCCCTGTGCCCTTCCATGGTCACAAGGGCAAGAGAGATAGGCTGGTGTTAGACTGCCCTCAAGGCATTATATATTCTGTGATTATTTGCAGATTGTCGTGAAGAGTCGGAATGTCTCCTGTTCCCTCTCAGTGAGCAAACCTGGCACTGAATATATGTTAACTTCTGTGTTTTCAGAGCTTCATGACAGGTGTTGTAAAAAAAGGGAAGAAGGGAGGAAAGGAAAGGATGGAGAAGAGGAGAGGACGGAGCCCCCTCAAGAAAACGTTCAATTGTTCACAAAAAGCTGTGAACACATTTCAGGGAATTGACACTGTATGGGAATTTGAGGGATCTGCGTCATTCTGAGATTACAAAGGACAATAAGAACGTATATTGAATTTCTTAAAGGCTCTATTGCTGGTTTGTATTTTAATTTCAATTTCTAATCTAATTAATGTATTTAGTTAAAAAGTGCCATAACAGCAACCCTTGAAGTGTTTTCCAAGGCATGCTTAAGCATTTAAGAAAACAAAAAAATCAAACCTTACAATGTGACGCATACAACGTTTTCCCTCAAAAAGAGTATTTAAAATAAGTGGCCATGTTTAGAGACCTCTATGAACAGATCCCTTTAAAATTCTGTGGTAGAAATGTAGTCCATGGAGATTATAACTGTAAAATATATTGTGCTACTAACACGCTTCCCTCAGCAAAATATAGCTAATGAGACCACTTCAGCTTCCAGTGCTCTTATGAATGCTAACTTCATTGGTTTAAAAAAAAATAAACAAGTAGGAGTGGGAGTGTTATTTAATAAGCACGGTAAACAGTTTGGCTGTCCCTTGGGGAGTGGTTGCTGCTGCAGAATCCAGGTGGAGGTAATGGGCAGGTTTAGTGAAGGGAAGCTGTCATTAGTGGTTTCATTTCACATGGAGATTAATAATGCAATTTTCTATTCCTTTCTCATGATATTAAAACTGTTACAAAGGCAAATAATCTGGGTTTATAGGATAAAAAATCAACGGAGAACAGAAGTTCAGTGCACATAAAAAGATAAAAGAGGAGGTGGTGTGTACCTCAGAGTAACAAGCAGAAGGACACAGTATAGTACAGATAGAGGAAAGCATTCATTAGTTTCTTAACCCTAGATTAGACTCAGTAGAAAAATCTCAGCTAAATATATGCTTGCCTGTACATATGTGGTTTTAATAAAATCTTTTCTGATTTTATTCCTCCTTGTTGTTGTGAATCAAAGACCAATATCACTGATTAAAATGGAGGTCAGCATTTAACAGCATCTTGCAGAAAATATTTGGAGGTGAGTGAAAGTAAATGGTTACCTGAATTAGACATGCTTCCATTAGGGTCTGCAACGTCAAAAATCATGAGGTTGCCTGTGGGCATATTTGGAATTTTGAAAAGTAGCAGTATCCATAATGTTGGGGAAAAGATACAGAAATTGAGGGCTCTGTGACAACTCATGGAGACCCTAGCTAATATTGGGGCCCCATTGTGCAGTACCATGTCCTGGACCTGAAAGCTTCTGGCTCTAGTTTCTTGATTTACCAGTGAGATCAGTAGATTAACTTACCAAATTATTTTCTTTCAATTCAGTGGATTTGAAATACTTAAAGCCAATCTGAGCCTTAGGTCCTGCTGGCTCAGAGGTTACAGGGATTAAAAATAAGATATTATAACGTCAGCTGTACCGGGGCAGATCAAAAACACATCTCTAGGCTGTCACTCTCCAGGGTTGCCGCTGTAGAGTATGCTGGACATGTGACTTTGGGGAAAGTCATGAGTGGGAAATTATGGTCCAAAGCCCTTTTTGCTGGCTACAGCCTGAAAAATCTGCAGTGCCTTAGAGAGGGTGCTAAAGGCAAGTGTAAAAATTAGTAAAGGTCTGAGAGCCAGTGATTTAGCAGGAAAGAGTTTTTTTAGAGGCAACGGTTGAAGGGCAGACATGAAAGGTGGGAGGTGCTCCAGTGTGGGATTTGTTCTCTAACTCCTGATAATATTTACCTCAGGATAGCCGTCTTACCCTGCAGTGGCATCTCCCCACCCTCACTGAGTCTGTCCTCTCATACTCTAAGCTACTTTGGGGGGAAGAAAAGCAATGAATTCTTCAAGCAGAAAGCAAAAACATCTAACAGCTTCCAAACATTTTTACTGTGTTGTATAGGAGGATTAATGATATCTGGTTGTATGTCACCAACTGTGACTGTTGGGTAGATGTGCTGCACTTGTTGGCTCTGGGTACAGTTTTTGGAGAAAAAGGCCTCTGTGAACAGCAAGTGCCCTTACTGTTTTGGCTATAGTTTGTTTTTAAGATAAAGTTATCCCAGGAGAACTGAGAACTGTTGTGGGGTGAATTTTCTTCAAAGAAAGATTAGTTTACACATGGTTGAAAATGTGGGTTCATGTGTCTTATAACACCTTAATGTCTGAATGGAGGCCGCTCTGCTATATCTCGGTTTTGGGAACCACATCTGCTCCTAGCTGGAAGACAGACAGTACTGGCAATAAAAGAAGGCATGAAACTGGCTTAAATTAAGAAGAACCTTAGTCTATAAACTCAGATATGAAATAAAAACAAATTTTTGAGTATTTTATGTTGTACAGGCCTATGCTTTTGCTAAGAAATTTCTGTTGGTGCCCTACTTTCTGACCGCTGTAATAGAGTAAACATCAAGGGGCTAAATTTTCAAAAAGTGCTCTCCCTTGGTCCTCTCAGTTTCACTATTTTAAAAGTTTTCTCTGTATAAAAGCATCTTAAGTGAGGGTCTCAAAATATATGAAAAAAATACAAACTCTCAGTTATGTTTTGGTCATTTTAAGCAACTCCCAATTCCAGTGGTATTATAATCACTGTTTGGATTTACTTCCAACCATCAATTATTCAGATTCAGTGACTGCTGATCAATACAGTTTGTGGCTCTTGTACGTTGTGCAGAATAACAGTTCAGAGTCTCTGTATGTCAGTTCTCTATTTTGTCACTTGACAACTTACTACAGCTTTCCACTCACTAAATGCAATCATCACCATCTAGTTGTCAGACCAGTTTAAATCTGTTACTGGAGTAGGATACATGCAGAAATATTATTAAAAATCTGGCATCCCCAGAGAGATAGAACAAATGTAATGACAGTCATACCATTTGATTTTTTAATACAGCCTTCACAAAATATATGTCTCAGACAACATTTTGCTGCAAAACGGGGAAAATGCTGTCCCTTTCTAGAAGGAAACAGGATACCTGATCACTCAGGGTATGGAGAAGGCTAAGGTACTGAATGGCTTTTTTGCCTTGGTCTTCACTGGCAAGGGCTCTAACCACACGGCCCAAGTTGCAGAAGACAAAGGCAGGGACTGAGAAGGTACCGCCCACTGCAGGAGAAGATCAGGTTTGAGACCATGTGAGGAACCTAAAGGTGTACAAGTCCATGGGACCTGATGAAATCCAGCCACAGGTCCTGAGGGAACTGGCAGATGATGTTGACAAGCCACTATCCATCATATTTGAGAAGTCATGGCAGTCCAGTGAAGTTCCTGCTGACTGGAAAAGAGAAAACATAACCCCTATTTTTAAAAAGGGAAAAAAGGAAGACCTGGAAACTAGGTCAGTCAGTCTCATCTCGGTGCCTGGCAAGATGATGGAGCAGATCCTCCTGGAGACATGGAGAGTGGGATAGAGCGCACCCTCAGCAAATTTGCCAATGACACCAAGGTGTATAGTGCAGTCAACATGCTGGAAGGAAGGGATGTCATCCAGAACAACCTGGACAAGCTTGAGAGGCGCCCACTTGTAAACCTCATGAATTTCAACAAGGCCAAATGCAAGCACAAATCCAGGCTGGGCAGAGAATGGATTTAGAGAAGCCCTGAGGAGAAGGACTTCAGTGTTTTGCTTGATAAGAAGCTCAGTATGACCCAAAAATATGCACCGGCAGCCCAGAAAGCCAACTGTATCCTGGGCTGCATCAAAAGAAACATTGCCAGCAGGTCGAGGAAGGTGATTCTGACCCTCTACTCTGCACTCGGGAGACTCCACCTGGAGTAGTGCATCCAGCTCTGGGGCCCCCAACATAAGCAGGACATGGACCTGTAAGAGCGAATCCAGAAGGAGAGGGCCATGAAGATGATGAGAGGGCTAGAGTACCTCTGCTATGAAGACAGGCAGAGAGAGTTGGTGTTGCTCATCCTGGAGAAGAGGAGGCTTTCGGGAGACCTTATGGTGGTGATGGTGGAAAGATGGGGAGAGAATTCTTACAATGGCATCTAGTGATAGGATGCAAGGGGTAATGGTTTTAAACTGAAAGAGGGTAGATTTAGATTTGATATTTGGAAGAAATTCTTTACTGTGAGGGTGGTGAGACACTGGCACAGGTTGCCCAGAGAAGCTGGAGGTGTTCAAGGCCAGGCTGGCTGGGGCTTTGAGCAACCTGGTCTAGTGGGAGGTGTCCCATGGGAAGGGGCTTCAGAACTTGATGATCTTCAAGGTCCCTTCCAACCCAAACCATTCTATGATTCTATGAAAACTGTAAACCGTTATGAAGCTCCAACTTCACAACTTTCTCAAAGCTATCAAAAGAAAAGAAGAGAAAAGCTGATCAGTTTTTGGTAGCTGGTATCGCATGGTAGATAAACAGTAGGTGATATTTAAGCTTTTAATATAATAAATTCAATTAATCAAAGAGGCGTAGGCTGCCCTAATATGTGCTAAGTGGGATTTTGCAACACATCACAATTTTATTTGTTTCTACCTATGTGACACTTTCTGAGAGTGCCGGTGCTTTTTTAAAATATCTTTCAGAGGGCTATCTGTAATGACAGTGTGAAGGGCCACAACATTTTAGTCAATAGTTGCTGGGTCCCTAAACCCGTCCATAACGTTGTGCTTGTTGCTTTCTGCCACAGGACTTGCTTATCTGCAAAGTCTCTTAATCATTCATGTACTCTTTGGAGAGGGATCCCCCACCGAAAGTGTGTTTCAAAATCACCTTCTGATTTTGCCTTTTTTTTCCTATTTTTAAAAGCTCTTTGGGTTTTTTTACAAACCAGTAATGATTATTAGTCATGCCATCATATGAATCGAGTTACTAATGTTCACAATGAGGACTTTTTCCTATAAACCCTGGTCACCATGGCCTTTCTCTGCTGTTGTGACTTCCTTTAAGGCCCTTATGTTACTAGTTTAGCAACAGTGCAATTCATTCAGTCCAACCTTTTTTAAAAAAGACAAAACTTAAGTCTGTAGGTACTGTATAAAATGCAGTTGTTAAGCAAATGACAAATGGGACAGAATGGGGAGGAATAAGCTTCTCCCTTAGCACCCACCCCTTGTCTGCACAGACTCCTTCCCAGTATGTAGTTGCAAGCTCCATTCTGCACCATGGGCTGAATGCCCTCTATGCTCTGCCCTGTGTAGCAAGCTGCACCTGGG
Organism: Jacana jacana; assembly: GCA_013400555.1. Classification (NCBI taxonomy): domain Eukaryota; kingdom Metazoa; phylum Chordata; class Aves; order Charadriiformes; family Jacanidae; genus Jacana; species Jacana jacana. The sequence goes on from VZTM01029766.1 coordinate 176,253, forward strand.
AAAAACTGAGTCTGAATTTATTCAGAGCTTGTTGGATTATAACAGACTTCTCAGTCTGGAGGGAAAAAACATCACTGTCTGCTGAAAGCATGCAGCTGAGAAAATGGCTTTTACAGTCTCGTAGCCTTTCTTCATCGTATCAAGCTTGAAAAGAAGTGTACAATGTTATGCCAGTCTGAAGCAAGAGAGACTATTTCTGATAGAGTTAGCATTTCTATCAGCTGCATATACAATACTAGGCATCGTCTGTAAGCCTAGTGGGACGGCTTTACTACTGAAAGGTCGTAAAAATAAAAGGATTCATAAAGATTCTATCCTCTCTTGTGAACTCACCAGCTTTGTGATCAATGTGCTTTACTTCCACTGCATGCTGTAGTAATTTGTAAACACTGGGATTGCTTATTTGACCAAAGCCAATCAATTTTTGCCAGATGAAATGAGAACTGAGCAGGCTTAAGTCAATCCTTGTAAAAAGGAGATGCTAAAACTCTGTGCAGAGTCTCTGGGTTACCTCAGCAGGGTAGAGAACTGAAGCTGTAGGACTGGGTCTTGCCCCATGGAAGTGCCGTCCCTGAAAAGGAAGCAGACAGAGGGCATTGCTGCTGTTGCTATTGAGGTCCTCTTCAAGAAGCACTGCTAACCCACTTTCCTCTCCCTGTGTATTACCAGGAGTAAGAAATATTACAACAGCTGCCTGATCTTTAACTGCAACCTAACTGGCTAGAAAACTTGCTCTCAGTCTGTCCTGTTTTCTTTGTGTGTTTTCCTGATTGCTTTATCTAGTGGTGTTTAGTATTCTTCATTCCTCCGTCATATGATCTGTTGGGTGATAATAGCAGACATCAATCGTGAGGATTTTGTCTTATAAAACCCTACTGAGCACAGCACAAGCTTGATGTGGCAGGAGCAATAAGCTCTGCATGTGCTGGTGTGTGGTGAGAACTGTCTTATCAATTAGACCGTCACTTGCAGGTCTGTGCCAGCTTCCCAATCCGTCAGCATGTGGTTAGTAATGATGGAGATAATTCTGCTTTCTGTATCAGGTAAGGTTTTTTTTGTCTGTAACTTTCTCCCCCTCCGTATTCCTCTCCAGCTGTTTTCTCTCCAGCTATACAGCTCTTTGGGCAAGGGCCACCTTTGAATTGTGCAGAGGACAGCGATCATATGCTAAGAGCTGTGTGCAAAACACTTTGGTGGAGTTTAAACATCAATGTGTGAATGACTTCAGGTCAGTTAAGTAGTCCTGGCCCCTTCTTGTTTAGCAAACCACCCTGTACAAGCAATCAGGCTTAATCCCACACTTAACATTCAGCACAGGCACAGGAGTTTTGCTGCACAGGACTTGATTCTCTTTCTGATGGAAATTGCAGGTCCAAATACATAACAGACAAATGTAACAGAGGATGGGCTTTGCCAGGGGCTGGGCAGGTGCCCAGAGAAAGGCAGGGCAGAGATGGTGTGTGCTGTGTCCATGTGTATAGGCGTGTGGAAAGGGTGATGTCTGCTAGCACATCCCAGGCAGCAGCATTCAGCCTCACTGGTGATAAAGGAGTGGTCCTTCTTTGGATCCTGGGGCATATGGCTCTGCAGGGTCATTGGACTCTGCAAGGTGAGTTGTTTGTAGGCAGTGGTTAATGCACAGCATGGGTCAGAAGTCCCTTAAATATAGATGATATTTCCCAGTTTGCTGGTTTATGTGACTTTGTGTGGTCCAAAAGCCCCTCCCCAGGCCAAACATGCTGCACTGCCCAGGAATTAGGAACCGGGGTTGAGGGAGACCGTCATCCTTCTCCTCTCTGGGAGTACTAGGCTTTGAGAAGGGATGAGAGGGCTCAGGAGGTGCTAGAAGGCAGCTGCATGTCAGAGAATAGTAGTCATTAATCCCATCTGTAGCAAAAGCACTGGTATTTGAGACCTATCTTTTACTGAAATATTGAAAACTGGGGGGTTGTCTACTATTAGAAAATGGGACAGGTTTCTGATACGTTCCCTGAGGATTATGACCTAGTAGCTGTTTTTTTGTGGCCTTACTAGAAGTAGCCTGTTCCTACCCTTGGTTTCACTCCCTAGAAGTTGAAAACCATCACTTTCAGTGTTACTGTGTGTGAGAAGAGTATTTCTTCTCAACTGAAAACAAGGGGCTGTAGGTTGGGACTACCAACTGGCCTCCTTTTAAATGTGTACTGAGCTCCCCTGAAAAACAGTGTTTTATAAAGTTGGTCAATAATAAAAAAAGCCCCAACATAACAGTATTAACCGCTGCTTGGAACTGAGCATTATGGGCTGCAGTCTAGACGAGCTCGCAGACTTCCCCAGATCAATCCCATTCAATTCCATGCTGCTTTACAATGATTCTTGTAGTTCCTCCAGATTTATGTGTTTAAATCCTTTTTTGAAACACAGTAAAAGCTGAACTCTGCCTGGGTGAAGGTAGACAGAGTCCTTACCAGAGTTTTTAGGAAGCATATTGCTTTGGCTTACAGGCTTGTCTGCAAAAAAGTGCTGCAAAGTGCTTAGCCAGATGCTTGTTATAATAAAAACGCTGTGAGTTAGGGTTCTAGCAATATAAACATGCTTGGTTGAGGATGGTTATTCCCTTCTTGTTCTAGGTATAGAGACCAATCAGACTGGTATACTTCTTGTTTTCTTCTTTACACTAGGAACTGTTGGCACAATGTGGCCTTTTGGTAGGCTTGCAGGTGTCAGTCCCCAGCATGTGGCAGGAGAGCTCAGACTGCCTGCGCAAAAGTTATGGGGCTGGAGGCACCAAATACTGAGCCCAGTTACTTCCAACATGGCTGCTCTACATATAGGGTTGTGCAAGTTGCCTCCATGTCACAGCTTGGTTTAGCTTGACTTTTGTGCCTTCAGTGGGAAACTTTGGGCAAAATGACATGTACCATATTCAAGAAGTCTCCTTCTGCCCTGCTCTGTGAAGAGCTGAGGATCCAGGTGGCAGCGCTCCAATTTGCTGCTTAGGGCAGCAGAGTTTTGAGTCCAAATCGGAGACTAATTCAGGTCAGGGCTAATTGTGAACTAGTCATATTTGACTGCCATAAAAAGCTTCTGGCCCAGATTCTCATGTAGCATGAGTCACTCTGAAAGTGCATATGACAGACAGTAAAGAGAAAGATCACTGTTTTTTGCCCTGTACCAATGTGTTTTAAGGATATTATGCTGGCTAATGGTGTTGAGTGAAATGCTTGATGTTGCTCTTACAATCACTGGGATTTACATAATCCTCTCTAGAATATTTGAATTTAATTTCTTATAGATAATGTAATTTACAATAATATGACTTTGTCTCTTGTTTTGTATATTTGCCTATTCTGTGGTGGTAACATTATTTCAGTTGTATTCATTAGAAAGTATTTGAGGAAGACCCCATGGCTCTCCACCTGGCCTTTATGCATGTCAATGCAGCCCACAGTCTTGGCCATCCTGTGCCAGAACATAATCCAGCTCCTCCGTGAGCTCCAGTAAACATGCTAACTTGGGAACTCAGACGCGGGCAGTCCTCCCAGGGAGCTCACTCCCTGGGGCTACCTCAGTGTCTCAGTTTGTCCCATCTGCTACAAGAGCTGTCCTCTTTCCCTGTGTGTCCAAGTGGATGTCTGCTGCACTAATTGCTGGAGACCAGAGCTGCTGCAAAGGTCCTCATTTGCGTTAGGTCTGGGAAATGATCTCTCTGGGATGCTGCAAAGTGCTGCCTCAAAGGCAAGTGTGGTTCTTTTCAAGGTGTAGTCTCAAAGTCTGCTATGGAATCAGATGGCCACATTCTGTTCATTTTACAAGGGAACTTGGACAGCAAGAGAAAAACTCTTGTTGGCAGCTTTGAATGTCTGTTCTTAAAACTGAGGAGTTTTGCTAATGAAATATGTTGCATCTGTTGGCATGAAAAATGAGAATCTTATTTTTGAACTAATGTTCTTACGTAACATGTGCTTCCAAGCTGCTTTGTTTCCAAATACCCAAATAATGAGAAATTTCCCAGGAACAAGTGTGACTTTCCCCAAAGTTTTCATGTCCTTCGTGCTTTTCGGCCTGTTTCCTTTCCCCTTTCAGGCCTGTATTATTTGCCAAACTTGTCTCTAAGCCTTTCTCTGTCGCTGATTCTCTATGCATTAGTAATACAACTGTTTTACAAACATGGCATTTGTTTGTGGGAGAAGCTAAAATGCTTTCCTGGCATAGGAGAAATCTCTGCCTCGAGGAGTTCAAAGACTAAGCCTAGAAAGCCTGGACTAAGAAGATAACAGACCATTAGTGGTTTGGGTATTACAGCCTCACTCGGGTGACCAGATTATGTTCTTCCTGCAAGTGCAAACCTCCTGCTTGACCTGGGGCAGATCATGCAGATCCAAATAGTCAAAGATATAGAGGCAGCAGTGATTTGAGCATTATAAAAACCCAGTCCTCCCTGTAAGATAGCTCTGCTCCCACCTCCATGGGGCACTTCAAAAATGAGTGCATTCCAGACAGTAAAACCTCCAGATACTAGCAACAAGGAACAGCGAAAGTGAATTAGCTGGGATCAGGAAAATAGAAGTTCCTGTACAAAGGGCCATCATTTGTTGCAAGCTGGAATTAAATTTGAAACCACAAGAGAGGTGGTTACACTGACAGCTCATTCACAAAGCAAATTGGCATGTTCTGAACCTCTGCTGGCACACAGAAGCTACACAGGTTCCTCAGCCTGACCATGGTCCTCTGTGCTGAAAGGATTCATACCACATCAGCAGGCTGGACAGAAGGAGGAGATTGCAAAAAAATTGGTAGAAGTATGAAGCAAAAAAGTTCCGATATGATGTAAAAAATTACAAGAAATGCTAGGGGGGGAGACAAAAAGACAACCGGTAATTTTAATCTGCGAAAGGGATTTCTGAGATGCTCAAGTATATAGCCCACGCTAAATATTCAGCAGAGGTCAAATCTTTTTCTACAGCCCTCTGTCTTTCAGAGCTTGCCTCATTGAATTTTGATGGGTGCATGGCTGCATACCCTGCCCGTGTACCTAGTTGAAAATGACCCACACAAACACTGACATTGTCTTTTCAAACTAAATATACTACCTAGTGTTGAATTTGTGGCATGCAAGATACCCATTTCTTTACCAGGCAACTTCAGTTCAGAATGAATAGGGTTAAATGAAGGCCAAATATCGGGGAGTGAATACGTTCATTTTCTGTAACATACCCTGTCCTGCAAATCTCTCAGAGTGAACGATGGACAAAACTGGTGACATACTACAGTAGTAAGGGACTACTTAGCCCATGTAAAATGGTAGCACAAATAGGTACAAGGCTAATGTTTTGCTTTATATATATACATAACTAGAATTGCACCCTCAGGAGTACTAAGAGCAGCATGTAGGAGGTGTATCAGGCTTTCAGTGTTCCTTTGAGCTTCCAAAGACAACATTTATTGGCTGGGGGAGACACTAACTGTGGTGAGCAGGCTTGCGGGGGTGTGAAATTGCCACTGAAAATCAGTATTTTTAACACACTGTTCCCTCTTGTCCTCTATTCAACAGCTCTCAGAGTTAAATGGTTTTAAGCCATCTCCAGGTCTATAACAATTGATTCAGCGTTTATTAAAACATCTATTAAGTATGTATTACCCCTTCCTAAACCCGTTATTAAGGGACTGCTTGAGCACTGTGTGACTGTGTTACAGGTGCTATCCATGTACTCTAGCTGAGTTCTTTGGGACGCGAACACGCACAGACAATTAAAAGTCTTATTATATTATGGCCGCATACGTCTTGCTTGTTCTTTCAACTCCAGATGGCTCTAGTTAGCAGAAGAGGGTGGTTCACGGAAAGCATGTCTGCAGCAAACTGCCTCTCAGATAACGTTCCATGAAAGGGGCCTTCAGTTCCTATTTTAGTGCAGCATATCTGTGCAATGACTGAAATAATACTTTGGGGTATGGTGCGTTTTAAAGACTGAAAAGGGACTAGAAAACCCATCTAACTTTTTTGGTGACACATATTGTGTTTCTACCTTGTGTTACTTGATTAAACACAGTATTTTTGTTTGCTATTCTGTCCACTTTAACTGCAACTTACTTGATCTCATATAGGGACCTTTGAAATATCCATTGGCAAAACCTGGAGAGAAGACAGCAATGTGCTCAAAGCCGAAATTTGAAGAACAAAAACCATGGCCGTTTCCAAGAGATGGTTAGAAGATGACAGAACCTATGAGAAACAGGTAGATAATGGCCTCTCTACAGGGAATGATCATCACTGCTTTAATGATACAGACCTATTGCCAGCATTGCATAAGCCATGAGTTCTGTAGCTTGATGAAACCAGGTGCACTCTGCCCACCTCTCATGCCTCTGGGAGTCCTCTGCATCTGCTGGCAGCAGAGAGTGGGTTGGTTTGAAGTGCTTGGCTTTCCTAGAGCTGGGTTGTGACTAACAGCATAATATTAACTGACAGTGCCTCTGTGGAAGCTATGGCTTTAGTTTTGGTAAACATTTAGATGGAAATGGAAAAAGTGCCTCTCAAAATAAGGTTTTCCACCTGTCTAATGGGCAATGTGTGCTTCAGTGGTGAGAATACCTAGTCCCTCCCAGATGAGACCCTGGCACCTGCCCAGCCTGCTAGGGGAGCCCTTAACCTGATGTGGTCCCATGCTCTGTCCCCTTCCCACCCTCTCTTCCTTCTCCCCACTAGTGACTACCTATAGGAGGCTCTGATGCAGTCCTTCTCTTTACCCTTCCCTGCAGAAAAAAATTCTACCTGCATGCCTTCTGGATTCAGTCAATCCCAGCCTGCTGTGTGATGTCACTGATTTCAGAGGTGCAGCTGGATGCCATCATGGGCTCTCTCTGTCCATGCATAGGTGCTCCTGTTTCATGGGAGCACAGTGGTACCAGGTGGGCTGAGGTCTGAGGTACATCTTCTCTGTCATACCACTGCAGCTACTGATACAGGCTGCTACAGAGGGAGCTAACCCAGGGAAATAAGGAAAAATGTGTCACTTGCTCCCTCAAAATTTTGTCTTAGTCCCTAACAAAGACAACTAAGCCAGTACATTTTGTTTGAAATAGGTGCTATAATGTGGAATAGTCTCCTCACCCACCCAGAAGTTCTGTATTGGTGTTACAACTGAGTCAATCAAAGTAAAAAGAAAATAAGTAATATAAAACTAGAAAAAAAAGTTAGTCCCTTCTGTTTCATGGAATCACAGAATAATAGAATAATTCAGGTTGGGAGAGACCCTTGGGATCATCGAGTCCAACCATCAGCCCTACTCTACAAAGTTCTCCTCTACACCATATCCCGCAACACTACATCTAAACGACTCAAACACATTCAGGGATGACAACTAAACCACTTCTCTGGGCAGCCAATTCCAGTGCCAACCAGCAGCCCCAGTTTGATTGTGAATGTGTTTTCTCCTTCAACATTTTCACCTGAAGTATAGGGGTGAGTTATATCTGATGTGAAGCTGATGTTCCTTTCCTCATTCTGCTTGAAACACCTGTAAAGGGGTCAGAAGAGCCTGCAGCAGTGCTGCCTGGGCCTCACACTGTACCAGGCTGGTCATGCAAGGCTGAGGTGGGAAGTATGTCACGGTTTCTCCATTCTCATCTTGCATGGACAGGGGCTGCCAGAAGTCACCTCCCTCTGCTTTTAGGCAAAAGCAGAAACTTGGTCTGTCATAAATAGATCTTCATTAGCCCTTGGCACATCTGGACTTGCTTTATTGTGCATGAAAGTGTGTGATTCTACATGAGAGCTAATTCTTGAAATTACACTTTTATTCCTGTCTTTCTCTTTGAATGTATTCTATTAAACCACACCTGAGATACAAAGGATTCTGTTTTTAAGTAAATAGCAATATAAGATGTTAGAGTGCTAAATGCAGTCTGTGATGAGTCTAGCAGTGAAATGGTCACAGGTTTGAGGTATTATTATTTGAATCTTCAATCGGGTAGCTCACTGAGGGAAGCATTCGTAATCTGCCTGAATTTCCAGTGTCACCAATATAAAAATTAAAATAATAATAAAAATATTAAATAAAGTACAAATAAAGTTGGAAGCAGAAGTAATTAAACAGATAGTTAAACCCACTCTGAAGGAACTGTGGGGTGCAGAAGGTCATGTAGCTTTTTTTTTCTGGGAATTTTCCTTTTGTTGCTCTCTTTCAAGTGATTTCAAAGGCTTTTCAAAGGGAAGGTTAGTGTTATGCTCCAAGTCAGAGTGGTCTCATGGGATTTGTTTCACCTGGAGTTCCTTGCCCAGCCTCCTTGGGCTCATGTCCCCTGCCTCAAAACTTGCTGCATACTGAGGTATCCATCTGTGTCATGAATGGTGCTATGTTGCGTTATCTCCCTATTCTTGTCTGGGTTTAGAGCAAAGATCGTGAATATATTTCTCTTCTGGTCATGCTTCTTTCAAAGGAAGCTGAAAACAAGTTTATTGCCTTTTATGTTTTGAATCATAGATCCAAAAGCCTCCTCTGACCTCTTCCTTTTGCATAATCCGCAATAGGCTTTGCTAAGTAGTGGCTGGCTCCCTTAGAAAAGTTACAAAACAATATATCCCTTGCCTTCCTTGCTGGGTCTCCCATGTGGATAGTGCTGGGCTTAAGGCTTGGCAGTCACAGAGGAGAGAAAAGTAACTGAAAATTTTCTGTGGCTGTAGGGCTCACTGTGCTCTCAAAGAAAAAAAAAAGGTATTGGCAAAGCAGGAAGAACAGTTAATAGAATTTGTAGGGGAGATTTACAGAGTACAAATTAGCCTTTGTGCCAAACATCTCATTTGATTGTTTTGTCATGCACTGGTTTTCAATATTTCTATTGCTGGTACCAAGCAGGAAATAAATGAAAACAAAGATACAAAAGGAACATTTATTTATGAATTAACTCAGTTGCCTCCAAAGCTAAGTTCCTATCTTTCAAAGCTGCAAAAAGTGCCTGGATATATTTTTTTCTGTACTTTTACAAGGTCATTCAGGCTCACCCTTTTTTTTCCTATCCCATAAGAATGACTGATCATATAACTGCTTGATCGATACAGGTGAGTGCAGATCTTGCTGGAGACTACTGGAAATACACTGGTGGGATTTCCTTTTCCTTTTCCTTTTGCTTTTCCTTTTGCTTTTCCTTTTCCTTTTCCTTTTCCTTTTCCTTTTCCTTTTCCTTTTCCTTTTCCTTTTCCTTTTCCTTTTCCTTTTCCTTTTCCTTTTCCATTGAAGGAACACAACAGCCTCTCAAGACATTAAGCTCAAAAAAGTATGAAATTAAGTGAACAGAAACATATGATTTCTTCCCCATACTCCTGCAGGAGCCATGCACAAAGACTTGCAGTGAATGTTAATATGAGGCTTGAGTTGAGAGCTGATGGGCACCAAAATGTACAGGTTTTTTTTCCCCTTACTTGTCGGCAGCAGAGGGGCGGTAGATGATCCTCCCATTTCTGGTCTTGATATGATATTCTAGAGTCAAAGATGAGTACAGAAAAACAGCCAAGCAGGTAATATTACATAGTTCATGTTGCCAACGGCAGGAACATTTGTAGACTGTGAGCTCTGCATGGACGTGGCTCACTGGCTGTGTTCAGGCTGCTTTAAATTGAATAAACATGCAAATAGAGTTTTACAGAGCTTTTGCTGAGGGAAGTCCATGACAGAACTGGAAGGCTTGGAAATTTGTCTTTAATTTATTTCATGCCTGTTTGTTAGATAGTTTTATATTATTTTGTGTCATAACATAATAGAATTGATGTATTTTTATTTTCAACTCTTGGCAGAGAGTTGAAATTTAGTGATTATTAAAATATTTTAGTAGTAGCTGCCCAAAATTGTTCTAAAGAGAATTATTTAAGGAGTGTATCATATTATTGCACTAAAAGATTGCAGTAATGGCCATGTATATTTATGTACACATAAATATAAAAGTGAAAGAGAAACATGGTATTCTGAAACTGATAATCTTTGGATGTATTTGTTGTCAGTATGTATTGGAAAGAAAATAAATGTTGACATACCCAGATTTCCTGCAGACCAGAAGTCCTACCATCTAGCCAAGTGTACTGGTTAAAAAGAAAATGACAGCAGAGGAAGAAAAATTAGAAAGTAAACTAGAATAAGAAAAAGTGAAGTCTGGGGAAAGATGAGAGAGATGCAATAGAGGTATTTTACTAAATTAGTATGCAGATCTAGGTAAAACAGTCACTGAAAGAACAACATGGTATTCACAGAAGATACCAGGAGAAGTTCAGTTCTGCATATTGTACCTTTTCATGCACTAGCCAAAGTAGATATTTACCAAATATATTTCTTTTTTATTAATATATGATGTCTGGACCCTCCCTCTTTGCTTACACCAAGTGAACATAATTACTGAAGTTACTTCTCAGTGACTCTAAGGTCTGTTTACATCAACACAGGAGAGTATAACAACCTTTGAAGTTTCTTATATCCATTGTAACATCTCCAAAGTGCTGGTAATAGTAATGGGGGACCCACAAAATATGGGTGAGGGAAGCAGCCTTATATATGTTTTAAGCCAGAGGCTCTGCACTTCTGCCTGGCAGAGTGTAAAATAGCATTAAGGACAGGAATTCAGTGTCCAAGGTGAGTGTATGTGGATTTGCATGTCTCAAGGTCTCTAACTCTCAAAATGTCTGCAATAGAGGTTATTGTCAGATACTTTACATGGGACAGTGTCTGAAGAGCAGACCTTGTTACAGAAAGTCATCCTTTCCATTTCAGGTCAGTATTGGGACTCACAGAAAACTGTAATAAAAGAAAATGTACTGATCCTTTTCACTTCCAGACTTTTGAGTAAAAATTGAGGTAATTTACAAATTAACCTGATTTCTTGCATCCAGTGCCCTCCTCAAAGAGAAGCAAATGGCTGTCTCCACGAGGAGCTTTACCCCTGCTCAGTGAAATGTGTCCATGTTGGAAGTATAGAAGCACAGTTCTAATCTGAGCCTGTCCTTTGCCCTTTAAGGAAAGAACACAGGTCTATTTTCCAGCATGGAAGGTTCAAAGATCACATATACACACATGACTACTCTAGGATCAAATTTAAGGCTCCAGTCTTTGCTGTGTTAATGAATAGTCACACCCTGCTGATAATGGCACCCTTTATTAATGCACAGTGTAAATGAGAAGGGGTATTGCTGAAGGAGAGTGTAGCAGCCATGCTAGAGGATGTTTGTAGACTGACAGCTGCTTCCTAGGAGTCTCAGGGTGACATGTGGTGTATTTTGCTGCTTTGGAGGACATTATGCTATCTAAGGAAAGGGTGGATTTATCCTGGATGTAGGTTAAATAGACAAGTGCTTCCTTGCCAGTCAGCGCTCTCTTCATTGTTTTTCTTTCTTTGCCCACATTTCTCTCCTCCTTGAGCAAGGCTTGGTGTTGTGGAAGTGGTTTAATAGAGCATCCACGCAGTTTGTGATGAGCAATATGGTTTCTGGAGTGTCTTTCTTCTTAGAATATTATAAATTAGTCACCACAAGATTCAATTGTTTCCCCTGAACTTCACATTTTTGCACCTGATGGATAGCAAATCATGGTCAAAATAAAAGGATTAATCTGAATTGCACTGGAGTTTCTCCTGCATTCCTTGACCTAGAATTTAATCAGGTATCTGACTGAAAATTGTGTGTGCTAAAATAAAACAGACTTCAGTGTACCTTGCCTTAAGTCCCCTCAGTATTACACACTAGGAAATAAATTTGAAGATTTAGTGTGAAAACAGTGCAGAGAAGTGCTGTAGAAATTGGAGAGGTAAGACCACTTAATATCTGTGCCATGTATATTTCTTATGACAAAGTTCATAATTTCCCCCTATTCCTGAAGTCTCAGTTTTCCAGAAAACTATTTCTCTCTTCTGCCCCAGATTTAAAAAAATAATAATATTTTCTCACTTGTCCCTTTGGCCTGAAGGTAGGGTTGACAGGGAAGGGACAGACACTGAAGGCTACAGAATGCTCCAAGCATCTTTATCTTTGCAGAAGTGTAAATATATTGTACCTCTACATACCATGGCTCAGAGGTCTCAAAAGCTGTCTTTCCATCCTTTATAGCTCCATGGCTTCTTGCCTGCTTCTGGAAGCACATGGAGAAATGATGCCTTCTTGGAGGTGACTGTGGCTGGGGATCCAAGTGGAAGTCTGTGCAGGGATCAGCCACACCGGGAAATCTTGCATGGTCCGTGTTGGCTCTGGGAGGGCTGTGCTGCTTGCATCTCATGGAGCATCTCCTATCTCCCCTATCCTTCTCCACAAACCCAAAATCAGAGTAGCTGCAGCAAATGTGTGCAAGATTATCAGCTGTGGCCAGCTGGAAATCTGGCCTTGTACCAGATAACCATGGTATAACTCAGTAACTCAGACGGCTTTCTATTCTCCCTCTGCCACTCCCTCCATGAATTAGTAGCCGTAAAGCACAGCGATGGGCAGCAGCAAATCTTTCTATAATTTCTGCCTTCCAAAGCTGGATAACAGACCAGGTTTCTCATAATCTCTCTCCCCCCTCTTTCACGCTCTCTTTTAGGGACAGGTAACAATAATACTACACATTACATGTCCTCCTAACTAATGATTGCCATTATATCTCTGTCAGGACTAGGTAACTGCAATACTCTTTATTATATATCTGTCTTAAAGCCAGTAACAGCAGTACTCTAAATTATGTACCTTCCTTCCTTTTTCTCTGTCAGGCAGGTAATTGTTATGCTCATCTTTATGTGTCTTTCCTGGAGCTGTAATAGTTTTCATTGTATCTCCTCAGAGCTTATTATGGTAATGTTCCTCACTGTATATTTCAGAGCTGCTATTTTTTAGAGTCACCTTTCTAGTATTTTGCTTTCTATATTTCTTACAATTTGAGTAATTAAAATAGTGTCCTTAGATTAACAGCTTTCAGAATTGCCCTTTTCCTCTCAGGAGCTCTCTGTAGACTGTCTTGGGGTTGGAAGTGTCCTGTAAAACAGCCTGTGCCTACTCTTGACCCCAGGGCTGGCTGGTGCCATTTACCCTTTGATTTCAGCAGTGCTTTACTGCCAAAGCGCCATGACCGTGGGTTCAGCCATGGAAGTTGCCTAGAGAGGCTTGACTTTCCCTGATACTCAGGGGCCACCCTCAGAAATCAAGTTGACCTACATGTCTGCATTGCCATGTCCAGCATTTTGCAAATTGAGGTGCTGAATTATGCAGAGGAACAGGCTGGTCCTGTACAGTACCTAGGACTGTTACTGATTATTATTAAGAGTTATCTTTCTGGGATTTCAGTGTTTCCTCTTTGTTTTTCTTCTGACAGTACGATGTCTGCTGTGAGGCCCTGATGGAGCAGAAATAATACTGTGTGGTTTAGGTGATCTTCCTCCTTATAGCATGTATTCTAAACAGGATAATAAACCAGTAGTTGGTGATCAATTTATGTAAAAGAAGTCCAAGCAGCAAGCCCAATTTGAAAATTGCTTGATAAACTATTCAGTAAATGTATCTGCATAAACAACACACAAATAAATGAGTTGGTTTGAGAGCAGAAAAGGAAGGCTACATTTATAACATGGTTCACAGACTGTAAATCAAATCAAGCCAATTTTGTCTCCTGTTCCAGCTTTTATTAGAGAATCAAAATTCAGATCAGTCTCATGAAAAGATCTCCTTGTACTGCTTGAATCTCATAAGTAAGTCTGACTTTACTTTGAAGTGAACACTGCCTCTGTAAAAAAAAAAACAACAAACCAAAAACCAAACAGAAACACTTCCTGCCCATACCCTGACATGAAATAGCTGAAAAGTAAAATATATTTCAGGAAACATTTTGTTGAGTTTTCAGATTAACTGGAGAAGCTGCTTAGAAAAGCAATGTGACGGGGCTCCAGCTTAGGGACATAACGTGTGGAGAACTCATAAAATATCATGGGAAATTAATAGGTATAGCTGAAATGGGTAATTTCAAGAGTGTAGCCATAGAAGTTGATGCAGACCTGTGAATAACATTACATTCATGAATGGTGTTATTGAAATTGCCACCTTATTGACTTGCATGGAAAAAATCCCAGAGGAAATCAGTCACCAGTATTAAGGTCTAATCGCAACAAGCCAGCTCAAATGGAGGGCATTCCGCAACTTAGAAAGAAGCTGCAAAGTCTATTGCAAAGAGCACTGGATTTAGGAGAAGGGCTTCTAGCAAAGCCAATCGAAGTGAAGTTACCTTCAGCTTAGATGAGACAGATATGCTGGCAATATTTTTTCATATAAAAGAAAATTGAATTCTTAGCCAGAATAAGGAGGGAAAAAAAATGGAATCTAGTGTGATTGTGAAATTCTCTCTGTGGTAATCTGATCTGGAGACCATCAGCCAGGGGAGGCTTTATCTGTCATTGCCTGACAAGGAGAATTTCCAAAGGAGTCAGCAGAAATAATTGCTGTCAGTGGCAAAGACCACCGACTGTTGTAAAAGCAGAGCTGAGCACCTCCTGTGGCAATAGTTCATACATAAACTAGTGTCGTGAGGTATTTGGTGTAAATGTCTGTGGACTTCAGCAGGTGTAAAATCAGTCCTCATAAAGATCTTGAAAGTAATAGGTAAGTATGTGCTGCCCAAAGTGCTTCACTTCTCTGCCCCTCTGTTTCTTAGATGAAATGTTTTGATGTCTCATTTCCTTACCTATAAAACAATGAAGGCACTCCTGCCTTTGCCTTAGGTACAGGGTGATGGGCACTGAAAGGCTACCACATTTCATTTAAATATTAAATTGATTTATTAAATTGAATTAGGGTATAAGTATTAATGTGATATCTGCGATACAGTTCTGCACAGCCTGTCCCAGGCTGGTTTTATGCTCCTCAAGAACTCAGTAGACCATGACTTCACCAGTACTGGTGGCTCCTAAGATCTGTGGTACACAGCACCGATCAATCAGGCTCCCTGTTTCAGATAAAGCTTTTCACGTTCCTCCTACTCCCCCTCCAAAAGAAAGGCAAACAATTTAGTACTTCTTAGGTTGCATTGGCTATGTTAAAGGAATTATTTCTATCCACCTGCTAATAATATCAGGAAGAATAAAATGATCCATACTGTGCATCCAACGGGGTCTACGAGTCTCAGATAAAAACATGTCAACATAGGCAGCTGTAATGAAAGCCAAACAAGTTATTAATGAGGAGCTGAAGGAGTCAAATTTTAACAAAAATAAACAATTTACATTGAGGTATTTCTTTTTGTTTCAAATAATGTCAAATCACTTGATTCTTTCTTTAAGCAGCTGTAAAGTTTTTACAGATTTCATAACGTGTTCAAGGTAGCTTATGCTTTTGCAAGAGAGCTGCTTTCAGAGAGCTTCAGATACTTATATTCTGATGGAGGTGGTACTAAACAAAGAAGAATTACATAAATGCCTTGTAGTATAGGCTTCATGTGTTAGGAATATTAAAAATAACTCCTCAATGCTCGCAGGGTCTTATTTCAGTAAGGTGTGCTACGTTTTCCATCCTTTTATGCATGACTTCAGCTACAAAACCATTATGGAATTGAAATGTATCTGAATATCCAATATACCATGCCCCTTGGCAAAACCTATGTGGAAATAAGAGGGCTAAACAGGGAAAACTCATTTAATATTCATACACAAATTGACTATATAGTCAATAAACTGGCTTGCCTTTTTGCTTAGCCTTCAGTTAAGTGTAACCATTTTGTGTCCAGCTTCCATCAAGCTTCAATGAAGCAGCATATGAAAAAGAAAACCAACTATTCCTAAACAGAGAAGAGGTTCCAGATGTAGATGTGACTTCCCAACATTTGTGATTGGCAAGATCCATGGTTCGGGGCTCTTTGTTATGAGACCTGGCACGATTTTGAATAACTAGATCCAGATTTCCTGAAGATTCAGGGAGGCCTTGAAGAGGTCAGACTCCATTAACTCTGCTTTGAACTTTTATATGATGCATACCAAATCTCTTCCTGCTCTTTTAGCCTGGCTTCTCATGTAAAACATCTCTCTGGATAGGACATTCTGTTATTGTTTCCCCAGTAACTTTTGAAGTGGTTAATTTCAAATATTTCCCAAGGGTTCAAAAACATGAAAACTTAGTATTCTTACAAGAATAATGAATACGAATAGCTGGATAAAGGAGAAAGAGTGTAGAACTGGCCCCCGCTACAAAAAATAGGTTGCAGTGGACCCCTCCTCATAGCCATGCAGGAGTTGTGAACCATGAAGAAGCTCAGGATAGAGCCCTTTCCTCCCTCAACTTTAAAAATCTAAGTACAAGACATGGACTCATGGTAAAATAAGCTCTTATTCAGCTATATAGGAACTCTCACCTGTTTTCTTTGCTAATTAGTGAAAATACTTTTGAGCCTTTAGCATAAGATTTGCTCCTATCTGAGACTGGCAAACAGGATTTTCTAGAGCGGGATAGAAACCTATTACCTTTGAAAATTAATGTGCGTATGCAAACCAGTTCCTCAAATACACACTTGACACCTGATTCACAGAGCGTGCAAGAGCAATTGCAACCAGACTGTAGTCCTGAAGACAATGGAATAACTTTGTGAAGAGTTAGGGTTTGGGTTTTCATTTTTAAGCGTTTTTAAAAGCATCTAATAATTAATTAGGCAAAGAGAACAGAGAATGAGATCTCTCAGGGCCTTTCAGCTCTCTCTGGAGAGAGAAAAAAATCCCGAGCAAATAAAAAATCTTGACTATTAAAGCCATTTTTAGGAGTTGCCAGGAAATTTGAATACCATCAATTACTTACGTGTAACACAAATTCCCATGTATTTTTATTCACAAAGGCCTTAAAACTAATGCAGAAAACTAATTTTTGTTAATCTCACATACAGCATGTAAATCAAAGAAAGACCTCTTTTAACAGAAACAGTATCTCTAGCACTTACAAAAGCACTCATAGCTTTTGACTGTTTGAAATTTCCCAAGTGCACATACATGTGCTTCCACAGGAGAGCCTGTTACCTGTCTCCTCCTCATGGCAAATAGTGACTGTGAGTTTCCCAATTGCACTGGGCAGGTGTCAGATTAGATGTTTGGCTCACGTTTAACACACCAGCAAGTTGAAGTTTTAGAAATATAAGGAAGCGTTAATAGGTGTTTCATCTTAACCGTGGCCAGGGCATGAGAAAAGATGAAGAATACTGGGGGAAGGATCAGCAGAATAGCTTTGGGACAGTTTTGGTGAAGGTAGCACCTGGCTGCCACAGTTTACTCTGCAATCTGGGTTTTAGAAAAAACTTCCTGCTGTATCATATAAGTCCAGCAACCGAAAATAAGGCTGAATCTGTTAATTAGTGTTACCAGGGAAAACAGATCAAGACACTTCAGATTAGGCATAGTAAATTTAGGATTTAGGAAGGGAAGGAATGAAGACAATAGTTTCCTTCTGAATATGTCATGGCACACAGAGCAATGAAGAGAAACGAGCTTTTTCTAGTTTCCTATGTGTCTGCTGTGGTAAGGCTAGGGGTTTTGAAAGAAAGTAACTGGACCAAAATTTTTTCAAAATTTTCTTTTGTGACCCTAAAAGCTAAACTAGGAAATGGCATTTGTGAGAGAAAATGGCTTTATATGAAGTAAATTCTCAGACAACACTGTTCACTTAGGCTTTGTTTACCTAGTGTTAAGGATTACAGATAGGATTTCTAAAAGAAAGGACTTTTTCCCCATATAGATGTACATGTCTTCATGTATCTTTATATTGAATTATAAATAAATATGTATAAACATCTATTGCTAGCATATATAAACATATATTAATAGGTATTCAAGCATATATAAACATATATTAATAGGTATGCATTTAGTCTTCAGAATTGCTATGGTATTGATTCAGAAACTGGTTATCATGGTCTAGTTGAAGGTAAGGGTGAAGGGTAGTCACCCCTCCAGAAAGGCAAATACAGGGAGGGAGTGTTTCTGGCGATTGGTTTACCAGCTCTAAAGCTGGCACAAGAAACAACAGCTTATGGAAGAGAATAACTTCTTGCATGTTTTTGTAGAGCCACTGCCAACCCAGATGTAGTTTTTCCTTGGGCTGTGGTTAGAATAAAAGCAGATTAGATTGTTTTCTATATGTGCTTTTATGTCCAAATAGATCAAATTGTTTCCCATTTGTTTAGATACAGATATTACTATAGTGGATAGAGTTTTCTAGGTATTTAGAAACAAGATTTTTAAAAGAAAGTGGTGTGCAGAGCAGTTTTCATCCATGCATTATACTGCTTAGAGGAAGAACACTCCTTTTAGAAGCAAAAGCAGTTATATAATATCTTTTGTGTGTTGACACTCCTTACCTGGATGTGGGTTTTGCCAAGGATTTAGAAAGAAAGCAATGAGGTGTGCATTTTCCTACTGATTAGTTGGGCGACTGGTGTTTGGTATGAGCAAATGGCCTCAGATTAGTTTCAATGCAGGGACTGCTTAAGTGGGTAAAATTTTCTGCCCTACCAGTGGCGGCAGGGACAGCTGGAAGATGGCTTTCTGGAAGAAAGCGCTCAAGAGAGTGATCCTCCATGGCTTCTGCTGTGCCCAGGGAGATGGGTGGAGGAGTAGGATTTATATAAACTGTGTTGATACAGGGCAGGGTTTTCCAAAGGAAATGGTCGGGAGAGCAGTTTTCCTCTGATTCTTCTGCATTTGGGGCAAGAGAGTTTCTAGGAGCAAGTGCTGAGTTGCTCTGTTGGTTAAAATGAGGAGTGGAGAGAAAGATCTGTTGTCGGCTTAGGGATGGCTATGGGAAGGGTTTCATGGTTCTGGTTTGGATTTTGTTTGTTTTGGTAGTACTAGATTTATGGTCTTAGAAAGGGAGCTTTAAGAGTAGCAGGTATTCTCAAATTCTTTCATGGTCTGTAGATTTAGAAAGGGGGAACAAGTCTGCAAGAGAGCGTGGGTTTGTATTAGTATTGCTGTAGACTCTGGATTGCTTTCATTAAGTTTCATACATGTCAGGTCAGGGTTTCAGAAAGGCGACATCACAGAGAGTATATTTTTCTTCTGTTTTCTTTATCCTGATGTTAGAATGTGGAACAATTATTTACAGAATTGGATATGTACTCTTTATTTTTTATATAGATACTATTCATGCTGGTACATTTTGGTCAAAGTTTACAAGAGAGATCAGGTTTCAGAAAAAAGCAATTAGGAGAATGGTTTCCACTGAAACTTTGTTTGGCCCACACAGGGACCAATTTTGAATAAGACTGTGATCTTTATTTTTTGCACACAATGGTTACCCAAGTGCTGTTTCCTCGGAATTTAGGTTACATGAGTTAACCTGTACTATTTTGAAAAGCAAATATTAAGAAAAGACATAGGTCTGGGAAGAAAAATCATATTGGAAGGAACAAACAGTTTTGATTCAGCTCTGTGTGCAATACATTTTATGCTGGGTTTACAACTACCATTAGAATTTCAGAAAGGGGTCAGGGAGGACTCCGTTTTCCTATTAATTGTTGAATGTTCCACCAAGTTATGATAAGGTACAGGATAAAATGCATTTATTTAGCTTGAAGTAAATATCAGCCACTCTGGTTTAGAATTAGTGTGAGATTAAGGTTCTGGAAAGAAGAAAACAAACCTGGTTTCCTACTGCTTCTTTATTGTCATGGTTTAACCCCATCTGACAGCTAGGACCAAGCAGCTGCTCATGCAGCTCTCCCTCTTCCCCCAGAAGGGCAAGGAGAAGAGGGAGAAAAGGAGGGGAAAGGGAAAGGAAACTATGATATCTGTGGTACTGAATATTCCACTGGCCATTCCATTCTTCTATCTAGGAACATATCCCTTCTCAGCTTCTATGGGAAGCTGAAAGAAGTCCTTGAAAATATATAAGCACCACCTGACAACAACTAAAACAATATACATTTATTGACCTTTCTTTCTATAAAATCTGAAACACTAGAAAGAAAATTAATTCTGTCCCAGCTGAAACCAGGACAGTAGGAAATTTGGAAGAAAGCTCCTCCAAAACTATTACCTCGAGTACATGCTTGAGGATTTGTGGATAATTCATAGCAGAAGACTATTAAGGGAATGCAGAGTTTTTATGCAAGTCTTATAATTGCACTGGAGTTTGCTGGACTGTCCACCTGAGGCAGATTACTTTGGGGAAAAAAAGCAAAAATTAAAATAGGCTGGTAAGTTTCCAAGGAAAAGGACTGTGCTTGAGACTTTCTGACAACTCTGTAGGCTGGGCAGCCAACACACATGAAATGCTGGTTCAGAAAATGATCTCTTCTCCCTGAAATGTCAAGTCATACTCTCTAAATAAGACATGGTGGTCAGATTAAATTTGTTTTTCCTTGTCTTTCTTAAAACTGTCTGTAGGGGATGACTATGGAGGAGTCCTAAAGTGATATACAAGCAGTTGAGCTCTGTGTGTCCTTTCAACCTTGCTGAAGGCAGACAGGAACACATAGCATCCAAAACTTTTGTGGATGGAGAACAACCTCATGCAATGCTGCAGGCCTGGGGAAGAGTGGCTGGAAAACTGCCTAGTGGAAAGGGACCTGGGAGTGTTGGTCAACAGCCATCTGAATATAAGCCAGTAGTGTGCCCAGGTGGCCAATAACATCCTGGCTTGTATTGGAAATAGTGTGGCCAGCAGGACTAGGGAAGTAATAGTTTTTCACTTCGCCCTGTACTCTGCGCTGGTGATGCTGCATCTCAAATACTGTGACCATTTTGGGGCCACTCACTACAAGAAAAACATTGAGGTGCTGGAGCGTGTTCAGATAAGTGCAATGAAGATGGTGAGGGGTCTGGAGAACAAGATTTATAAAGGAACTAGGGTAGTTTAGCCTGGAGAAAAGGAGAGGAGACTGAGGGGAGACCTTATTGCTCTTTACAACTACCTTGAAAGGAGGTTGTAGCAAGATGGGCATCAGTTTCTTCTCCCAAGTAACAAGCAATAGGACAAGAGGAAATGGCTTCAAGTTGTGCCAGAGAAGGTTTAGATTGGATATAATGATTTCTTCACTGAAAGGGTTATCAAGCATTGGAACAGGCTGCCTAGAGAAGTGCTTGAGTTGTCATCCCTGGAGGTGTTAAAAAAACAGGTAGATGTAGCATGGGGGGACATGGTTTAGTAGTAACTTGGCAGTGCTAGGCTAATGGTTGGACTTGGTGATCCTAAAGATATTTTTCAACCAAAACCATTCTATAATTCTGTTATCAAAACTCCCTAAGAAGATGCTCTGGCTTGTACTAGAGGTGAAGGCCAGAGAGCTGAAAGAAGCAAAAACGTTAGGCTCGTGGCATGGCTGGACAAAGGAGTTGCTTATTATTTGGACCCTTAATAGATTATTAATTGGCTCTTGGATTATTAACATGGGCAGCATGGTTCAGTAAATCCTATCCAATTTATGCAGGGACTCTGTGAGACCTTGCAAGCTGTGTTGCCATCACAGTGATGCTTAAAAGTTTAGAGGTAGTAGAACTTCCACATGGCAGTAGATTTCAAAAAGAACACCAATAAATAAATCCAGGAAAAAACCCTGAGTTTACCTCTGTCTTAATCCCTGTGATTACAGTAGAGTAGCATCAGTATGTGCTGGAGTGAAATGAGATTGTAAAAAAATAAATTGCTATAACTGAGCAGCAACAGATTGGTCAGCCTGGGGAGGTTGCAAGAACTACTATAGTAAAGATGGGTAGGGTGATCTGGGGACAAAGCCTGTGGTATCTGGAGCAAGTGGTAGTCATTTTTAATCGAGCTGCTGGAGCTTGGTAGCACTACAGCTTATAATTTCAAAACGTGTTGTAAAGATAAAGTTATGCCCTGTTTCTGAAGGAAATTACAACAGTTTCCCCTTTGGAAAAGACTCCCCAGAGCCATGTTGATGATTGAGTTTTGCATAAATTAAAGTATATACAGACTCATTCAGAGGGGCTGGTGCACTCAAGGGGAGGAATAAATCCCTCAGAGACAGAAAAAAGCAGAGACCAATGTGGTGTGTATGAGATTGGCAGCCCTATACAGTGCAGTACAGGCATGTGGCCTGCCCAGAAATGTACGGTCTGAGTCAGAAAGCTATCAGCAGTCCTCATCATCCCTTGGAGGTCAGAGAAGCTCTTCAGAGTGGAGCTAGGCAGTGGACTTAGCCTGCCAGCAAGATCCTGCCAGAAATGCTATACTACACCAGCTGGCAAGGGTCAAATAGCATTGCAAAAATATATCCAAGAGGGAAACATCTGAGTAAGGAGTTGAGAGACAAAATATGTCAAACATATAGGCTGTGTCTGATAGAGCCCTTGGTGACAGCATGCTGCTGCCAAAGCGTGGGACTGGGATCTGCCTGGCTCAGGGCTCTTTGCTACTAGGGCAAAGGATGGTGACACTATGTACCATGGAGGTTCTTGATCCTCCACAGTGGGAAATCGATTAACAAAGGACCTACACTTCTGCTTCCTGCTACATGAGACTTCCTCAGTT
Source organism: Jacana jacana (assembly GCA_013400555.1). Lineage (NCBI taxonomy): Eukaryota > Metazoa > Chordata > Aves > Charadriiformes > Jacanidae > Jacana > Jacana jacana. The sequence goes on from VZTM01029766.1 coordinate 198,688, forward strand.
CTGTAGAAGGTAATGTGCTGCTTTGGAGACTGGCAACGATTGCGCTGGGTAGATTCAGACTCTTAGTGCCGGAGGGAAACATTCTGTCCTCGTGTGCTTCTCACCCCAGTGCAAACTAGGAATTCTGACTCATATTATACTGGGAAATTCCTGTTAGAGATAGCTCTAGTAAGGAATTATGAAAAGTGCTGAATACACCTGTGGTCCTTAATACAAGAACATTCCCTTCTTCTGTTTTTACGCATTTTAATAGGAATTTTTATGGACGGTTCCAACAACACATGAGGCAGGCAGATAAATGGGTCTGTGATTTCATGTAGCTCAGGCCATTGTTTTTTTATAGAGGTTGCATATTATTTTGGATAATATCGATTAGTGCTATTTTTCCTTTTGAGACTGGCCAGGGTTTTGTAAAATCATACCTGTGTGAGATGAGCTCCCTCCTTTAAGGCTATGAAGGACTTGAACGATGAGGAAAGAAAAGACATTTATGCTTTTGCTTTCTCCACAGATCTGGAAAGCACCTTGTGCTTTTCTGAGTAGAAAGATCATACAAGAGAAGTGTTTTGGGGGCAAAAGACAAGCCTGGAGGACAATGACCCAGCAGCTGTTCTGTCTGCTCTGTAGGCTGGTGAACTCCAAGGGGAGCTTTCCCTGAGCAAAGCTGTCTGCTGTCCACTCTCCCCAGTGTCAGGCACTCAAGGACACTTTGCATCTGTGTCATTCTCTACCCTGCACCTAGTTTGTCTTTTTCCTCTGTGCCTTCTTCAATGAAGGAATAGATGAGGCTCTGTTTTGTTAGACACTTCACACCCTGTTTCAGTGTATATCATCTTAGCCTGTCTTTGCAGAAGGGTAAATATTTTTTACTTCTGGATGGAGAACTCATTTAGATGGTTTTTGAATTGCTGGATGCTAGCGCTTACTTATAATACTAAGTGTATTAGTTAGATGTTTGAGAGTCTATTGCAGAGATGCCTTATTTGGCTATGATGATTTGGGTAACTGCTCTGTGATGTGTCCTAGGAAATCTTTTATTGGCAAATAAGTCATAGCTCTAACCTTCAGCAATTAGGAAAAATAGAGAAAAGAACTTAACAGATATGTATCTTTGTGTTTTCTCAGTGGTTCTCTTTTTATTAACTTGGTAAAGCAATTTTCAAAATTACATTTCAGAGTTTTCAAATGACCACAGTCTCTGGACATATCATTATCTTCAGGCTATTCAGTACATTTGTACTTTATTTTCTGCACACTATACATTTTTAGCTCTTTTTTTTTTTTTTCTTGTTGAAAGAAATATTGATTTATCCAATAAACACTAATTAATTTAGGGGGGGGAAAGTGTCATTCACAAGGGAAAGATACAGAGCAGGAATATTTGAACAAGACATATATAGTAGAAAAAATTCTTTATGTAGTTGACTGCACTGAGGTTAAAGGGAATATAATTCCTTGCTGCTTTAGAGATTAATTTAATCTCTGACTGAAGATAGGTTTCCTGAATCTTTTTATACATGGGCAATGATATGGACATTGAAATGCTGCTGATCTTCTCCTGATGTCAATCTGTATGTCAGGGTACGGTCACAAACGCACTGTACTCTATTTGTTCATTCGGTGCCCCATCCAGTCAGTTGTGTCCTTTGATGTGTTTTAGACAGGATTTTAGCAAATATCCTGAGAAAGAAGGCGTGGAAGTAATCTTTCCTATGCAGCTCCTTTGCTGGCTCATAACGTGGAAAGTCGTGACATGCTAAACTCCCATGGTCCAGGGTGAGAGAATGGCCCCTCTTCTGCATATTGCATCCACTCAGCGCCTTTGCGTGGTCTTGCATCCTGCCGGTGGAGACTGCTGGTTTGAGGTTTCTTCGGGGTTATTGTGCCTTCTAGCGGTTTGGGGTGGAAAGGATGCAGGCAGGGAAGCACTGGGAAGGAAGGTTGAAACGGGCTGAAAGCTTGTTCTTCCATGCACAAGCTGGCTGTTGAAGCCTGAGGCATGGTGGGTGCAGGCAGATGGCTGAACATAAGAAGGATATGAGTTGTTATTAATCTGAATTATTGATAAGAAAAAGTACAGCCATAAATTTACAGGTTTGTATGTATATATGTATATATATGCATTTTAATAGACTTCCATATTTTATATGGGTTACATCCAAGAGGGCTGAAAGAATTGGCAGCCATGCTGCTTTCCATTACTTTCCTGAAGGTATCGCTAACTGGGGAGTTCCCGATGGACTGGAGGGTAGCAAATGCAACACCCATCTACAAGAAAGGCAAAAGGGAGGATCTGGAAAACTATAGACCTGTCAGACTGACCTCGATAACAGGGAAGGACATGGAGCAGATCATCTTGAGTGTCATCACAAACCATGTAATGGACAACCAGGGGATCAGGCCTAGTCAGCATGGGTTTATGAAAGGCATGTCCTGCCTGACGAACCTGATCTCCTTCTATGACAAGATGATCTGATTATTGGATGAGGGGAAGACAGTGTATATTGTATACCTGAACCTTTGAAAAGCATTTGACACTGTCCCCACAGAATTCTTGTGGAAAAACTGGCTGCTCATGATGAGTGTATGACCGAGCTGGATTGAACACTGTCTGGATGGACAATACCAAAGGGTGGTGCTCAATGGAGTTAAATCCAGCAGGCGGACAGTCACAAAAGGTGCTCCTCAGGGCTCTGTGTTGGGACCATTTCTGTTTAATATCTTTATTGATGATCTAAATAAGAATATAGAGTGTATCATCAGTAAGTTCACAGATGACACCAAGTTAAGTGGGAGTATTGATCTGCATGAGTACNAGGCTTATGAGGATCGATTGAGGGAGTTGGGATTGTTTAGTTTGAAGAAGAGGAGGCTGAGAGGAGTCCTCATCACTCTAAAACTGCTTGAAAGGCCATTGTAAAGAGGTTGGTGCTGGTCTCTTCTCACGGGGAATTAGTGATAGAACGAGAGGGAATGGCTGCAAGCTGCAGCTGGGTGGGTTTAGGCTGAACATTAGGAAAGGATTTTTGATGGAAAGAGTGGTCAGTCACTGGAATCAGCTGCCCAGAGAAGTGGTGGAGTCACCATCCCTGACTGTGTTTAAGAGTAGATTGGATGTGGTGTTGGGGGTTACGGTGTAGGGGAGAACTTTGTAGAGTAGGGCTGATGGTTGGACTCTGTGATCCCAAGGGTCTCTTCCAACCTGAATGATTTTATGATGCTATATCTGTATTATTAAATTTGTGTCCAGTTTGGAGGTCACAAAACAGCTGAAAAAGGTCTCGGGTGGGGACCCACCCAGTGGACTTTAAGGCCTTGTAAGCATCCATCTCCTACGTGTCTGTTGATATCCCTTTACACTTGGGAGATGAACTCTTCATTTGCACGTAGGAAAGCTGCAGCCTCAGCAAAGCTTCAGCACGGTTCCTGTTTGTGTCAGTATAACTGGGATTGGCACTGGAATCAATATCACCTGCCTGCTTTGGAGGTGTGCATGCTTCCCACTATAGGAATTTGGGAGAAGGGTATGAGGAATTATCATGAGGTCTTGAAAAATCCTGTCTCGAGGCAACTGGATGTTGGATCCTGAGGTTCACTCTGGTTCAAAGGCAGTTGGGTCTCTGAGTGCTGTGGGCACAGGCTGCCCCTGCACAATGGTGTTTCTGCCCTACCACCTGCGGCCCACTTTCCTGGGGTGGGGCAAGAGGGTAATATTTAATCAGATAAATCCCCTGATCTGCTCCCTCATGAAGGCAGTCTGTATAGCAGGCTGACTGGCACCTGAAGGCCAGGAGGGGAAATATTCCCAGTGCCTTCCTGTGCCAAGGCCTTCACAAGTCGTTTCCCCACATTCCTGCATCTGCGCTGCAAAGGTAACTTAGGAGCAGTAACTGGAAGTGCTGAGAAAGGATATTTGTCTTTCATTTTGTGTGTGTGTTTCTCCTTTTTAAAAGTACTAATGTTTCTTCTGGTTTTCCTTTTTGAAGGGGGAAATTCTGTCTCACGGAGAGATGAAATTTGACATCCTGCAATAAACAGCCAGTGGGCTAGCTATATATTTAGACAATTTTGAAACCTTGTCAACTGCTTGTATTTTGGAGTTGTGGTATCTATCTCATCGGGTTAGCAGCGAGCTGAAAGAAGTGCTAACCACACACTAAGTGTTCACATTAAAATGACCACAGTGACAATGGACATCAAAACATTTTCAAATGCAGTGTTCTGTGTCTTATTTTAAGGTGACCTCCCAAAGAAGCATGTCTAGGGGAGCATATGGGTTTAATGCAAAGTGTGACTGAAATGAGTGGATGTTTGCATGGCTCCTTAGCCATGCACAGAGGCCCCTTAGTGCCCAGCAGTAACATGGACAAACTCATCTTCTTCATCACAGTTACAGTTCTTGAATCTATTTAATTTTAGTCCACAATAATATAGCGGTTTTAGAGGACTATCTTTAGGATGCATTTCATTTTAGTCTCTGAATCTAGACAGGCTTTTCTTTAGTGTGACCTCTGGAGCATAGTACACAGATGGCTGTAAATTTTCTCTTCTAAAAGACCAGTATGTGGTCTTCATTTGTGACCAGAACAGTTCTTCCCACACTTGTTACTGTTCTGTGGAAATATTGTCACAGCTGACTTGAATGTCCAGCATTTTGACTGTGTGCAGAGGGTTGTGTTTTACCTGCATTCTCCTGACTCCAAAACAGCACCATGAGTGCCCCACATTCCTCTGCCAAAGTACGGCTTAGAATTGTAAGAAGAAAGAAAGAAACTTTTTCATTCTGTTACTGAGATTCCTTTCAAGTGCCTTTCTCCAAGTGGCTCCAACTAACATCCCTACGAACAATTAAAATAAAAAGAAAACTAGAAAAAGTTTTTAAACACAAAGGCTAAGCAAAATGAAACAAACTCCATCTGCCTATGCAAAGTAGCTTTGACTAAAGGACATATTTTCTTATGAAGTGTAATTTACCAAGTACTTAGATAAACAGTACTGGTTAGTCTATTTTGCAACATCAAAGGCTTTCCTTCATTTCTTGATCTTATTTCAGCTAGTACCAACTCCTCTCATTAATTTAAACCTGAAGGGAGTACTTTTCTTCAGTGTCTAGGAATAAGCTTAAAAGATTTTAAAATAAATGCATCAGAACCACTTTTTAGCTTTGTGTATATAAGGGACATTCAGTAACATGTACCATCCTCCAGACGTGTTTGACCTGCTGAATCCATGTGCCAGGTTGAACACAGCAGCCAAATGGTCAGCATGCAATTGACTGGAAATGTTATTAGTAGGAACAGCAGTAGTGATGATGCCTGGGGTTTCTTCAGCCTTTTCAGCAGGAGGTTTCAGTGTACCTCATAGTGCCAGGCGTATCACAAGGGAAGAATCCAGTCGGCAGAGAGGGAAAGTGTCTTGTCCTGGAGAGCCAGCAACTGAGCCCAGGCCTTCTCTGCTCCTTTCAATGAGGTTTAAATATTCAACTACTTCCTGGGGGAGAGAGAAGAATGTTCTGGGAAAATAAATAATTTTGATGCATACTGAGAATAATAATATTTTTCTTCTCTGTGGGTTTAGGCAGCTCAGATAAAAGGGAGGGATTCAGATTATGGTGGCCCAGAGCCTAGCTGATGTTAATAATGGTGGTTCTCTTGACTTCAGTCACAATGGTTTACGTTAGCTGAGAATTAGGGCTGTTTGCAGAGCTATTTGAACAATAAATAATCTGTCTTCTCTCAGTACCTTTTCCCTCTGATAAGAAGCCATCTCCTGGAGAACAGATAGAAAAATCAAAAAAAGTCAATGTATAGCAGGGTGACTGCATAGGAGTGAAGGCTGTTTTGCTGTGAGTATAGAGGAGCTGCTCTGTCCTCAGCAGTGGCCATGCAGGGAATGGGGTTTCTCCAAGGTGAAACATGGTTAAGCTCTTTTTGTCATGTAGGAAAGAGAGGCACAATTGAAATCTTTCTCCCCATGGTTTTTGTGATACAGAGGAGTTGAGCTTTAAAGGGATAATAGGGGTAATAAGTATGTTCAGTTACTTGCAGCATCCAGCAGCACAGGGGAAGCAGAGGGAGATCAAGCACATAGAATTGAGTGTATTGTCACTGCATACTATGCCCTCAATTAGGTATGTGGTGGGGAAGGGAAATCAAGCCCAAGAATTTTTTCTTTTTGGCACAATGACAGTCTTGTGCTCCAGTAATGCTGTTAACTGTGCCTTGACGTAGTTATATCAGCACCAGAATATGCATTAATATTTCAGGTTTTATTAGGACATCAAGCAAAAACAATAACCCAAACTTTTTTTTTTTATATTTATTTAAAAACTAGATGCAAGTATCCTTATGGCAATATCAAAATTGTAACTATGGTATTTCCTAAGTGGAGGGTGGAAGTTATTTACAAAAGCTTTTTTCAAAGGCTAGGGGCTCTGCACCTATTATCCCGTAAGCTTCCTTAGATGACAAAAATAAAAAAGGACAGACTCTTTTGTTCAGCAACAACCTGTGAATGGAATGAATTCAGGAGAGACACTTTGCTAAGGCAGCAAAGTCCTCAAATGTTTCAGGCAATGTGCCAAGTTCAGTAGAGCAATTGCATTCACAAAGGCTAGTAGGGAACAAAGATAAATGATTGCTTAGTGCACCAGAAGTGCTTATTTTTTCTCTTTCTTCTTCCCTCTCTTGTCTGTGAAATGTGAAGAAATGCACTCATTTTGTAATATTTCTACTAGTTGTTTTGGTTTCTGCACGGAAATCTGCAGATGTAAGGATATTCCTCCTACTTCTTGTCCTACTGCCACTGAGGTTGTCAACTTCAAGAACATCTGGGTAGAGTGAATTCTTTCTCTGTAATTAAAAACCAGTCAGGCTATAGGAGGGCTGTAGCTCCATAATGTGCTTTGTGTTGTGCTGCTCTGAGTTTTGCATGATGATGGTTATTAATTGGAAAAATATTAAAAAAATCTAAAGACCTTTGTCAGTTGTTTCTTATAGTAAATACATAACTTCTAAAGATGTGTCTACTTGCAGTTTGAAATTGCTGTTTCAAACTTCAGATTGCTATTCTTCCTTTTTCCATTACTTCAAAGAGTCCTTCAGTGCCTCAGGTTTTCTTCCCATATAGTGGTTTCTCACATCCCCAGATCAGTACTGAAATTAAAGGGGAGAGCACATTTGGCAAGGGAGTCTCCTCTCTGGCACTGGATGAAGACATGGCACTAGATAGTCCCTCTTGGCTGTGCTGGAACTGTGGAACGACAAAGTATCTGAACAGGTTCAAATGTCTGGCACCTAGCAAAAAAATCCTGTTGGATCCTTTGGGTGAACAACCCCACTCCTTCACTGTAGCCAAATGAATCCTCTTATAAAGGGAATAGTTAACAGTTCATTCTTTTGAACCTAATTCACTTTTGCTCAAGCCCTTTTCCAGCACAAAACACGGATTTATTACTTGCTGTTATTGAGTCTATCCCAACCTACACATTCCCACATGGAAGTGGCAAACTCTATTGATTTTGTGAGTGGCAGCTGCAGAAGTCAACACCTGGCTTTGGGACACACTTCTCGGAGCGTGTCCATGTCCTTCTGCTTGGGCACTGTCAGGCTGAAAACCCTCTGGTTTCTGTGTGGGGAAGATGCTAGAAAACTCTCAAAAGCATTTTGAACCGTCATACACTTTCTCGCTTGAGCCCATAAATTCTGTATGTTCAGTCCTTCAGCACATGGCAAAAGCTATTTTCACTTGTACACAGGTAGAAAGATGGGCCATAAGGCTTGAATAGGCAGACAGCAACTGCTTAGGACTGGCAGAAATTCTTTTAATTTCTTAGCATTTGTTGGGTTGAACTGGTGAGTTTTGGTGTTGACCGTTCGCAATGAAGGATTGTGAGGATTTCAAAAGATACTAGTTGGGTGTTTGGTGCTTTCCCTTTCAGCCCTCCTTTGCAAATAACGCAAGGACCGGTCCATATTGGAGCATGTCTGGTTTGCAGTCTGTAAGAGAGATGCTGACAAGCTGGACTGAATCCAGTGGGGTGCCATGAAGGTGTTTGGCAGTTGGAGCACACACGACAGGGAAGCGCAGGCCAGGCTTGTTCAGCCTGGAGGAGGGAAGGCTCTAGATACGGGGGTAATTAACTGCAGACTGTCACTACCGAAGGGCGATCACTGTAGAGGTGCTGGACTGTTCTCAGGGGTGCACAGCAACAGCACAAGAATCAGCAGGCACAGGTTGCAATAAGAGCAATTCTTGTTGGGTAGAAGGTTTGGGCCTGGTTTGGTGCAGTTTCCATTGTTGCCAGTTTTGAGAATTTGGAAAAGATGGTGAGCAATCAGATTCAGGTTTGACATTAGCCCTGCTCTGAGTGGGAGCTAACCTCCAGAGGCCCCTTCCCACTTGGATTATTCTGTGGTGGCATGATTGCATGCAGCATATGTGTTGTGCATTGTGTATAGTTATGTCTGCCTTACCCTATGGATATAGACCTTTAGCAAAGAAGAATAAATTCTTAAAACAATATTATCATCATTCCTATTGAATTCACTTGTTGTGTAAATATTTATAAATATTAAGTTTTCACTATGCAGCATTGTATTTTCCTGAAGATCTCTGGTTAGAAAGAAAAACATTGAGAGCTCCCCTGTCCTTGCTTATCATGACACTCTTGGCTTGATAGTGAAACCTGTTCATTGAATGCCTATCTGTATTCATCCTGTTCTCTTGAAGTGCTAATCCATATTATCCTGTTGCCATAACCTCACTAAGTCTATTTATTTGCTGATTAGCTCTAGGCTTGATTATTTCCTTTAAGCACTGACAAAACATGCTGAAAACAAGCTGTACACATGACAAAATCTAAATAAATTGAATTATCAAGGAAATACTGAAGAAAGTCCAGAACACAGTGCTGAAGATGCAGAGATTTCTGTTCATGACCACTAGTCTTAGATGGAAATCAAGGGGAGATTTAGGTGAGTAATGTGGGAAAACTTGAAAACATATAGGTGCACGTGATAAGGGACTCAGATTTTTCATCTCATGACAACTATCAAACTCCATTTCCTTCAGTGGAGCTACACTGACTTATTCTAGTAAAGAACTGGCCTTGTGGTTTGTAAAATCACCTGTGAATATGCAATGGGGATAGTTTGGGCTTCTTCAGATAATCTGAGACCTTTTAAATAAATATTCAACACACTTAATATGTTGTTAGAGGAGGACCAGTTGCAGGGGAATCAAAGGACTCCATACAGTCTCATACATTACAGCTCATAACGATGGTGCCCTGTGGTTTTAGACTGACCACATGAATAAAGCAGCCCATAGTATTTTGTACTGTGCTCATTCCTGTGTTAAGTTGCTAACTTTTTTTGAGTTGCCACAAAGCTTTTAAAAAGGCAGATGTCCTGTCTAGCTTTAAAGACATCCTTCTGTCAAGTCCCTAGCCCAATTGTTTCAATGGTTAGTTACTCCTCACTATTAAAAAAAAACATGCTTAATGTGGCCTGAATTGATGTAGACTTATCCCCTGGCCACTGTGTCTTTTTATGTCTTTGTGTGCTAGATTAAGGAACTGCTAGCAACTGAAATGTTCTCCCTGGGTGTTTGGTTAGAAACCAGCAAGATTTGCTTAAGGTTTTAGGTTTTAATGGTGGCTTTTTTTTACCAGGATTTACGTTTCCCAAGACAATAAGCTAAACAGCTTTAAAATAGGCTGTACAGCCCATATTTACCTGGCTAGCTTCCACTTGAACCCTTGTTCCTGTTGGCTTCAGCCACGTCTGGTCCTGCAGAAGTGCCTAGTTAATGACAAACACAGATATGCTTGGAAATTGAGCTTAGACTCACTACATCTGAGAATATCCTTAAAGAAGGATATCAGTGTATACTCCAAACAGGGTTATTGTAACAAGTTCTGGGATTTCATTTGCCTGTTATTGCTAACTTAGATACAAATAACAATCAGTTCATGAGAATATACACCGACTCTGTGCAATAGTAATGAATTAATATTCTTAGTGTGATAAAAATAACAATCGCATTAATGAATATAGGAAGAAACACATTTATTTAATGCAGACTCTGGATGTCAAACTTCTGAACTTTTTAGAAATAAATAATAGATATATGTTATCTGCCCAATGCACTCTCTTCTATTTTCCACTCTTCTGGTTTCTTTGGTAAATTTATGGCATTAAATGATTGGAACTGCTTCAGTCTGTCCCATAGAGCAAAGCTGAATCTTACAGGTGTTCTGCGTTGCCCACACCCTGCAAACTTGTCCAAGGGTATCAGTGCATCTGTCCTACTAGAGTCATGTTGTATTGTCTGCTCGTGCAATGAACAAACTTTGGAGGATGTTTCCTGTACATACTGCCTTTCGATTTAGCACTCAAGTCTGTTCCTCTTCAGATATTCTTATTTACTGTGTTTTACGTCTGGTTTCATTGCAAGAAGATTTGAGTTTGCCTGTGGAGGCTTACCTTTTATATGATTTACAAAGTACCATTTTTAAAACGCTTTTTCTCCACTTCTGTGATTTTAATATGGCCAGATAGATTAAAATTTGGGCACACAAAAAAATATATCACTTGAAAAATTCATCTCTTAGGAAATGTAGCTTAAAGCTGGGAATGAAAGGATCAAACAAATTTCAGATCATATCCAATTGTTCACCTTATTCCCCAGCGTGTTGCCTGCAACAGAAGCAGAGTCCAGGAGCATAGCAAAATTGCTATGAGTAAAAGCAGAGACAGGCAGAGAATGAATGGAGATTTGCTTCTGTTCCCTCTCATGCTGTGTGTTGCCTCTTGAAAACACTGATTTGCCACGAGCATAAGCCAGTATTTCAAGAGCTAAATAGAGGAGGGAGGTTATTTTGCACTTTGGAGTTCACTAGATATTATGTGGGCCCTCTCTTGTTTATAGAAGATCAGCTGATAAATACCACTGTATTTTTAGCAACCTGGCACATTGTTCTTCTCTTGCCACAGGTATGAGGCAGAAGAACACTTAGTAATTCCCTGTATAAGTGTTAGGAGTAATTAAAATGGCCTCTCCACAAAGAAAACCCCATTGTAATACCTAATTAGAAGAACTTTTGAAACAGAAAGAGTAAAATGATGTCTCCTTCTGACAAAGGTCTGCTGTGGGACAGACTTTGTTTCTTTTAAACTTTGCACAGGGAAGCCTGTATTTTAATTCTTCTGAAGTGTACAGGGTGTTTCCACGTGGGAAGCAGCTTCGTGCCTTTATTTCATCTGAGGTCGGTAAGAACCTTGTGGAGCTGAGGAAGCGCTAAGCATGAGTGGTCCACATCCCCTTTCGCAGGTATCTGAGTCCCAGAGGCCAGTACTACTGCTCACTTTATTCCAGCCTCGATGGCAAATCAGGCAGCAGTCTGGCTGCCTGCAACACACAACTTCCTCTATCTAACTCTTAGAAAATGTAGCACAGTGCTATAACTTCAAGTGCTAATTGCTGACACAACCTAAATTATGGAGTCATAAGCAGAGAACTTTTACTGTTGCATGGGGGATTATTTACAGTAGAGAAGTGTGTGAATACTGAATTCTCTGAGTGATTTCTAGGTGGATTTCACATTTAACTTATGATAACTACCTTGATAAAAGCCCTGGGAGAATAATTCCATCTTGTAGCTTTTTCATGATTGCTATTGTAAGGGTTATAGATCTTACACTTTTCATTTAGATATGCTAAATAGACTTTTTCTTCCATCAATAATGAGAAAATTTCCCCTTTTTTGTATGCTTTTCAGAATTAAAATTACTATTAACATTATTTGGCTATCTGGTTATGTAGGGAATTTCAATGATGTGAGCAAGAATGTTAATTTCATTTTTAGAAGAATGGGTGGAGAAGAGCCATGCAAAGGAGAATTTGTGGGATTTGCCTTCTCTCTAGCAGATTCACAAGTGGTCTGCAATGATTTTTTTTTTTTTTTTTNAAGTTTTGGAAACCCCAACAAGTCCCTCCCTGCCTTAACAGTAATGTCCTTATTCTGTTAAACTCTAAAATTTGGGCTACCAGTGTAAACAATATTTTGTAGATCTGAGACCTCAGATTAATGGTGATGGAAGGGCTAAGCCATGCCCTGCCTCAGTTTCCCCTGCACCACAGCAGAAATGGGTGCAGCTGGTTGCAGTGCTGGATGGTAGTATTTCTGCTGCAGGGGCTTTCCAGACTGACTGAGCTGCATGTTTTGCTTTTCATGTTGTCTTTGTGTCCCTGTCTCCAGTGCTCTCAACAGATGCCCAGCTTACTGTGACGTGCCTGGAAAAATGCCCCCACTCTTTGTTGCTTGTATTCTCCTTTCAGCTCCCATATGAAAGCTGCAATTATCCTTTCTTTTTGAACTTTGTTTGGCCCCAACCTACTTCACAAGCCCACCTGCCACTTTCTTCTGACACCAGCCCTACAGCAGGCCGGAATGGGTTTACAGATACAACATCTGTAGCTTAATAAGGCTGATCTCACTAGGTGCCCTGTATAGTCCATGGAGAGGAACTTAAACTCTCCCCGGGGGGAATGAGTTGGGTTAACAGCTACTGTACTAGTCCAGTGCAAGAGCCTCTCTTGTCCATTTTGAACCCTCCTCTGAATGGCCTTATTTCATCCATTACAAAAGTAAAAACCAGAATTCTTAAAATAGCTGAAGATGTTTATTTGGTCCTGTCTCAGTTTTCCCCTTTTAGGGTAAACTCTTTTAGTTCTTGCAATCCTTTCCACATAAATTTTGTTTTCTGAACCTCTGATCCTGTTTAGAGCTCCAGTCTAAACTCTTCCCAGAAGGCATCTGATTTTCTAGAAATGCAAAGCCCAAATGTGGTGCTTCAGCAAGGTCTTCTCCCTGCTGAAGACAGCAGGAGGATTAGTTAATGTACCTCACAGGCAAAATGAGCCCTCAGTCCTGTTAAAGAGCATTCTGGTGACTGAGGCTAGAACTCTCATTTGTTAAATCATTTCCAATTCCAGGTCTGTTCTCCAAAGAATGTGTTGCTCTTCCTCAATTGGCATCATCTGCAGACTTAATGAGCATGCTCTCTATTTTATCATCCAGATCATTAGTGTAGGTATTTGAATAGTCCTAGACCCAGGGCAGCTCCCTGTGGAACACACAGGTCCACATTGCTATTTTGATGCTGAAACATTGATAACTGCTTTCCGAGTACGGTTTTCCAACCACCTTTGCATTCTCCCTGCAATGTGCACCCCTGTGCTTCCTTAATTCAGCTATGAGACTAATTCCTGCAGTCGAGATACATGATATCTGCTACTGCTCTTCTACCTACAGAACCTGTCACCCTCTCACAGGAAGAAATTGTATTGGTTTGACACAATTTGTTCTTGAGAAATTCATGGTGGCTGCTACTTAAGTCCTGATTTCTCCTAGGTGCATACAAACAATGTGTTCAACTATTTGGTCCAGATTCTCTTCTCTTCTCTTCTCTTCTCTTCTCTTCTCTTCTCTTCTCTTCTCTTCTCTTCTCTTCTCTTCTCTTCTCTTCTCTTCTCTTCTCTTCTCTTCTCCCAAGATTTCCTGTTGCTTCTATTTCATTTTTCCTTTCAAAGAAGGAGTCAAAACCAGGACCCATGGGTTTGGAGAAGTGGACACGATAACACTCATCCCACATGCGAGTACTGTTTAAGGGAGAAAGAGGGATGGTTTTGTGTGAGAACCTGAGGCAAAAGCTCTCAGCTCTCTCCTTGAGGTTGCCACATTTCCAGGGTGATAAATTTCAATGATCCAAGGCTCTTGGTCAAAGGTTTGCAGATAGGCCTTCCCTGCTCACACAATTCACACTAGCCTTTTTGGGTTATGGGTTTTTGCACTCATAATGTGAGTCAAGGACTGCTCCTGGATCAAGAGCCCAAAACTGACCCTGATTTTTAAGTGTGATTTAGTTTCAGGTATAAACTTTACAGGCAGTTATAAACTAGAAAGCTATCTATTACAGAAAATGGTGTTGTTTTCTCTCTTTTCCTCAATTCCCTCCCCTGTAAACGAGGTCAGGAATGTTATGAAGCTAACATCATTAATGGTTGCAAAGTGTTTTGAGATCCCTGAATGAAAGGGCTTATATAAGTGAGAAAGTCTTATTAGGATAATTATAATTGCCAACTGTACTGGCACAATATAGATCACTTAATGAATTATTTGGTTTTCCTTTCTCTCTCTCCCCCTCAGTTCCCCAAAGCAGCATAAACAGACTGATTTTAATTGGCAACTTTCATTTCTAGCAAATAGATTTTTCTCTGAAGTTCAAACTCAGCAGCAACATCTAGAAAATGCAAGTTGGTTTCAGATCAATTGGAATTTTCAGGGCCATGGTAAAGAGGAAGGTCTCTACACTCTTTGCACTAGAAAAAGCGCATTCTGAACCTTCCTTTTGAATTATTAGACTCTTCTGTGTCCATTACCTTGCAGTGTGTTCCCTGCAAGAGCTGTGTTCAGCTGTTGACAGGTGATTGTGACTGATATGATGAAGGTGAATTGATGACTTAGCCTGGAGACAAACATGATACAGCTAACAGTCTCTGTGGAGGAAAAGAAAACCTTGTTGTAGTTTGATCTCCCACTGCTGTGATTTACTCTCTTGATTTTGCCAGCATTTCACTTGTGTTGGTTTGAATGTGTGGTCTTCTGGAATAGACACAGAGATGGGATAAGGAAGGTTCTTGCTCTTTTATTAGGACTTAAAGGACTAGTGATAGTCACCTACCTTCCTTCCTGTTAGACTTTTTCTCTTAGCTGCAGTAGTGACTCATGTTCATCCCTGTGAGTGAGAAGTGGCTACTTAATGCTTTATAAAAATGGCTTAAAAAGCTATTAAGATTTAGGAAAATATGATCGGTGTATAGTTACTCTGTACCTCCTTGATATTACTGCCTTACAGTCAGTAATATCAATGCTTAAATCAGTAGGGGGTTACTTATTGTTGAGTCCTGAAAATTTAATCTAATATGCAGTGTAGATCCATTTCAAAATGGCGAGTGTGTTGACTGCTATAGAGCATATATGCCCTTTCTTTCCTTTCTTACTTCTTCTGGGTTTCTTAGAAGTGGTCCCACAGGTTGTCTGCCCATGCATCGAAACACCATGCATTTAATTTATACAATTGCCATAATAACTAATGCATTATTATCATTATTATAATTGTTATTACTGCCATACAGTACTTAGCTGGAACCCATAGCTACAGTTCTGTCCCTTTCTGCCAAAAGTTTTTTAAACACACAAGGAGTGATTTTCTCCACCCTATAAAACAAATAATGTAGCACAAAAGGTTGTTCCCCAGCTTTTCAAGTTCACTTTCATTCCCACTGTCAGCATGGGGGGAAAACAGCTCTTACAATACAAACCAGGTGCTCCTGAATCCTAGTGTTGAGGAGGAAGTGCCTTTGCTCAGCTGCAAAGCCAGGAAGGGACTGGTTACTTACTTAGCCATCACCTACCTAAGCTTAATGCTGAAGGGGTTGTGAAAGAAGTCCTCAATGAATAAGAGCAGTCCAGAGGACTGTATAGCTCTACTCTGGCTGCGTTTAGCTGCCAAACTGCGAAACCCCTGTGTTTCAAGGGTTCCTCCCACAAGGTGAGATGACATGCAAATGGGCATTTATGGCAACGTCAAAGAATTATGATAGTTTTTTACATTATGAGGAAGTGGTGTGGCACATAGCCCTGAGGCACTGTGTTCAGTTGGGAGGAAGACAAGTTCTAGTCTGTATTTGCTGGTACATCAGTATTTTGTTCTGCACAGTGCTGAATATCATACTACTTAGCAACAAAACAAAGCCACAGCTACTACTAAGTTCAGATTTTGAGAGTAGCTGAAGTTTTTCATGCACTATTCTTTTGGATGTCGTATTTACCTCTAGATAAATCACTATGAACCGCATCGTGCATTTGAAACATGAGAGATGTCAGATGCGTAAATGCTGATTTGTGTTTCAGCATCCTTGTGAAGCAGCAAAACAGGCTGAGTTCTGTCTGGTCCCCTTCCCAACTCCCCACATGCTTGGTGGACGGGACAGCTTACACTGTAGAGCTGCTGTCAGTTTTTTCCTAGGACAAGTTAAAAATTTAAATCTCACTGCCATCTTTACTAAAGATAATGCTGATATTTGCAGCCCCTGGAAGCCCTTAGATACTATGTCCACGTTGTTTGCCTTGAATCCAAAATGTTACAGCAGGATTCACATCCCACACAAGACTATCAGCTATAGTCTTGCTACAGCAAAGCCTTGTTGCATCACTAATTAGCTTTATATCTCACTTATATGTGTGTGTGTCACAAAAGACTCTGACATTAAAGCCCCAGAATATCATCTGGTATCCGGAGAGATGCTGCCTCATCTCTGCTCTCTGTTAAGCCTCAGACTTCCCACATTGTGCATAATACTCAATATAGCGTTCCTGGTCCTGTTGGGCTGGAACATATTCACCCCTTGGTGGAGTCTAGCTGAACATTTCAGGTGCAGCTCTGGGGAATTTTGCTTTGTGTGCCTGTTTATTCAGTTAGCTGTTGTGCTGTCTGAGCCTGGGGAGATGGCACGCTGCTCTGCACTGTGCTCTGCAGTAAGCCCTAGTTGTGGTTTGGTGCTGCCCTAACAGCTTTGTCTCCCTCTAGACCTCCTCAGTTCTGTACTGGTGCATGTGTGCCCGTGGCAGTTCCAGGAGGGGCTTGGATAACTTGAGATACCAAATCTGAGAGGCCCTTGTACCGGCCAACCATATTGGTTGAACAGGAAAGAAACTAAGGCTAAAGAGGCCGGTTCTGTTAGTGTCTCAGAGATGTGATCCCAGTATGCACAGTGTGACTTTACCTTCACTTTGACGAGTAACAACAACCAGCCCAGCACCCAGCTTATTTCTTCAGGAGTTTCAGTCATTGCTTTGTTTTCTGTTACCAGTCAGCCTGTTCCCATACAGACTGAGAGTATCAAGGTGTAATGCAAAGCCATACAAGCATCAATAACGCACTGTGCTTGGCATAGAGAGAATTTATTTGTGCAAGAGGTTGCTAGTTGTGGTGACAGCTCTCATTTTTTCCCAGGGAAAGGTTATTTTCAAAGGCCTTTCCCTTCAGTTAAAATAGAAATTGTTAATATTGAAGGTACATTACAGTTTTCAGAAACAGAGGGGAAAAATGCCTTAAATGACCAGCACTGGCATTTTCCACTGTAGCCAGTGCCACCAATCTCCATGTTGAGTAAGTTTCCATTAAATGCTTCATTTCGTGACACCTGACAGCTCAGCGTCATGGGGACCTGAGTGGCAGAGAGGATCACTGTGGTTACAGGCGCAGTGCAATTCCTGGGTGCTCCGGGCATTGTGACTGAGAACTAAGAGGCATTTATGGCATTTTGAGAACACTTTTTTCTTATGAGCACAGTTTTTACACTGAGGACTCTTATGCTTTGAAAGAAAGGTCGGATTTCTGCTGCTCGGCAGAGGTGATATGTTTATAGCACCCTTCCTCGCCTACTTCTCCCAACTTTATCAGCTTTTAAAGAAGGAATTGGGACAGGACTGTGCATCAGCTGTGGGTGAGGAGGGTGCTGACTGGTGGCAAGTCCAGGTGGTCCCACCTGCTGCCAGCCAGAGACTGCCCAGAGTAGCAGTGGGAAAAGCTCTTGACAAATAGTGAATACATCAAAAAATGGAAGGGAATTGACAGCATTTAATAGTTCAGTGGGGACACTGCAAGCTCTAACAGTCCCAAAAGGGGAGGGGGCAATTTCTGAAATTCAAAATCCTTTTGATTTTCCCCTCTTTATTTATTAAAGAAATAGGAAATTCTCAGCTAGTTAATTTCTGTGGTTTGCAGACAAAATTTCTTAGTTGTTTTGTTTTCCTTCCAAAAAGGCATTTCTTTATTTAAATATTGAGCTACCAATTTAAAAGGAGAAGAGGTTTAGAGAAAGGATCAATAATCTGAAAATGAGATGAAGGATTTCGTGTTGAACTGAATGGAGCAGTTTACCCAAAACGGCATTTTGAGGTTTTTCTTTTTGTTGGCTGAAAGCTATTTTTATTTGGACTGCAGTTAATTGTTTTGTTTCAGCATTAGGGACTGCTGCATAATTCCAGAGAGACATGAGCAGGGGAGACTTCAATAATTGTTTATTAGCTATGGACAGTGAAGCTCAGGGAATTAATTCTTAGATTTTTTTTCTGCTGTTTTCCCATGCTTTATGCATTTTGGCTAACCTTTGCTTCTTGCTCTCTTGCATTAACCCTCTTTCTTTGAGCATGTCCTTAATTATGAATCTCTCAGCAAGTTTTTGTTTTCTCTGCGTTTATTTTATTTTGATAGTTTCACCTACAAACTGTTGAAACTTCAGCTATCACCAAGGGGAGGGAAACATGGATCAGGACTGGGCCAGCAAGATTCTGCAGTCTCAGCTGTCTGCAAGTCCTGAAAGTGTAGCAAACAGGAGACGCGGACTTTTAAAGTAAGAGAAATGATGATCAATAGGTGTTTTTACCAGGACACTTAGGTGCCAAAATTCAGCTCAGGGCAATATTATACTGACCACTAGTGCAAGAAGTAATCCCCAACAAGAACGCCTTGTAGTCTCGGTATACATGCTAAGAGTAATAGGTAAAAGCAGCATATTCAACAGGTCTCAGGTGGAGTTGCAGTACCAGGAGATGGAGGCACAGGGAGGGGGCTGTCAGCAATATGGCGCTGGCTGGAGAGGCCCATTTCTGTGCCTGTGCTGTCAGAAGGGATGGGGCACCGGGAAGGATCTGTGGGAGATCCCTGCTGTCCTCACCGGTTGTGAGCAAAAAAGCCAGAAGGCAGCATGCCATTTCGTACAGTCAGCCTGCTGTTATCCTGATCTAGCATGACAAATTGGTGTTCCCAGAGTGGCAGCAGAGTAATCAGACTGTGACAAATGGTTTACTTAGAGCAATTTGTTTTCATTTTACTGAAAATTTCCGCAGTCTTAACAAAAGGTTCCCCCCTGCCTCCTCACTCCCACTGCCTCCTTCTTCCTTTAATGGCATGTGCATGATGTTGAGAGAGGGACTTGGACCTGTCCTGTGGTCAAGGGGGCAGTCTGGCAGCTGGGAGATCACATTTCGGGAACCCTGGGCTTTTCACAGCTGGAAGCAGTTTCTGGAGGCAATGAGCTGGTGAGTGTGAAGCTCCCCCTCCATTAGCCATAGGGTTGTACAGATGCTTTTCCATGCATTTCTCACATGGGAGCTATCTCTCACCTTTTGCAGGCTGGTTCCTGGTAGATGAAGGGTGTGTAGGAGCACAGGCTTCCCTGAGGGTCTGAAAAGGATGTCGGTCAGTCTAGCACCTTTCACAATGACTATAACCAAGCACAGTTCTGCAACAGTGCTGTCGCTAGGAAAGGGGAGGAGTGTTTCCCTGAAGTAGTGACAGCCACATCTGCCCCGTGGGTAATAGGGCAGCTGTGCAGACCCATCCCTGTTCATGGCACAGCTGGATGCATCTGCTTTAGGAAACTTGCAAAAGCCAAAGAATACAGAGAGAAGGGGAAAACTGCTAAAAAATAAACAATGTCAAAAACTGACCTGTGAATTTGAGAGTGTTAAAGTCTCTGTCATACCAGTGCCTCCAGCTAGTTCTGGGATGCACCAAATTCATTTGGGCCTTCTAGGGTACAAGCCATGCTTCTGGAAAATGGTGGGCCTGGAGCATTAGAGGGTGAAGTGATGAAGTCAAGGAATTTCTCCATCATGCTGCCTGTGGCTGCTACTTTTTTATACCTGCATGCAATAGTTTAAGGATTGCTCAGTACAGGCTAATGGGCTAAAATGCTCAGGCCATTCTCATACGAGAGGTTAGACATGACAGCCTATAATGCTTTCCTCTGACTCCAAGGTCTGCCTGTAGCCTGAAGGACTTGATTTGGCAAGCTGCTGTATTAGGTGCTGGTACTAGATCTTGCATTCTTGTGCTGCTGCACAAATACTCAACAATGTGATGCAATTTACTGCTGTGTCCCCTATCCAGCCACTAGAGACTTATATCAAGGTCTGGGGAGCAACCAGCCTGGTCCTCTACCTACACTTCGTCGCAATGGCAACTGTGTCTGAAAATAGTGTGGTGCCACTTAGAGAGCCTGGCAGTGTAATGGAAATGAAATTTCCACTCTGTTGTCAGCTTTGCTCTCTGCAGAAGCCCTTGGAAATGGCATAGTGGTGTGTAACTGATGGATGCACACTGGAACGTGTCCCTGGACTTGGGTGGAACGAGTTTTCTGGTATATGCTCATACAGCAAAATGACTTAAGTAAGACCATTATCACAACATGGTTTTCATAATGTATTAGCAAACATAATAAAGTGATGGAAAATTACTTGCACTAATCGGACATCCATAAATAGACTCAAATAGTATGTTTGACTCTCAATTGGAGTGAATAATTTATCAGCTGATTAAATCTGATCATTTTGTACAACCTGCCAGTAGTTTTCCAGTGCATGTTTTTACTGTCCATATATCTCCATTAGATTGACAGATTTGGGTGGTTCAGAATCGTAATAGGCAGGGAAATGTCACGTGTAAGTAAATAAAGCCAGATTTACAGCATTGGGGCACCACTTAGATAGCTAACACCAAAATGGGGTCCTGTTACATATTTAAATAATAGCTGCTCTCATCTCTCAGATGATTTCTTAAGACCAAGAGAGAAAGAATAAAAAAGCTTGAACTCTCAGCTGCCAAATATAACCTTCTAAATATTGCAAGTAGGGCAGGAAAGCTACCCAGAGCCCCCGCAGCACCTTCTGGGGTTGCTCAAGGAGAGAAGTGGGGTGCAGTGGCAAGTAGGGGAGATCAAGCACTCAGTGTTGCAGTCCTGCTTTGTCAGGGATGGCAAGTCCCAGGGGTGAACATTCTTTGTACACTGTCTTTCCATCTCCCTGCTTGTCTGTCCAGGTCTCCTCTCAC
>VZTM01029766.1:220332-271928 GCA_013400555.1 Jacana jacana
CTGACCACTCTCTCCGTGAAAAATTTTTTCCTAATGTCTAGCCTAACCCTACCCTGCTGCAGCTTGCAGCCATTCCCTCTTGTCCTGTCGCTCATTGCCCGTGAGAAGAGACCAGCACCAATATCTCTACAGTGCCCTTTCAAGCAGTTGTAGAGAGTGATGAGGTCTCCCCTCAGCCTCCTCTTCCTCAGACTAAACAACCCCAACTCCCTCAATCGATCCTCATAAGCCTTGTTTTCCAGGCCTCTCACCAGCTTTGTTGCCCTCCTCTGTACTCGCTCCAGCACCTCGATATCTCTCTTGTGCTGAGGTGCCCAGAACTGGACACAATACTCAAGGTGTGGCCTAACCAGTGCTGAGTACAGGGGGACAATCACCTCCCTATACTGTGGACAATCACCTCCCTATACTGGGACAATCACCTCCCTATACTGTACTGGGAATATTTCCTGTATCTACCTCAAAGTGGTGGCAGGTTAGGACCCATAATTAGCAACATTTTTTAGGAAAAACATGTGGGCTTTTTCTGTATTAAATTGCTGCAAAACTAGATCACAGCCTGGATTGTCCCAGAGCAGTAAAACGCGGAGAGCATCTAGGGAGGCATAGTGGTTTTTTGAAAAGGGTCTACATCTACCAGGAACACAATTGTTTGTCTCTCAAAGAAAGTGTTGTTTGTTATTCAGAAAATTAAAGCAATTTCTCCAGCAGTTCCTCTTGTCACTCTTCAGGTCAACCTGGCCTCAGCACAGCATGGGTGAGGGATGTGGCCAAACAGGGAAAGAATGGCCAAAACTTTGGATTTGGCAGAGCTTTCCACTGCTTGCATTTCTTGAGTACTGACGCTGCCTTCAGTGGGACTAGCTTTTGTCCAAGCCCCCAGATAAATTGCATCCTGGCAGGATTATTCTCCTCAGATACACTTAGCCAAATAACACTGTTGTGCATCTCTAGGCTGGCACAGGTGGGAGATGCCAGAGGTGTCGTTCAGAGGCCAGAACTGTGTCTCGCCTCTTGTCAGTCCTTGCACAGGAAGAATTCGCTTAAACACAGATTTTGGATCAGGTCTTCTGGGAAGGCACAAAAATGCTGATCCACCACAGTTTCTGTTCTAGTTTCTTCCGTTGTATTTACACTAATGAAGCTTGTGATGATGTTAGCCCTACACACACCTCTGTGTCTTGTAGCACTGGCCTTGATACAAGGCCTGTGATACAAGGACTGGTTCTTCCAAAATGTCTTTGGATTGGGCAATGTGGCTCATCTCTTCCCTCTCTCGTAAGGATAAAAACCAAGTTATTCTTGTACAACTTTGTGAATGGCATGGTGTGTGGGAGTACATGCCAAGCTTGTATTGAAGGATGGCATCAAAAATCACGATTGGGGTTCACAAAATCCAGCATTTTCTTTGCAGTCTTGAGGACACTCCCCGGGTCTTGTTGTTTATGTGTTGCTAAGGTGACATTTGACACTTCAAGTAGGAAAGACAAATTGCAGTGTTTGGCAAAGCAGCTAAATGTTCATCAGTTAGTGATGAACTAGTTAGTGAGTAAGAAATTGATGTTCAGGTGTTTAGGTATTATCCAAAAGAAGCAGATTGGGTCAATTCCTTAACCCACCAGCATCAGCATCCTTCTGCTGATTTAAGTGGGGTGAAGACAATTTACCAGCTATGTACCTCAAAAGAGCACTTTATTTCCTGGTGTATCAGCAGCAATATCAGAGCCTAGGAGATTTATTTAGCTGTGAAAATATGCCGTGGGTTCGGTGCCGATTCCCTGCAGGCCCCCTTGTGCGTGCAGGCAGAGCTCACTGCTTGCTTGCGTGCTCACAGTCAGCCTGCTCTCCTTGTTGGACCTGGCATGTGTTTCAGCATTTGTTTGCTGTGTGCTTTTCTCTTGCAAGCCTAACATGGCCAGCAATGATTTTGTGTTCCCCTTCTCTTCCTACCCCAAATAAGGAGACCAGGAGCTTCTTCACTGACAGTGTTTCATTGTCATCATCTTGAAAAAAGAGTAGCAGCTGATAATGTCACAACACTTTCTGATACCATTTTATATGACACTATTTGCAACTGGAAGGGAAGATGGTAAGGTGAGGGAAGACACTAGGCTTTACTTTTCTTACTCTCACCCAAGGAAGATACTTCTTTTGAAATTAAAGGAAAACATTGCAAATTATTACTGCAGCTCTAGAGCACAAAAGCTGAGCCATTTAGCAAGGCCAATATAACAAACTCTCTGGACAGAGGCAGAGGAGGAGGAAGGTGCAACCCATTTCCCCTCCCCATGGCTGCCTAGGGGTCGTAGAGAGGTGGGCCAGAGAGAAGAAGAGACGATATGGAAAAACGTATCCCACTTACACTCCAGTCATCTCTGACACGAAAGCTGCAGTAGTGCACAAATACGTTTCTTCCAGGGACAACCAGAGAAGCAATGTTTTTGGAGAGCAGCGTAAGTGCTTTTTTCCCAGAGCTTTCTTCAGCACAGGTCTGGACTGCCTCTGATACAGTAATAGCTGGAAAAGCAGGTGGATGTTTATTTTCATTCATGACCTAAGGCTTAAACTGCTTTCTTCAGCCTTGTACATTTGTACAGTACATGATTTGCAGCCTGGTCCCTCCAGTGACCTGTTGATGCCACACTGGCTTTCGTGCAGCATTGCTATCTTTTAACATTGCTCTAAGGTTCATGGCTGCGTGAAGCAGGGATGGGGTATCACAGGAATGCCTGATTTCGTAACAACTGAAAAAAATATGCTGTTGGAGCGTTCTGGAGGCAGCCCTTGCAATGATCAAGTCTGCAAGTTTGCTGTTTGAGCCTTTATGCACTGAGATGTTTGAGTATTCCCAGCAGGAAGAAGCAATGTCTGGGTGTGCAGTCAGGGTTTTGTGTCTCTTTAAGATTCATGAACAAACCAACCATCAAATCCAGAGGAGCATAAATAAGGCTGGAAAATCCAGACAGATATTCACCTTCATTCCCTCCAAAGTGGGGAGGACTGACTGTGCGAATCCCATCTGAAAGAAAAAGCCTTCATTTTTGCTATTTATTATAATAAAACTGAAAGCAGCCCACATTGTTTCTGAAATGGGAAGCATGACACAGTCAGTATTACATTTTCTTTCTGGATGCAAGAAAATGACCTTCATAGCTCACTTGAGGCTTTGTCTCTTTAGAGTTATGGGCCATTCCCTTGTTAGTGGTAATAAACTACATTATATTCCACTTCACACTGATGGGATTTTTCTACATAATGCCAGGGAATTTAAAAAAAAAAGGAAGAAGAGAAGAAACGAAAAAAGGTCAGCAAGTTTCAAAATGTGCTTTATTAAAAAGGATATAAAAAGGGAAAGAGCTCATATCACTTCTCAAATTATATGTGTTATATTAATAAGCCATTATGTTTTAAGCACTACTTGTAAGTGTTGCACATGTGACATTTGGGATGTTATTATACCATACACGAGGGTGTCAGTGCCACGGAGAATGGACTGGGACAAATATCAGATGGAGATCGTGGTTCCTCTTCTGCTGAGCATACCAAGGAGTTTCACCTTGGCCATCTGAGTCAATGTTAGGTCTCAATACTTCAAGCCCTCCCAACTTTTTGGCCCTGTTTTTAAATAACCCTACCTGAATAAATGGAGAGCAGGACACTGTGTTAGTGCAAGCCAAAACCCCTGTTGATGTTGATGCTGTGCCTTTAAATAATGCTCAGAAACCCCCTTATTTGCCACCTGCACTTTTGGCCTCATGACAGGCCTGTAATTAGCACAAATTTTTCACATTCATGGATAGATTGGATATTTGGAAGCACTTAATGAAAAAGGTCAGTTACCTTGACCAGGCTGAAATTGCAGTTAGAGGACATTCGCTTGCTCCCAAGGTGGCAGAGTACAAATACATGAATATTAACATACCGCACGCAAAAGTGTGAACACCATGTGGACTGTTTGCAAGGATAGCTCCTTGCATTCAGCCTGATTCCTGCCACAAGGATTTTCTTGTGTTTTGGGGGCATTTCCACCTAGATTTACTAAGGCGAGGCTGTGTCTAGAAATATCTGTGTTACAACAAACTGGATTAGGACACGACTACATGTCCAGATTAACCGGTAATTCAGATTAACCAGCAATTCAGATTAACCACCCTCCCATATGATTTGAACTAAAAACTAAGTCCAAAACACGGATTTCTTTCATGGTAAGGTCCGAACCTCACCCACTGCAGTTAATGCATTTGCTGGTAGTGCCAAAGCCTGTGTTTCCAATAGCTCTTGTCTTGGGGAGCTAGTTTTAATAGGAAACTAGGTGGTGGTTTGAGCTAAGGACTCAAAGGTCTCTACCCATTTGGGGGTTTATATTGCTGAAACAAGGAAGTGCCTGTCTAGACATGGAAATTTTGGGGGCTTTGGGGTGAGTTAAAAAAATAATATAAAATAACACCCTCTGGATACACGAAAGGAGTGCCCCTGTGGCAAGGGACTGTCTGGTTTTGCTCCCATGGCATTTTCTGCATTGTTTGTTCTTTGATATTTGATGGCTGGAAGATGACAGTGGAGGTCAGAAAAGGCTGCCTCCAAAACCTTACATACAGGGTGGGAAGTGATTAAAGTAGTCCTGTGGAAATAAAGAAGGTATGGGAAGTGAAATATGATTTCCTGTCTCTCCCTATAGTTCATGAGTTTAACGCAGGTTTCTAAGTCACTGGGCAGAAAGTGCATAATGCAGTTTTATTTATCTGTTTTAATCTCTCAGACTATGCTGAATTATGACAAAAGTAAAATAAACTCTCACAGCAAATCCTCCAAACAACTGTTAAATTAGAAAAGCTCAGATCCTTTCATTTCCAGATCTCCTAAGTA
Organism: Jacana jacana; assembly: GCA_013400555.1. Taxonomy (NCBI): domain Eukaryota; kingdom Metazoa; phylum Chordata; class Aves; order Charadriiformes; family Jacanidae; genus Jacana; species Jacana jacana. Next base: position 225,199 of record VZTM01029766.1, read on the forward strand.
CATTTAATACATAATGGGAGAAGCAGCAAGTCCCTGGTAATAATTACACAGTTTGAATTGAAGCTTGTGGACAGTAGCAGCAAGGACACTTACAATAATGTGCAAAGCAACATGGCCTATACTCATAAAAAAAAAACCCACGTGCCTTTTAAACATTTATTTTTACTGTGTGTGTTTAATACTAAAAGTGCTTATAGCACATTGCTCCTCATCTTAATTGTTTGGCAAATGTCATACTGTAAAAGCAAATCCCTCTCTTACACTTACAGAGTACCGTGACATTCTCGTGCTGCCAAGAAGCCCCTGCAAGATGCTTATGAGAGCACCCTCCCTGTAGCACAGTTTGTGAGTGTTTCATAAACCTTTCCATGCAAAGCATCCCTTGGAGATAAGGAAATTATTTTATTCCTACTTTAAAATTGGAGAACTAAAGTACAGAAAAAGCCCCAGATCCTCTGTGGTGCTCAGAGGCATAAATCCCCTGTGACCAAGTTCTAAGTTCATCCCACCTGATTTTCGGGATGTGGCTGACAGAAAGCTTGTGCTGGAAGTTTAGTTACCCCAAAAAAACAGTCCTCAACTCAAGTCACCAGACTGCTTTGTTGCTTTGTTCCAATTCTCTGCAGCCCTAAAGCTGGCTTGCCCTCTGAGCGTAGAGTTGGATCAAGCAACACATGGCCCAATTTCCTAAATTATTTTAACATCTCGCACCATTTTGATCTAGTGATTGTTTTGTTTTTAAAAGAAACTAGGCCCTAGCATGTGCACCGTGTGTTCATTAGCATGGAAGAAAGACAAGTGTGATGAGCTACTGCCCTTACCAAAGAATAAAGCAGAATAGAGTAAGACTCACAGCTTGACACAGCCAGAGGTATCAACGCAGAACTGTCGCCTCTGTCATAAACGGGATGGACAGGGCAGGGACAGTTGGGTCTTCTCCAGAACCAGCTTCTCATCTGACTGCCCATGAAGGTGCCAGTGGTGAGAGTGCAGTGATTCGGCTAGATCCACCACTAGGAAAGGGAATTCAGGACCTTCAGACTTGTTGCATGTAGGAAAATTAGTGCCTGGCTGCTGGTGATCTTTGCTGTTGTTTGCTGGTTGTTGTTTATAGAATAGAGCAGATAATGCTACCAGCATCTCAGGAGATGCCTTATACCTTGCAAGATCAGGTTCTGGAAATAAACTACTTTATATCACAATGAGTGTCACCTGCACTCTCCATTCCACTAACCAGATTTATTGTAAGGCTGCATCCAAAAAATGGAGTCATAAGCTGCACTGCCCTCAGAGCAACTGAATGAATTAAAATATCCAAGGCAGTGACAAATGTTGCCAAAGGGTGTTGATATTGGGCTGCTGGACCTGAGGTCTCTGGCAAAGCCCAAGAAACAGTCTTGTCACAGGGAGACTCCAGAGTGATCATTCTCAGTGGCCAGAAGGAACTAGGTTCCTGTCTCTGCCGTCTTTGCTGTCAAAGAGGCAGCCAGCCTCTGTGATAAAACATGCTGCCTCTTCACATTTTTGAGAATGAAAAGCTTCATGTCTTCAAATTTAGGTTTCACAGGTCTCATCACTTCCTTCCTTCCACAGCTCCAAAATTCAGCAAAATTCAGCCAAATAAAATATAGATTAAAACATGCAGCAAAATATTGTGGGCCCTGCTGAAATCAGCAGTGACAAAAATCCTTGTTATTTAAATGGTGTGAAATCAGGCACATGCATTTGTCTGTGCATTGTTATAACAGCACATGTTCTTTGTGTGCATTCATGCACATGCATTTTATGTTACATGTGGTTATACAGGTATGGAGATGAATGCCTGTTTATCTACAGGCAGGAAGTATGATAGGTCTATGCATTTGTGTGTATGCTGCTAACACATGTTTAAAATGGCATAAGGCCAGGACTGTGTGTCTTTATAAAATGTGTATCCCCATATGTCTGCTTTCAAATTGCAGAAGCCAGTTATAGGCATAAGCTGTAATGGAGACCTTTGATTTATAAGACCTTCTCTCATGGTGGCTCTTTGTGTAGGATTTCCATGTGGTGCGAAATCTGAAATTGGTGATGGATTGTTATCTGCTGGGCTGCAAGGAGAAAGCTCTGCATGTAACCCCATCACCTACAAGCTCCTTATACAATGCTGTTTTATTTTACAGGTGGGCAGCCATCCAAGGGGAAACTTTAATTTGAGAAAGTCTGTAGTGAACAGCAGTAGTCCAGAGCTCTGCCATTGTCCTTTCCATTGACCCACTTTGTTCCTTTCTTAAAAATATGATCAGAAGGCACTTGACAGGGAAGGACAAGTCCAGGAGGGTACCTGAGTATATCTGCTCATAGTAGCAATGGCCAGCTCACCTCTTGGATGACTGAAGCCTTGTGCTCACAGCCTAGCAAATGATCCTCTCTCCCCACGACAAAGGAGAATTTAGTCAATGCCGCCCTCTGGCACTCAGCTCCCATGGAGGAAATGACCTGGGGAAGGCCAGGAGCAGGCTTGCTGATTGGAGAAAGAGCAGGGGTTACACATCGGTCCCAGCACTTGGAGGATGACTCACAATCAGAGCAAGGTGGGCAGTTCATACCCAGAAGAAATCCATCCATTGCACCTATGTCAGCTGTACCACATTGGTCACGCAGCTGCAGCCACCTGGGCCTACATGCTCATACACAGAAGTTACCCAGCCCCATCTCCAGGAACCCCCTTCTCACAGGGTGCACATCTTTTCTCCAGCCCCATCCTCCCCTGTTTGCATATTTCTATCTCCAAAGAAATTGCAAAGGGAGAGGTACGTTTCTTTTCAGCATCATACTGACCCCCTTTCTCTTCCTCCCAAGCCCTGAAATTAATTAAATGATGTCACGCTTGATTTTATCTGATTTGGAAGCAATTCATCACCCTTTTGCTGGTTCTATTAGTCCAAGCGATCAGCACATTAATTCATTTGTGAGACTAAGCTCAAGGGTAATTACAGTGAGGAAGCTTAATGCCTAAACGTGTTAATGTCTGTAATCAGAACTATTTTCTCAGTGCGGAACAATTGTTAGACAATTACACTTGGATATGATTGCCCTGGTAGGCAACAGACGCTGTGTCAAGAGGGGAATAGCAGAAGCTTGCTTTGCAAGCAGTGTATTATCAGCAAATTCCACTCTTTGCAATCTCTTTTTCTGGATTTTGCGCAACTCACCCCTTCCTCAGGTTTTGCATTATTAATTAAGTTGAAAAGTCATCTCTTTCTCTTTTTCAGGCTAGGTAGTGTGTGGCACAGAGGAAAATAGACTCTTAAGCTTTTTTCTGGCATAAATGTCACAGTCTTTTGATTGTGGTGTCCTGGTTTATGTCCATGGAGAGAAGTCATGAATTTAATAGGAGACCCTTTGCTGTCCAACAATCAGTGCCTTTCTGTCAAAAGACCAGCTGAACTTTAGGATTGAGATTTTCTCTCTTTTGCCTGTATGGAAGTCTCTTTGTTGACCTCATGATGGGGAAGTGTCTTGCCAGGGTGACTCTGGACTTAAATTAAAGAAAAAGTAGCTGTTGATCAAGGGACCCATATGGGCACAGTGGGACTACACAGACATAGCAAGTGGGCACAAAATGTTTCTGGGCAAGGTCATTTCCTCTTGCTTCTCTCCTCCTCTGATTGAGCTGTCAGTGCCTTTGTCTGACCAGAAAGCTTCTAGTTTTATGTCAAGTATTCTAAATATGTCTATTTTCTTCATGCCTAGCTCTGGAAGGAAGCGAGGAAACTAACAGCTAAATGCACAGTTTTCAGTTTTTAATATATAAAGGCACCTAACCAGAGTATCAGGAAATATTCTGTCTGTGCGATCACCCTGGTTGACAGTCAGCATTAACCCCACATGTGCTGTGTCTACAAGGGTGATACATACTCACATGGGATGATCAGGCACTCATAGCCTGCATGGACGCTGCATTCCAAAGAGTTTTCAAGGAAAGGTATAGCTCTGGCTCCTGCCTGCACAGCATGGGTTGTGGCGAAAACCACTGTTGTTCAGCCATACAGAGTCTATTGCCTCCATGCAGCAGGAAGAGGACAGGGATATGGCAGAGGATGAGGATCAGGAGTGTAGCTGTGAGCACAATGCCACAGGAAGAGCAACAATGCCCACAGCATGGACCAAGAAAAGATGGGGCCAGCCCAGCACCTGCAACCCAGTGTTGCTTGTTCAGAGCAATTCAGCCTATTGGGACTGCTGATCCCTGCCCACCTTACCCCTTCTTCCAGCGGTGCATGGCATTTGCAGGCAGATTTTGTTCATCCTCTTCCCTCCAGATATATAAGCCCTCTCAAAGTGAGGATGAACTTGGTACAGTCTCTGTGAGCTGGATGATGCTCTCTGTGTGGAGAGACAGCCGGGAACCCTGCAGTCATTCCTCATCTTCCCCAGGTGGCCACAGTGACCTCTGCTGTCACTGATTGTCCAAACACTTGTGCTTTTCACCTGGGGAGAGATTTTATTCTAGCTCAACCTGGAGTCCTCCAATGTGCAAGGCACTGTACCTTGCAGAAATTCTCATTTGGGGTAATGTCCCATACACTGCTGGTCTTGAAAAATGCATTTCTTGGTGTTTGAAGAAAAGCCTCTAGCTGTGCTGGATTGGCAGCATCCTCAGAGGCCTCTGTGTTCATCCTCAGCAGCATTCCCAGCCTCCTACCACAAATGAGGCAGGGGAGGAAATTAATTTACAATGATGTGTTTTGCAGACATGGTGAAGCTTACGCCAGCAACAACCACAAGAAGAGCTGTATGCTCAGATGCTTTCAGAGGGCTGTCTATACCCAGATGACTGTAAGAATAAATCTAGTTTCTGCTGTCATTAGTGGCATAGATGAAGAGCAAATGATTTTTTTTTCCTCAAGAGAACAATCCTCTCTGGTCTCCAGCTGGATTTGCAAAGGTGCTGTGGCAGTGACCTTCTTCTTTCTCCACATCCAATTTAGCAGGACTGATTTTAGCACTTCCCTTCTTGGATACAACAAAAAAACCTAGGATACAACAAAAACCCACTGGGGTGTTCGGAAGAGGCCTAAGACCTCTCTTAACAGCACAAGAGCAGAGAGGCTCTGCAGGTAGGAAAGACAACATGGCCTGGGCAATTGCGAACCAAGAGCAGGCCCAGTCACTGACATATTTCAGCATGACACTTCGCCTGTTTGGAGTTGTTCCTACTCCAGTCTTTGGGATGGTTTGCTTGGGAGGTTCCCAGGAAAGAAAACCAGCATGTGCCAAAGGTTTCATACAGTGCCCAACATGCCAGTGAGAGTAGCTTCATGGAGGCAGGAAGGAAACTTGCCCAAAGAAGGGCTAAGAAGGCTGCTCCTGACAAAGGGAGCAGTTTGGGCTGGGGGAGGACTAACCAGATGGGCAAGTTTAAGCAGATGGCAAATTTCTTCTGCTGAGGCAGCCCAGGTGATGGTGATGTCTGGACTTGTTGTCTGTCACCCCGATGCAGTCTTCGGGTCCGCGCTTCAGGTTTGCCAAGGAGCAAGGCATGGTAGGTAGGTTTTGACAAAATGGTGGGAAAATCAGCAAGATATCTCCAATGTTGAAAAAGTTAAAAAAATAATTAAATTCAGGGTAATCTCACATCTGTTCTCACCCAGCTATCAGGTCTCATGATGGGGAATGTAAGCACAATAGGATCATATGTGAAGAGGTCTGAATTTTTGATTGTTTCTTCTCCTTTATGCTGGAATACCTTCTTAGCAGTGTAGAGACCCCATTTCTCACCCTTTCACATTCTCCTGACAGATCTTTGAATATTAATGCTATCACCAGCTTCCATGAGTTGAAGCTATTCGTGTTGGGTTGATGAGGGCTCTAGGACAGGAGTGATGTTCCTCTGCCTCCCCCTTTCCTGTGCAGGCAGCAAGCAGCACCTTGGGCTGCAGTGGCATGTGGGGCCACAGGACAGGGCACTCATTTGCTCAGCAGAGACCCTGGGCAGGGAATCAGGGATTTATTTGGCAGCTCTGGCACTGTCTTGCCAGGGAAGCTTAGCCAAGGCGTCTTCACCCATCTTTTGCCTGCCTCATGATTTAAATCCAAAACCCCTCCAGTCCTTGCTCTGCTGATGATGTCAAAAGCACGTTGACTCAGAACTCAGTGCCTTCAGAAAGGCACTGAAGCCTGGGATGGCTAAGCCCATTGTACCTTCCAAGGCTTCCAAATTTTCCCTCTGCTGTCCAAGTTGCAAGGAGTAGTAGGAGACATAGCCCCTCTGTTGCGCTATGGATGTTATTCCTCAAACTTAATCCCGATTTAATGTAGATACCATTTGAAACCGGTATTTGAACAATAGCTTCTAAAATATGCACCTACTCCTCCTCTCTTTGTCTTTATTAAAAGCTATAGAATATTTCTAATGTGACAGGAAACATGCTCCATTGTTTCTCCACTCTATTTGACTGAAGTGAAGCTGCTCGCCTGCACAGAGGTACCACCTCTGAATAGTTCGCTATTCTGAGCCCTGTTAAATTTGGAGCCTAACTTATTTTAACTATTGCAGTCACAGAGCCCACCTTGCAAAGTTCTTCCATGCCATTAAAGCTCAATGGGGTCTTACCCTCTCAGACACCAGAACCAGAACAATAACTGGTTTCTGATGAAATACAAATTACAGTCAGTTGAACCAATTAGGAGATTAACTTCTTTATCTTCCTCTCCTGTGTTTGGTGGCTGGATGCTTTGAGATCCTCTCTGCCCACCAGAATGCAGTCTCCTTTTCCATCATGTATTTAGCCAGAGGTAACAGGAAAACAGATGTAGTAAGAAGAAAAAAATTAAATTGCCCAGGAGATCCCAGACCCAGACATGCAGCGCTCTCAGCAAAGCCCAGTGAAGCCTGCTGAGCCCTGCTATTGCCCAGAGAGGCCAGCTGCAGGGCTGAGGACGGAGACTCATCCCACAGCCCCATCCATGGACACAGCTTGTGCACCAGCATCCCTCCCTCCACAGGGTGGGGTGTCTCCCTGTGCATTGCTCTGACAGCAGTGTGCAAATGCTCTTGGGCTTCCCCACCCCATCTGCGGTCATAAGGGACGGCTGCCTAATGCTCTGCCCATAGGCATGCAGGTCAGGGAGGTAATGGACAGGTAAAAGCCAAGCTGCTGTGTGGGTACAGGTGACTTGGAGCAGCAAGGTTTTCCTGAGAACAAACTGGTGTGCAGATCACCACGACTCAAGAAGTGAAAATTTGCTGTTGGTGTTAGCACCCTGGTTGAGATGAGTGGGCTTAGTGGCAGACCTCCACAGAACCTGGGGTATTGCAGCTCCACAGCCTCAGGTGTTTCAGGCTCTGCCCTGCAAAGCAAAGAGCTGCCTGTATCCATTTACATTGCAAATGCACAGCTATAAGTCACCCGTAGGCTTCTTTGTAAATTTGTCTGACTGCAGAACCCATCAGAAGAATGAAACTCTTCGCTTACAGATTGCGGTTCTTTTGCCCCTGGTTATGGCTTACAGAACCAAAGAAAACAGCATTTTATGATGCAGGAACAGTGAAGTTATCGCTACTGTATTATTTTTCCGTGTCATACAGCCGTGAGTGCTGGAGGACTCCACCAGCATCGGTACAGAAGCACCACTGGGATGAAAATAGCTGGAGACCACAGGGCTATGGGAGGAAGAGCAGCGGTGTTGGGCAGAATGCCTGAGGGCTACTCTGGCCGAAGTGATCCATCACTCCCAACCTCACCAGTATGCACAGCTTTGCACTCACCAAAGCTGCCTTAATGAATATGTTCACTTACCATTCTGTGTGATGCATCGAAGTGTCTGCCTACAGCTGCGCCCTCTTCCCTGAAGTTGATGAACAAATGTGGGTGCATTGGTGTGGGCAAGCCAGGGTTTGCCAGGGTTAGCTCACAGTTCTTCTGCTGCCCTTGAGGACTCAGGGACCAGCTCAGGCCATGGTAGCTGTGCTGTGAACCAGCACTGGAAAATTACTCAGTTGCTACTCCTGCCTTCCATGCATGATCATTTTCTCCCTCATGGCTATAAGCGGTCAATCACAATGAGCGTGTTTTACTCTTCTCTGTGAACAATGCAAATGCAATGCAAACTTTTCACTGTCTGCTGCTCGGTATTTCTGCATAATCTGGCAATCCTGCACAGAGCAGATAAAATGGTAGAGAAAGAAAGCTCTTACCTCATTTCTCTCTGTTGGTGGAGACAATACATCTCATGGCAGGACAAGCAATCTGTCTGCCCCAGATACGCAAACATTTAATGTCTAAGCCTGGCTAATATCACCTCTGCTGGAGTCCTGGGAGGCTTTGTGGTCCCCTGTTCCTGCCACAACTCCTGGTTCCTGGTTGGAAGCTATCATCGCCCCATCAAACACTCTCATTTTAGCAAATCATCAAATTCAGACAAAAAAATACTTCTTGAACAATTTCTTCTTTCCTGCTACTGTGCTCTCTCCTCAGGTCATACGGGCCACATTGCATAGCAGGAATGTGTTTTGGCAGATGGCTTTGCTCATGGGCTGGGTCCCATGTGTGTGGATGTGTGTGCACGTCCATTTGCTCAGGCTCTCCTGAAATGCCTCGTTCAGCTAATGAGTGCATTGCCCTGCTGCTGGGTGGCAGCATGCTCAATGCATCTTAGAAAATACAAACTTAGCCTCCTGCAAACTTGCAGCAGAGAGGAAGCACCCTGGACGAGACAGGCTATGGGCTTCTGCAGGGTTTATCCAGACTGTTGGGGCAGCACATTTGAAAATGAGCTTTTAGAGACAGCAGTGGAGGTGGAGTGGCCTTTGCATAAGTTTGACATTGCTATTCAGTGTTAAGTCATATTAAGTACGGATTCATTACCTACACTTTGTTTTCCTTGGTTTGACAGGCTTTGGGGTTGCCACAACTCCTTTGAAACATAAAGTGCTGAGTGACATTCAGTGCAGCTATTAAATGGGGGGTCCAAACCCACTATCTGCTATGTTAGAAAGTAATAGAAGAAGGAAGCAACTCATCTGTGGAAAGCTGCTCCCATACATAGCAAAGGAGAAGAGAAGATCAAGGTTGTTTCCATCCACAGGTGCTGCTTTCTGCCTCTCAGAGCCAAGGGTGCACAGGATTGCTCGCTGCTGACTGACATGGTATTTGAGTGGATAGGGCCTATTGCCAGCAAGCAGGATTTTCCTGGACCTGTGTCCATATTTGTTTTCCAGGTTATGTTCCCTGTGCCGTGCTGCAGTGCACGATGCCTTCAGCCATGGTCCAGCTGCTGAGGAAAGCAGGGGCAGTTCTGTAGCCCCAACCAGACCAGCAAGGTCAGCAAAGACGTAGAGAACAGAGAAAGACACAGGTGCCAAAGCAGCAGGTCATGAAAGAGATCAGTTTGTGTTTTATGCAGTGCAGTCGTTTCTTCGTCCCTCCTGCTCTTGCCTGTTCCCGTCCCCTCCCTGGTCCTGGTCCTGATCCCAATCCCTGCCTTGCTAGGAACCCACTTTGCTACAAAGGTCTGAAAAATCAGGACCATTTGTATTCTGTAGGAACAAAAGGTTTCCTTTGTTGTAATTCCTCTGTTCAGCTCTGCACAAGGCCCTCGCATGGGGCACAGCAACATGCACCTTGTCTAACAGGGACAAAAGCAGATGACTGGGGGGGGTCACTGAAAGGAAACCACAACTTGTTCTCTTGTTGGTACAATCTTGTTGACTTGCTGGTGCTTCGCAGGATACAATTCATACAGATTTGCTTTGCATAATAACAGAAAGGCTTGTAGTAAGGGCTTTTCTTGCCAGAAAAAAAGCGGGGGGGATGTGGAGGAGAAGGATTTATCAGACAAACATAGAATCATAGCCTTGCCAGAAACAGTTTATACCACTTATGCAAAATGAAATTATCCATTTCTGCTTCCCAAATGTTGTTTCTCAGTGTCGTGGCCCAGATTCAGCATGATGGAGAGAGAGGGTGATGTGAAGGGTTGGGGGCTCAAAAGGCAGTGCTAAACTCTTATTTCACTGCTGGCACATGATGGGAGAGTAGAGTGCAGCAGAGAGGGAGAACAGCAGCTGGATATGGACCTGTTGGAGCAAGTCCAGAGGGGGACCATGAAGATGAGGAGCACGCTGGAGCACTTCTCCTATGAAGACAGGCTGAGTTGGGATTGTTCAGCCTGGAGAAGAGGCGGCTTCGGGGAAACTTGATAGTGGCCTTGCAGCACCTAAAGGGAGCCTACAGGAGAGATGGGGAGGGACTCTTGATCAGGGAACATAGTGATAGAATGAGGGGTGGTGATTTTAAATTGAAAGAGGGGAGATTTAGTTTACATATTAGGAAGAAATTCTTTACTGTGAGGGTAGTAAGACACTGGAACAGGTTGCCCAGGGATGTTGTGGATGCTGCATTCCTGAAAGGCCAGGCTGGATGGGACTTTGAGCAACCTGGTCTGGTAGGAGGTGTCCTTGCCCATGGCAGGGGGAGAGATTGAACTCGAGGATCTTTAAGGTCCCTTCCGATCTAAATAATTTGATGAGTACATTACTCCTTATTTATTTATTTATTTGTTGTTTTTAATAGAGACATGTAAAGACTCATGCCAGCTCCCTGAGGTGTGCCAGAGGACTTCACCCAGTTTCTTGGTCCCAGCAGTATCATCTCTTGGAGGACATACAGGCCTCCTGTGGTCTAAGGGTCTTCTGGGGGCAAATTACACTCACAGGCATTCATGAATCTGCTCACATAATTCACCTTTATGTCTTCTGTCCCCCACCATGTTATAATCCCCATCTCCCATATAATTTTTATCTGTGGCTGCTAAGACAGTCTTTGTGTTACATGGTGGCCCGCAGACTGGGACATCCACTGGGAGGCAGGCTGCACTTGCCAAACTTCAAGATCAGTTTTGCTCTAGGAAAGACCAAACCACGACTGCAGGATTACAGATGACCCCCTTGAGGTAGGTGAATGAGAGCAGGGAATACATTAGGGCTGCACCAGCACGCCAGAGTGTCCCCAGGAACTGCCTGGGGAAAAATGCCACACCCCTAAAACCTGGACCCAAGCCAAACAAAAAAAGCCCAGTAACACTACACACCCCCACCCAGTTTTCAAAAGGATCAAGCAAATGTTTCAGTTAACTGAAATCAAAATGCTTGCAGCCCTTCAGCTGGTAAACCTTTAGTGAAGGTGGGGGTCTTAAAAATGTCTTGGGAGGATGTGTTTCAGGCTCAGCCTTCCTGTGCTGTGAGAGGACTTGCCAGTACAAAGGGCTCAGGCAGCAAATCTGCCTGTTGATTTGCAGTGCCCACCCACTCCTCCTTGCAGCACAGCTCCCAGCTTCTTCTTCCAGTTCCACGTATCCAGTCCCTTTGTTCAGCCATTCCCACAGTCCGAGGATGGGCAAACACTTGAGGGCTGCGGTGGTTTTGGGCTGAGCACCTCTCACAGTTGATGCAAAGGCTTTGCACAGCCTGTACCTGCCAGCGTGATGAATGTCTCTGGCAGGGAAACTAAGTTGAGCAATGTGTTAGGTTAAAGGAGCCAAAGGGAAGCCCACTTCCTGGGCTCCAGCTTCTATGTTTTGACTTTTTCTAGCTTCTGGCAGCAATTTCCAAAATATTTGCTGGCCCAGTTTGAGCACCGATACAGGAATGCATTCAGCAACTGGGCCTTACTAATCTCCACTTCAGTGGAGCTGGGCCAATTTTTATCTGCTGATGAATTTTTACTTGATACAATTTTTAAGGGGTGGGGTGTGTATGTCTTAAATGGAATGTTTATGGAACCCTTTAGTAGATTTACCATCACAGTGATTTACAAGTTGATGCAAGCATTAAAGTGATTTGTTTGCCTTTTGGGGCTGGTCCAGTATTACCGAAAGGTCCCAGGCCTGGACAGAGGCGTTTAGAGTACCAGCAGTGGCTGTGCATTTTGCTTTTGGAGGGAGCAAACCCAATTCCCTCTGCGCTCAGCACACAGGGTTGCAGTGGCAGGACACATGCCTTTCAGGTGATGCAAGCCGAGTGCTGGACAGTGGTTTTGTTAGGTCCTAGCATCCCTGGAAGCAGGGGGTGGTGGGGTGAGGTGGGGGTGTTGGGTATGTGTGGGTTTAAACAAGAAGATCAACTTTCTGCAGAAAGGAGTCTTCAAGTTTCAATAGCTTCATATGGTTCATGAGTGACACCACAGAGAACTTCATCAACAATAGTACAGCATGAAACTGCTTGCTGAAACTAAATTGTCCTTATTCAGTAGTAGATTTAAGACCTGAATTCAGTGGTCTTTGCTGAGATTTCTGAATGGTGGGGGGGTTTTAAAGTAGTATTGTTTTACTGGAAAATAGTTGGTTAATTTCTGTTTTGGTGGGGATTTTATGTTGGTTTGCTGTTTTGTGTTTTTTTTGTTTGTTTGTTTGGTTGGTTTTTGTTTTGTTTTGGTTTGGTTTTGGTTTTTTTTGCCAAGTAAAAAACCCACTTGACAAAGGAAAGATACTCTCTGTCATGTCTCTAAGAGGTGCTGGAGCGAGTGCAGAGGAGGGCAACAAAACCGGTGAAAGGCCTGGAGATAAATCTTATGAGGAGCAATTGAAGGAGCTGGGACTGTTTAGTCTGAGGAAAAGAAGGCTGAGGGGAGACCTCATCACTCTCTACAACTGCTTGAAAGGACATTTGTGCATTGAAAGGTTGGTGCTGGCTTCTTCTCACGGGTAATTAGCAATAGAACGAGAGGGAATGGCTTCAAGCTGCAGCAGGGTAGGTTTAGGCTGGACATTAGGAAATAAATCTTCATAGAAAGAGTAGTCAGTCAGTGGAATGGGCTGCCCAGGGAGGTGGTGGAGTCACCATACCTGAATGTGTTTAAGAGTAGATTGGATGTGGTGTTGAAGGATATGGTGCAGGGGAGAACTTTGTAGAGTAGGGCTGATGGTTGGACTCGATGATCCCAAGGGTCTCTTCCAACCTATTTATGCTGAAACATCACTAAGGTTATGGTATACTCATATCACAAGTTTTTTATGTCAAATCTCTGCTTTTGCTTCAGACACCACTTCCTTTGTGTGTGCCTGTCCCTGAGTGCCATCCAGCTGTGGGAAGGGCCTCATGGTGTGGAGGCTGACGGGGGTTCACTGCTACTCCTAGAAAATACAGCTTTTAGTACCTACAGTTGCAAAGCCTGAATGCTTTGTAGTGTAAAACTAACCACTTCTCAGCCCGCAGTGCTATTACAGCTTGTGTCGCTGGTGCTCCCCGGCTGCCTGCACAGCGCTACCGGCAACTGGGCAGCAAAGTGAGGAGCGAGGCAGCAGCGAGCTCCGCACCGGGCCGTTAGGAAAATGTATATATCTGTGCAGTGACCTTTCCAGACTACTGGGTATAAAATGTTGAGGTCATTCGTGAAACAAATAGTTGCAATCCAGGGAGATTGGAGTATTTTAAAATGCGCTTCAAAGAGCAAAATGACCTTTACTGTGCCTTGCTAAATTTGAAATGCTCTCTGGAGCCCTGGTAATGCTGTTGGCCAGAGAGGCAGCCTGGAGGCACTGGGAACGCTTTTATTTAGGGTGTGCGCCTGACCCCGTGGGATTAACCACTGCTTTTGGAGTGAATGCCACGTGCTCGGGCTGGAGCCTGTCAGCCCTGAGGTGGCGGGACTGTGTGCAGGTCACAGGATACAAGCTGGCCATGGGGCAATGGTGGGCCTTTGGGTGAGGGCGCATGGCAGCACCTGCAGGTTTCTGCAGCTCCTTGGGCGAGGTCAGGTGGGCAGCAGCTACAGCTGTGAGGGTGAAGGCAGGCATGCTCAAATAGTGGGGAGGATTGGTTCTTTTGTTTAAATTTTATTTATGGTGCTGTGTTTCTGTGTCTTAATAAACATATCATTCCCCAATCCCCCACCCAGTATGTCCTCCAGTAATGAAGCCGTTAATGGGCTAACATAGTTAACAATTAATTGTTAATGAGCCATACCCTGGCTCCAGCCAGGGCTTTGGTAGGTGAGTGTGGCTTAATGAGCTGCAGCTGGTCACCAGGTGAGGGAGTCAGGGCACAGGGTGATGGGCCTGAAAGTGTTCAGAAACCACCCCCTTTTCGCAAAAAAAGGCCTAAAGCTCAGAATTGCACAACCCTGAGGCATAAAAAAATGTGTGTGTGTGGGGGGGGTGTGTGACACACACAAACACACACACACACACACAGAGGGCTGTCCATGTGCTGAAAAAGGTTTTGCTGGAGAAGCGAATTTCAGTGTGGAGGGGATCTGGGCAGTCCTGGAGTGCCAGAATTGGGGGGTTCAGGAATACTGTGCTGCTCTCAGGCTGCCATGGCCTTGGGGGGGTCTGCTCAGCCTTTGCCCTCCCCTTGCTGACTCTTCTGGTGACACCCAGCTGCTGAACAGCTGGAGCAAACCTCCCCGGGGGTGGTGTTCCCCACCCAGCACCCACCAAGGGCTCTCTGCCTGTAGTATGAGGCTGCCTGAGGGACTTGCCTGTCCCTGGCTCAGGACCACCCTGGGGGTATGGGGTGCTGTGGTTGTAGGGGTGGGGAGAAATGGAGGGGACTTAGGGTTTTGGTTGGGTGATATTTCAACAGATCCTGGGGACACTGTGGGCCAGGGAGGGGATAGATTGTGGTCAGGATGTCATCCTGGCCCAGCCAAGGTGTCCAGCGGGAGTCTTTTGCCCAGCAGGGTCCTCTGCCAGGACACGGTGATCTGTGCTGCTGGAAGTGCTCAAGTTCCGGCAAGAAATTTCACACATCCACAGAGAGTTTGTTTCATATTTTATTGAATTTCATTTATATTAAATTAAAAATATATTTCTGACAGATTCATGTAACAAAAAGGCAGAACAGTTTTCAAATTGTTCAGCTGGGATGAGCGTGGGTTGATGCAAGGTGGGTCGCAGTCTACATTTGCCTTAACAAACAGATAAAGCTCTACCCCAAGGACCATGAGGAGAAACTCGGGACTGCACACGGGGCAGAAAATATAACCACACAAAGAGAAGATCCACAGGTTTCTCCCCAGCCTCCAAACAAGACAAAAGGGGAGGGAAGAAGAGAAAACAAAACCAAGAAACCATGAAAAGAAGGGAAATTATGCTAAAATATGTACCTAATATTAACCCAGGTCAGTATTTTAACAATGCATAATCCTTGATCGCTAAAATATGAGAAACTAAAGGTTAAAGTAACATTACGCCACACGCAATTGGCATACCCTACTGTGTAAGCAAGTGCAGAAAGTCTGAACACACCACAATAGTGCTAAAACACAGAATCACACAGAATGCCAAAAAATGGTACTTCTAACTAAAACCAGAGGGTGGGAAGGGAGGGAAAGAAAAGGGGAGGAGCGGCTTAAATCACAAGCAAATTACCTATATACAAATCAACCCTAAGGACAATTATGTTCCAAATAATGGTGTCCACAAGGAAAATAAAAGCAACATTATCCTTATTTACAAATGCAACTAGCTGTGTCTTTAACAAGCTATAAAAATACTATTCACATTTTCAAAGTAACATACAGTAGTTTTTGTATTTTTTTTTTTTTGTTTCAGAAAGGCAGCTAACTCTGAATGCATCACTTTGCAAGAAATGAGTCTCTTCCCCAACATGCTGATGCTTCTCTTCTTCTGAAGGTACTTCATAAGGCAGAAGTATTGTTGGTTTGTCTCTTTGCACTTTGAGAACACGGAGAATTGGCTAAAACCCAGACCCTCCCCATCTCTGCCTCTTGCCCACCTCCCAGTGGGCGGCCAGGCTGGTTCCCCTGGGCTGGGCTGGCCACAGGGAGCACAGCCCATGGAAGCAGACACCCACCAATGCCACCGGCAGAGTGTCACTTAAGAGCTCAGTCGCCTCCCAGGTGGGGCTTGGCCTTTGATTTTGAGGGAACAGTGATGTCATTCTCCGGGCCTGGGAATGTGAGCCTCATCAGAAAAGTCAATAGTTCAAGACTGCCAGGTCAGGAAATACATTTTGAATATCTCTGTTTTCAGAAAGAGACTGCATTTTCCCCTCCCTACACAAGGGCTGCTACCTCTTCAGAAATTCTGGCATACAATGTTGGGGTAATTGCAAAAACTGGGCAAAAAACCGAAAGGATTAAAACCATAGTGAACAATGTATCGAATATATACCAATTTCCAACATTAAAATACTATAAAAACTGTGTTTTGATTGATCTGCATTTTCCTCTTAACATACCCCACCATAAAAAGACAAGTACCCAGCAACTACCTTCAGTCCCCCTCTTTGAAGGAACGGTGGTTTAGTGCATTCAAAGTTAGCTACCCCTTACACAGCTGCTCAGTTAATAATCGACCCATTTAACAGCAGTACCAGTTTATGCTACATATGTCATAGTACCTTACCTCAAAAGAACGGCATACATATCTACACTTACTTATAAAATACCATTCACAGTTTATTACTGTGGTTATCCCAAAAGGGTTTAGTCTTCGGAGTGCTATGGACAATACAGTGTTTACTCCCTAAGAGGCCTCCAAGGTTGGGCAGGGCACAGGGACGACAGTGCTGCGGGGACCGGACCGCTGGCAAATGGCGCTCAGGGCAGCGCACGGCAGTGACAGCTGATGGCTCGATGTACATGTGCCCCCTGGTCACACCCGAGCTGTCAGTGGGAGGGTGCTGTGTGGGATGTACCTTCGCCCTGGTGGTTTCATCCACAACACGTATGGAGCACGATTTCATGGCTTTTTGTATTGGGGACTGGGGGGGAGAAGGACTGGGATATAATTATTCACACTGCCTGACACCTTACAAATCTCCCCTAAAGGCCCTCTCTGCCAAAGTTCACAAAGCTCCCTCTCAAAAATTATGTAATGAAAAATGAAAAAAAGGGCTCTGACTCTTTTTGTTTCCTAATTGGGAGAGTATCCTTAGGTTTCCCCTTCACACCTTTTCCTGGCCTGTTGGCATAGACGCCAGCTGGAGGATGCCCTGAGTGGAAGCACCTCTTCAGTCTGGCTCTGGTCCAGAGATGCACCTGGCTGCAGCTCCAGCAAGTCCCACCGCTACCAGTCAGACCTCAACACCCATAGGCGGTCCCCAAAAGGCGCTCTGCATTGTCCAAACCTCCAGCAGAGCCCAGCCATCAGCACAGCACAACTGACAACAGCCTCACCTGTCAGGAATGTCCCCAAGAGCAATGAGCTACCTACCAGTGCTACAACGTACTCATCCACACAATGGTACAGGAATATGACCCTGTGCTAAAATAAAATTAAAACAAAGGTGGAGACGAGTGATTTTTTTGAATATTTTTAGGGTGGTGTTTCTAACCATGGAACTTTATTTCTGTTATTTATTCCCAGTCTGAAAACTCTACCTGTAACAGTGACCTTTTTTACCTGTGTAACACTTATCAAGAGCTAGAGAGCAAAAAAAGAGAGGGAATCTTGCAAACACAGTGACGCTGCAGAGATGCTGCGCCCCGTGGGACGACCATGGCTTTTGCACATGATGGAGCATGAATATTGCAGCCAACTAACCCCACCCCACCCCACACTGCCCTGGCTTTCTAAAAGAAATCTGAACCCAAATCCACAGTTTTCTACAAAATGAGATGCTGTGTCAGCAGCAGAGGTCTAAGATCCACAGGAATGAGAATATTGCAAGTGACAGCTAGAAATGAATAGCCTTCATGTAACTTCAAGTAACGCCATCTTTTAAAAAGTAGTTGCTGAAGGAAGGGAACTCGAGGCGATGTTGCCTACTTGGAGGTACTCTTGAAGAGCCAAAGAAGTGACTGATAACCTGAGAGTCATCTCTGGTTTGTGCTAAAGCTTCTATCCCATCAGCCATCCTGGTGCTAAGGAGCCTTCAGAGCAGGTAAATACCTTCCTGAACTCAGCAGTTCCAAAATGTTACTGGGGAAAATTGTGCAAAGTGATGGAAAACTCCATCCCAACAAGTGGGCGATGCGAAGCCCCTGCTGTCAGTCCCTCCCTGGGGCTTTTACAGTATTCCCATTCCCTACCCTCAACGGGCCGGCAGACAGAGGGTGCGAGTGTCTGTGTGTCCACGTGGGTGGGGCAGCGGCTGCTCCTTTTCCATACAGAGAGGCCTGCCCAGGGTGCACAAGGCTCCCAGGAGGAGCAAGGCTGACTGAGATGCTTTCAGTGATCCTGGGGATTACAACAGCCTAATTCTGAGTTGGGCCAAAGCCTCCTCATCTCCTGGGTGGTATAAAGGAGCCCAAATAATCCCTTCATTCCTTTAGCTGCCAGCATGTTGCAGGACACCTACACAGAGACCCCATCAGAAAAAAAAAAAAGTTTTTTCTTTAATATGCAAGTTCCTCATACATGTCTATCCTGAACATCGCCGCTCCCCAGCCTCGCCCAACCCCATGCTATATTTCTAGGCTGACTCACCTCACAGATAGTGCTTTTCACCTGTGCTGGCCAGTTCACTCTAGAGCTGTGGCAAGAACTGATACACAGGGAACCTGGGCCAATCTGGTCTTTCAGAGTTACCTTATTACTTGCTTCTAGGCTGAGATTAGTAGGGGCTGAAGGTGGTGGCAAACAAATGCTCCCCTATAACTCACTCTCAAATCTTTAGTGCAAACAGGTATTGGACCAGTGGCACGTGGACAGGCTGCCCTTCGAACACAGCCTCTGCTCCTACTGGCTGTGGGACGTGAAGGGAAAGTATAACCCATTGATTATAGAATGGTAGAATGGTTTGGGCTGGAAAAAACCTTAAAGATCATTTAGTTCCAAGGAATAAATGAAGAGATCATTGCATATAAGTCCTGCAGTCAAGAAACGCATTTTCTACCAACCAAGTGGTACAAACCAGGGTCAATGCAACCTACAAAGGAAAGGACTTCTGGGTATCTGAAACTGACCCACACTGGTGAGATGCACTTGGACTCACTTCTACTGCCTGCTTCCCGTGAAAGGTGACCTGTTTGAAAGCAAGGTGTAAATAATCTGCTACATCTGAGCAAACGGCCAGGTAAGAATCCCTCCTGGCTATTTTGCAGAAAAAGAAAAAATTGAAAAGAGCTGAAACTTAAAAGTAGTAGGTTTCAGTCAATTATGTTACAAGAATTCAATCAGATCCAGCATCCACATCTGTTTGAAATAACCCTCTGGTAGGTAATAACATCTAAGACAAGTATCACCGAAAGAGATTAGGAAAAAATAAGCTATTGTTGTTTTTCATTTAGCACCTTGCTTTGTTGTGCCTCGGACAGTGGCTGATACACACTCGGGTCTCTGCTCCTGAAACGTCGCGCAGGCTATGATAAGGGAAAGCACAGCATTTACAAACAGGAGACCACAGTGTAAAATCTGTAGAAACCGCCAGCGCTGTGTACAGATACCACGGTGGAACTAGAGAATTAATTACACCCAGACAAAAATATTTCTGCTGATGCTCGCAACTACTGTTTTGTCCTGAGAAAACGTGGCTTGTGTGGCAATACCTGCTTTTTCCCCAAATTGTCATACATTTCACAACAGAATCAGCTGAGCATTTGCCATGATTTTGCGATGTACGTTTGACCACCTTCCTTTCACCAAGGCAGCAGCTCTACCCACTAAGAAAAACAGGCGAGTTAGGGCCAGCCAGGTATTTCTGCTGAGCAGATTAAAGCAGCCGAACAGTTCTGCTCTCCGTTTTACCTGGTTTTCTTTAACCATAGTTGAACTTTGACAAAGAGACAAAAGTCTTCTGTAGTGGCTCAGAGGCACTACGCTTCCAGAGAAGACGCACACATTTTGGGGCTGTGTTCACAGGACTGCTGTTCTTACTGGGGAAAAGGAACCAGTTAACCAGATGCCCAGCACCGCACAGGCCTATACGCGGCAACAAAGGTCAACTACTGGCACAGCAGGAAATGCAAAGACCATTTTGGGGCAATTGCAACTCAAGCTAGAAGCTCGAGGTGGGGGAATAAAAAACAAAAAAAGAAAGCAAAAAAGCCCATTTGCAAGGCTGCAGTCTCTTGAGTTTTCCATCATCATGAATTACTGTGTTCATTAACTCTCCTCTGCTATTCAAGACACGGCGAGCACGGCCCAGCCTGCCTGCAAAAGGAAGCTTCCGTTCTGGCCTTCATGTTGCCTCACTTCAAGAAACCTCTGCATTTCCATGCTACTTAATATATTATATCACACCCACAGTCAACAATTAAAATTAATAAATAAAATTTTCTAAGAAATAAAATGTTAAATTGTTAAAATCCACAAGTATTTACATTTTGATTATTTGAAAGGCTTGCTTTCACCACTAGTACTACTTAATTACCGTAGAAAGAAACAGGCCTCACCTTCCATTAGCAGCTACATCCCAGCACCATCCCACCTGGGTCTGGCGGTGTATGTGTTTCTGCCCCAGCAGCCCGTGAGTGCACCTCTTTGAATGCAAACATGTAAGCTGTACCGGGATTTGATTTTATTTTTTCTCCACTAGGAGTTACTCCGTTACAAGACTTATTCAAGGACAAATCAACCTCTTTTTTACCACCCACCTATGTAACCTGGCTGCGCCTGGACATCCACAATCTTGTGC
The DNA here is from genome assembly GCA_013400555.1 of Jacana jacana. Classification (NCBI taxonomy): domain Eukaryota; kingdom Metazoa; phylum Chordata; class Aves; order Charadriiformes; family Jacanidae; genus Jacana; species Jacana jacana. The sequence goes on from VZTM01029766.1 coordinate 245,729, forward strand.
CAGTCTTTGTCCCCAGGCAGCTTGACAATTGCATCCCAACCTGGCAGACCTTTGCCTGTGCTTCAGATGACACCCTGTGTGTGCTACTGCTGGTAACCCTTCCCTGGGGTGGGGTCTCCCAGACCTCAGGCTGCCCGCTATGACCCTAGCCCTGCCCAATGCCCGCTTCTGTCTCCTGCCAAGAAGATGAGTTACGGGAGGACACCAGGAAGACACGAGACCTCTCAGATGCATGACTTTTTTGTAACCATCTATTCCACTTTAGTGGTCTGCTGGTCACTTTCGCAGAGTGGTACCTTGGTACCACCTGACCAAAATTCTCTTTTTAACAGCTTCAAAGCTGTTTTCAGAATCTTTAGATACATACTTGGTTTACAGGTTTAATATCTGCCCCGCAGCTGGTTCAAGGTGGCCTGAACCACCCGATGCAGAAGCAAGCCATTGGCTGAACCAACTTTGACCTAGTATTCATACGCAATTTGTTTCCCACCTGCAACCAACCCTGGTTTGAAATTTCTTCATACCTCTGTCAAGCTGACTCTCAGCCATCAAGATTTGGGTAACTCCTGCTTGTTTCTTACTCCTTCCTCTGCTTAAAGGTGGCAAGCTGTTCAGACAACAGGATTCTGGAGGAGCTTGATGGCATTTCCAGAAGACTGGGCATTGCTGATTTCATTGCCTGGTTAGGTCACCCCAAAGATCTCAACTTTAACTTAAGTACTGAAGAGCATAAACTGAAATACTGTTGTATCACCTAAGATTGCCATTAATTGGGTATTGTCTCTTCCCCTTTATAAAAGCCGTGATGGATAGAGACATAGGCAGATCTTCAGAGGTACTTAATAGTTCCTTAAGATTTTCAGTGAGAACTAGGTATGCAAATGCTCTTACACATATGGGTCTTACACATCTGCCTCAGGTTGCTAAAAACGTCCAGAACTCTGGCTGAAAGGTATTTCCAAAGAGGAGCAGGACAGGAGGTGGGCAGTGGGGTGTCTACCTAAAAATCAAGGTTGATGAAAGCAGAACTAAGTGCAAGGAGACTGGTTTATTTACATTTTTGACTGAAAGCTCTGAGTCATGCACATTGCAACTTCTCAAACCTCAAATGCACCAGCTTCTATGCAGAGTAATCCTCCTTTTAGAAAAAAAGTATTCCATCCTGTGCTGCAAGCCAGAGCAAGACACTTGTCTTCTCCAATCCCATTCAGGGCTTGATCTGCCCTCCTTCACATGGCAGCAGAAAGAGCTGGTTGCTCTATCACTGTATTCTCTGAAGCAGTCAATGCAATGGCCTGTCAGAACGGGTAGACATTGTTCCAAAGACTTGATTTGCTTCATTTTGGCATTTCCACAGTCATCCTTTACATATAATTCTTTTTTTTATTCTTTTAAATTTAAAATTAATATTTGTATTTTGCTGGTCACTTCCATATTGCTTCATTCAAAATCCAGAAAACAGTTCAAATAAAATTTGAGCTTAAGTGCAAACTAACTTTCCAGTGAACCGCTATATGCATTTTCTCCAGTCCAGTGTCTGTCTTCCAGTTTAAAGGACCCTTCCCACCACCACCCCACAGAACACTGACAGACTTCATGACCCATATCAAACTCTCCAGTTCTCCATCTTGTCCTCAGTGTTGCCTGACAGCATCCTCAACTCCTTTCATGATCATGAAGAAGAAAAAGAGGGAAGAATCTGTTTGGGTCTTTTTATATCTTTAGTCAGCAGGTATAAAACAGGAAAACAAAGCTTTTTGCATACAAATCTTGGTTTCTTGGCCTGTCTTTTAGCTTCAAAAAGATGTTGGAGGTGTGGTTTTGTTACTCTCTTCTGAAAGGTTTTTTGTGTTTAAAGTGTTTGTCATGTTGGCACGTATACAAAAATGGTCATGTCATGTACCAGTTCTGAGCTGGAGTCTCCGTGGTAAGAAATTGGCACAAAACCATGGTGTGGCTCAGAGAAAGGGTTTAGCTGTTTATTAAAGTCACATCATCATTTCTTGGAAAGCCACGATTTAGATCTGAACGATTATGAAACGCCAGGTTAGCCATTTTCAGTTGCTGGGATAGAAAGTGTTAGAGAAAGAAATTGGATTCTTAATTTCAATTACTATGCTATCGCACTTGATATAAAAATTGTCCATTTTTCCCCCTAATGGAAACTGCTTTGAGATTTCCAGGAATGCTGTACAGACTCTCCTCAGTTCCTGCTGAAAGAAACAGCCTCTCTGTGGCTTTTCCAACAGTGTCTGAGTTGAATCACTGAGAACTAGCTTGAAAGCAGGCAACACCGCCACTGGCCTTTACTGGTATTCTCTGGCTTCTCTGACCATCCGACCCTCTAGGTCTGTGGAAAGTAAGAAATGCCAAGTTGTACACATCTTCTTTTAATCTCCTTCCAGGTTCCTTCCTTTCTTCCTTCTTTCCTTCCTTCCTTCCTTCCAGCTTCTGCAAACCTGCAAGGACTTCAAATGACTCCAAGACATCCTTTCACTTGGAAACAGCAAAAATGAGTGAACTGGCAAGAAGAGGAAGCTCATGGGAGAAAGAAAGGGAGGGAAGGAGAGAGAAGAGAGAGAGAAAAGGAGAGCAAGAGGAGTGAGGCAGCTAGAAGGGGTTGCCTTTCCACTTTGTGAGACCGCAGTTACTACACCACTGTATTTCGGTGTCTGTAGGGCGGCGGGGGCAGCACAGTGCCAGGCTTCAGGGAGAACTCGGAGAGGTATTCAGGATTCTCTGCCACAATGGGCCGGATCCGTCCATTCTGTTTGTAAAAGTATTTTGTGCTGTACTCCTGCAGGTAGTCCGGGTGCTGGAGGGTGCTTCGTGGGGGCAGGCTGTGATTCCAGTAGTCTGGGTTGTCAAAGGCCTTCTTGGCTTTCTCTGGCAAGTTGTTCTTCAGGTACTCGGCATTTTCCAAGGTGTTTGCAAAAGTGTTGAGGTACAATGGCTCGTTCACGTACTCATCCTCTGCTTTGGGCTGCCCATTTGGAGCACTGTGATACTCTGGGTTGTCCACAGCTTGGAGATCTCCATTCTTCCGTCGGGAGACAAATGGGTTCTCTTCCACTGGGTTTAGGTAATCTAAGGAAAGGCAAAAAATAAATGAGCAAAGAGAAGGAGCAATCCATCCATGTAGCAAGCATCATGTGTCCTTTATTATTGGGCTGTACCAGAAGCAGTACTTGGACATGTTTGTCCTCCACCCCAGTCATTCCTAGAGATCTAGATGAGGTCAGGTGCTGACTATGTTGAATACACACTTGCTAAAAGTGAAGAACTTCCAAACTACACAAACAACATGTGTTAAAGTGAAGACCCTGGAAGATTAATTGACTCATCAAACATACTGGCAAACTAAACTACAGCTGTCACTGAGCCCTAGCCTGTGCCTTGCTTGATCCTGGACTTCCTCACACTGTGCAATCTACAGAGCCAAACATGTCAAATGACTTCCGCCTCTGCTGCCGACTCTCTGTGCAACCTTGGACTTAGCAGTTAAGCCTTTTGCTCCATGGTCTTTCCCTCCAAAAAGCTCTATAGAAATCTTAGTTAAGCCTTTCTATACAAAAACCATCCCCAAGGGCTAACTTCTGAGACAGCTTCATTTCTAACAGAACAATTTGCCTGATTAAAAACCTTTGATCCCTGAAGGACAAAGGGCCTCGAAGCATTATGAAAAAAATTATTCAAATGAGTCCTGGAAAGAGTACAGGAGAGTCTTACATCTGCTCTATAACAGGACTTGCAGGAGGTTCAAATCACTTTCTGTATTAACACCACAAAAAAATGTAGCTGAATTGCAGAAAGGTTTTGAGGCATATGGAGTTCGTGTGGAAAGCTAAGCAGGGCAAGGGGAGGGAAGAGAAACATAAAGACACTGTCTGTCCTAGGTTAAAAAGACACACATGGGAAGGTATCTCCCACAGTCACACGCAGATGATCAAGCCATGAAGCAACAGATTCATTGAGCGTCGTGTCCTGCCTTGCTCTGTGTCTAATGATACCTCACTACAAAAGAGAAAGCCAGTCAGCCAGGACAGGAGGGTGGTCACACGACTGGAAAGGCAACAGCTTGGAGGTGAGCCAGGGACAAGAGGGACTGGGGGTGGGAGCCCTGCAGCAAGGCATGTGAAAAGCATGCAGTTCTTTCACAGCTGGAAATCACCAGATCAAATCACTTGCAGTTCCACTGTTAATTCTGCCTTTCATCTCACAGCCTAGAGGTTGCCTACAAAACAGGGTCTCCAAGCCACTGCCATTAGTGCAGGATGATCTCTCAGCCTGCCTGTGCCACACAGGGATTGCCACCAGAAGACGTCCATTTCCACTGGCATGGCTCTGGTCACAGGCTCTGGAGACACAGAGTCCACACACAGTCCTGCCTGTAAGGAAATGGGCCCCTGCATGTTATAAGAGGGTGTCTGTGGTCCTCACTTCAGCTCTGTTTTTATCCAGGACAGAGCCAAAGCTATTAAATACAGAAGTTCAAGATGTAGCAAGTGCCTCTGAACACAGGTAAAACTTCACTCAATGTGAATTGAACTGGCACGTGTGCTTGTACCAAGAGCAAAGTGGGAATGCACTGTTTTTTAGGGATGATGGATGAACAGTACTTTGATTTGAATCTCCCAGTTCACAGACGACAGCATGCAGCATCGTGGCAACACCGTGACGTCCCTGTGTCTGTGCCCAGTGAGAAAGGAAGCAGGTGCTTTCTCCTGAGCTTTTACTACCACATTCGGAAGGGCTCAGGTAGCACCCGTGGAATGAATAAGCTCCTGCAGAACTCTGAGGATCCCCAGGGTGAACCTGTATGTGAAGATATGCAGGTATGCATGGGCTCACACTGAAGCTCACAGCATCAAATATCTTATTGCAAGGGTGGTGCTGAAGCATGGGGCCACGAGTGCACTCCCACAACTGCTACTGCTGTGGGTCAAGCCCCACTTGGGAGGACTCCCTCTATTTCTACCAGGTAACAGAAAGGGTTAGTGGCTTCCAAATTCTGAAGGAAACTCAGTGGTTGCTTGACATTTACATTTGCATTAATTAATTTCTTTAAAAGTAATGCAAAGGTTTGAAGGCAAATCACTAATGGCATATCCCTTTACACCTAAGTGACTGTTGTCACTACTTAAACAGGAAGAAATGAATGACGGCACACTGGGACGTGTAGCACTCTGAGCTGGCACAGATCTAGGCAAAATTCACCTTGTAGCGATGGTCTCTCTAAAGCACATCTTGGTCTTCCAACTCTAAACTTCTCTTGGGTATAAAATGCCAACTGTGTGTATCGGTTCTGTGATATGTTCAACGTGACATTTACCAAGCACAATGCCATGAAGGTAAAGAAAGAAGATCAACAAACAAAGCAAAGTGGAGACTATGGTTGACAAAAGATAGATCCTTCTCTTGGAAGCAATTGAAGATTTCTGTTTGGATAAGAAGCGCGGGGAGTTGGCAGAAAGAAAAGTTACAGGGGAATTACCAAACCTGACATTTTGGCACATTTGAGCTTTTCCAAGTAGCATATTAGAGCAAAGAAAAATTAATCTCCATGCAAAGAATTATTAACCAAATCAGAATGTTTCAACCTTGCTGAGTTACTTGATAAAGCCATTTTTGGTGAAAAGTTGCTGATGTAGAAAAAGAGAGAATGCAGTCAGAGTAGAGTAGAGAATTTTTTACCTGTTTTAGGTTTGTCTCGCATTGGTGTCATATACCCGTCCTCATCCAGCTCTCCCCGAACAACCCGCTCAGGTATGAAGACAGTGGGATCAGCGCTGTACCTCTGTGTGCTGCTGTCCTCTTTTGCCAGGGTTGCTACTTGTTTTCGTAGTGTGCCATTACAGCAAGTATCTTCAAAGATCTCTGCCGTAGCCCCTTGAGCAACTGGGGCTTCTGGTATTATACAGCCAGGAGCTCTGTACGGCATTGGCACTTCTGCAGTGTAGCCACCGTCTCTATACACAAACTGGTTCTGTTGAAAAAGAAAAGGCAGCATGAGAAAGGAGGCTCCAAAGGGAGAAGAGAGTCAACAGAAAGTCATCTTTGCAGCTCCCATGCCTTTCCTGCCACACTTGCTCAATGATGCATTTCACTGGGCAGGTGAAGCCTTGTCCACCCTGCAGACTTCTGTGTGTCCAGTGCTGTGGGGCTGGCAGCAGCACAGGCTCTGTTGTGGACCAGCAAAGCATCGTCTGCCTGCAGGTGCTGAGCCGGCTTCCCCTCCCACGGAGGCACCACTGGTGCAGCAAGGGAAGCGGGGAAGCGTGCTGGCTGCTCAGGGCTGGCAGTGGGGCTAGAAAAGGGTCAGGAAAACTTGTTCTCTACCTATCCATGTGGAGGCTGGATATGCACAGCTGCGTGAGGCAAACACAGTATCTCCTCTTCTATTATTTTGGCGATCTCCCCTGATTTCTAAACAAAGCCCTTAAGCCTCGTGCTAGGAAAATCTCCTGCAAAGAAGACTGAGAATACAGGACAATCTCATCTCTGAAGTCTCATCTATTCGTGGGAGGCCTACATTTAGGGTGTCCTGCAGCGACAATCACACAGTCACCCAAACACTATGTATTTCCATCCACTAGTGCATTTCAGGCTGGTGAGCTGTGCTTGTATTGATACCTCGACTCAGTGGTTCAACTCAACCTACCATTTTGCTTGTCAGCAAGGGCGTGCAAGGAAATTTCGACATCATGACCTATAAATAGGAAGGAAAAATTTACAGATTCATCTAAGCCTGTTACCTAAATGCTTTTTCAAGAAAAGTTGGCGGAATTTGGGGTGTGTCCATGGAGCTTGCACACAAATCCAGGCTGAGTGTAGAGATCCTGACTATATGGTTGCTTACATACACACTCTGTTCACTATTGGCTTTTGTGTCATTTATGTAGGAAAAGGGACTTTCAAACAGAAAACACGTAGTGAAGGAAGGAGGAAAACCTAAAGGATGAAGGTTGAATGTGAAATACTTACTCCTGACATAGGGGTGTAGGCAGGAGGAGGGCTGTGTCCAATTTCACTCTAATAGGAAAGAAAAATGGAATGATGGATACGTAGTAAGAGGTCACATGAATGAAACAAGTCACATGAGCTGTATGAGCTAATGGGGAGAAACATGCACTTCAGTTAGATTTTCTAACTGAATCCAAAATTCAAAGAATTCAACTATGGCAAATGTCTTACCAACATCAACAAGTTGTGTGCCTCACTAGTCTTAGGGAGGGCTACTGAGTTCCTCTTGATGGGTAAGGGCAAGTGCCATGTTACACCTGCTGACAGTTGTATATCCTGCACATGTCTGTGTGTCTAACTTTTGGAAAGGTAGATTGTATAGAAAGAACAGACGGTGAACTCAACTTCAAAGGAAATACAGGGCAGGAGAAGTGCAGAAAGCCGTCTAGCTTCAAGCCACTTTCTTTCCCAGGGACAAAGCAGGAGAGGGAGAACTGTGAAGGCCGGAGGGTGCAGGACTGTCATTAGTCTGTCACAGCTAGCCTAAGTATCACAGGAAAAACAGTCCCTGTGATACTTTGGTAAACACAAATAGCACAGCACTTACTGTATTTCAAGACTCCAACATTCCACGGTCCTGCTGTCAACATGTACTGCCCCTCTAATGTTACTTCTGCATGACAAGCTAAGGAGTTTCACCGAGAAGCCTAAAGGCTGTACATCATAGTACCCATGCAGAGATCTTCATTTTGATACTGGTTTCTGGAACCATCTTACACTGCTCTGTGGAGTCTGAACCGCTGTAACATCACTAGCACAGCAGCTGCATTCATACTATAACTGCTACTCAAAGCCAGACTGTTTTCAATTGAGAAAAAGCTGGGGTCTGGAGGAAAATAAAAATAAAACAAAGAACTCTTTATGTTTTCATGTGGTTTTCTTCTGCCAAAATGTTATTTTTGAGACTACAAGTTCAGTTCTGCATAATTAGTTTCCCATTTTGTTTCAAAACCTTTACTGTATTTCCCTTATCTCCTAGTTGAGGGAGAGAAAAAGTCATGGGTGGAAAAAAGGTCTAAATTTGAGACAATCAGAAGGAAGGCCACACAGCCTCAGGAAAGAAGCCTAGTCACCCTGAGAACATTCCACTTTAGAAGAGATCTCATTCATCAAAATCTGTTTCAAAAACATATCCACACCAAGAAACAGAAAAATTAAAAGACAAGACAACATGCGTCCTCACATAGTAAGGACTGGGACTGGATGTACTACAATCTTTTCCTTATAAACTACTTACAAAACGCTAGGATGGAGAAGCTCACTGTCAAATATCTTACTTTATAATGGAATAGCTTTGTGTTTAAGAAAAATAACAGATCAGGAAAAACAAACATAAACTTACTTTATAATGCATGCTGCCATCTGAAGATCATTTTGTGGTGATCAAAAATATGCCTATCTCCTCCTATTTGAAATATCCCTTTTGTGACTCAGATCTAGCACCTTGTGTTTGAGGTGTAAATGTGATGATGATGCATAGTTAGAGATATACTTTTCTCCATCCCCATGGAAATTCGTCCACATTTAGCCAAGTTATGACATAAAATGTCTCCAAGTTGCAAATTACAGAGGTGCAGAAAAATCTTTGTTAGTCGAATTGTCTATCTGCTTGAGCAGAATTTTGTAATTTTTTTTATTTTTTTTTTTTTTCCCCCACAGGAAATTAGGTGCTGGAAGGAAACACAGGCAAAGTTCTATCCCATGGCCTCGGTGACCCTCCTGCCAATTGGAGGAGGAGGAAAGGCAGTCTGAGCAGACTGCAAAGGGGTTGAGAGGCTTGCAAGGAAAGTGGTGCTGGAGGAGCTGGCAGCAGGGATAGTCGGGAGCCAGGGAAAAGTGACTGGCAAAGGACAATGGCAAGTGAGAGATACTGTGAGGTGCAGGGAAGGAGAAAGGATTGGCATGTGACAGGAGGCTGAGTAGGAAGGAAGAGCTGGTAATAGGTTCTAAATGTGACAGGGAGAAACGTGAGGCACAAAGACTAAAGACACTGAAAGAACTGAAACAGCAGCTTCTCTAAAGGCTGGAGCTGAACTTGAATCTCCTCTGCTGTTAGCAATTTGCTCTCAAATCTCAAATCAAATGGCCAAATGCCAGCTTGGTTCAGCTGGTGCAGAGGGAGATGAGCAGCCACTGTTCCACCCTTAGCACAAGCAGCAGAGCTCTGCTTCATGCAGTCAGTGGGAGCTTGGAGGGCTGAGACACCAGCAAAGCCTGGACCAACAGTGACCAGTTTCACTAGGTGTTTGACAAAGAGCTCATTATGTTTTGAAAAGCAGAGCTTAAACTTAAGCCCTAGGCCTGGGAGCAGCTTTGCCTCTCTGACCCAGCTGTGGCTGCTGACAGACAGAGAAGCAAGGATGATGCCAACTGCAAAGAAAGTGCTTGTCTAAGGCCATACAGAAAGAGGTGGCAGAGGGCTTGGCTGGAAACTTCAGTGCTGCCCTATCTCTGTGTGGTCTCTCTCTTATTCAAGACAAGCATACTCAGACCCAGAAGAACAACATCCAAAAAAGGTTCACAAGCAGGGAAGGAAAAACCAAAGCTATCAGTTGCCTTGCTGAGATGATCACACTTGAGAAGGAAGATCATAACAGAAGACACTTTACTAGAGAGTACTTTTTGGAGCTTTTTAAAGGGAGCAGACATCAAGGCCCTCAATACACATCTGGATACAGACTGTGCAGCAAGCTGGTAACTCAGCAGTCTTCTGCAAGAGGCTTGTTTGGGATAACTAGGAAGGCCCCTTTAAAAAGGGAGCACTGTGGAAACTGGAGATGCTCTGATTGTGGAGGTCAGATACTCTGTGAACTCCTTGACATTTCTTCTGTACTACAGATTTACTGTCACTGTGTAATGACATATGGACAGGTTATAACCTAGAATGTGTTAAACAAATGGCTAAAAAACATCCCTGAGCCTGCCTTTGAATGCTCCTTTGAAGTCCTGCTGATGGCATTAGGATGTTGCACTGTAGGAGGCTTAATCTGTCTTCCCCTTGCCCTCTGATCTTGTAATTACTTGAATTCAGGGAAGGTTTCAATATATTCCAAAAAGACAGAAAGACTGAAGACAAGTAAGTACTAAACTGTAATCCATGGATGGTGGTGAAGGTTTAGGCAAACTGATGATCACAGGTAGGATCCAGAGAAGAAATACAAAGTGTTGACTACAGAGAATCAACTCTCTTAACAGAAAAGAATCCAAAGCTCTGCTGGGAATCCTCTACCTCCTTGTAAAGCTCCCCAGCTTTCTTCCCTCCCACCTGCAGGCTGCGAGACTCCCAAGAGGGTGTTTGCTTCTTTTGGTTTCCAAGATGGCTACAGCCCTCCAGACTGTATGAGAGTGAAAAGAACTGTGGCAATACTGTGTTAGTATTATATACAGATGTTGGAATTCGCTGACGATACTTTTCACAGACACTAAACCAGTGACTGTAACCACTCCTTTTCTATTTGGCACTACACTGTGCTCTATTACACACCTTTAATTTACATCTTTCTATTTTCACAGAGGCACTCTCATGAATTTCAACTTGTGATTCATTGATTCTGGATGAATAAGGGGAGAGCTAGATTCAGTACGCAGGGCTATACTCCTCTGTCAGTAAACATTTAGAAGATTAGCAACTTAAACAAATATTTTTCAAGGATGGCCACATGTACCCGTGGGCATGCTTTGCTCCACCCTCATCACAGAAGACTGAACTCCTGTCCTATCTTTAGATCTTCGCTGTGACTCTAACATTTAAATACATACAATGCAACTATAACAACATAATAACAGGCCCTCTTAGAATAGCCCTGCCCCAAGATGTCAGGAGAAAATGGACTAGCATTAATGTATTTATTGCTATTTTTGCTGACAAGATCCTTCCCAGTCAGCAATCAGCCAACTCGGATCACAGGAATGGTATTTTCTTCATGCCTTCCCTTTAGCTCTGCACTAAACATAGCTGTCTTGCAAACCCCTTAACAGTGAACCTTACAGCTTGGCTCTTCTCCAAACCACTGGTGTCTGCACACTTTTTTAATTCTTTACTGTTTTTCCCCATGAGTTGATATAATGCCCTGCGGCTGCTATTCCAAAAAAAGGAGGCAAAGAAAACAGCTGTGGTGCCAATTAGCGGGGCTGAAAATGTGATATAATTGTTTAAAAGTCTTTAACTTGTCTAATTGCAATGTGATGTCGTCATTTTTTTAGGCTTCCAAGATAAGTACTGAAAGGCTCAGCCAACACTTATTGGTCAGAACACAAATCACACTGAGCAGAAAATACATTTGGACTTTACCAACTACAACTTAAATAGATTGATTTATATATGCAATCCAATTTACTCTGTTCATTTTGTTGTTCTTGTTGTTTTTTCATCTTAAACACTACCTTGCAGAAAAAGAACTGATGTTCCTTTACTGAAATGATACAGGTTTTAGGATTTCTGATCCTGAAATTCTGTCCTGAATGATCAAGATCTCCAGCTTGTTGAGACAGATAGAGACTTCAGAGGCTGGTTGCTCAAAGACCACACTACAGAAATCTACTTTAAAAGTCTCAATTTGCATACTAAAAAAGTAAGATTAAAAAATATCAATAATCACTCCCTTTTGATAGTGTATAATGCATTATATCCATGGGCTCTGGAGAGCACACATCCAGCGATGTTTAAACTCGAAGCATCGTCCAGAAGGAGCATAGCCTTTTTAACTGCTCATGAGCAGCTCTAACCAGAAATGCCAGAGATTTCATTTTTTATATCACATGATTGAGTTTTAGGCACAAACATGACACCAGGGAGAAAAGATAAAAAACAAGCAAATGTCCCCTAAAGCCTTTTTAGAAGCCCTTTGGTATTAAACACAGATGACATATCAGCCATTATAAGCGCTAACGTTTGTGTAAAATGAGCCTTGATAAAAGAGAGGTATACAACAATTTTGTGAATATTGGCTTGTGTTATTGCTTTCTATTCATTAATTTCATTTTCCAATGCCTTGCTTCTAAAATCTCCCAAAGGTAAATATCTCCCCCTTTATAGCCGGGACAAAATATTTTCTGGCTGCATGTTAAACTGTAATGAAATCAAAGCCTTGTTGGGTCCTGCCGCTCAAATTTATGTAGTTATGTGAATATGCCTCTGCCTTGTCTCTTTCCATTTGAGTCTAGCGTCATGCCTGGAGAATGGCAGGCACCCAGAGCTGTGTTCCCCCCTCTGCTCATGCTGCAGCTCATCCCACATCAGACCTACAGTGAGCACAGCTGTCTTTGAAGCTGCACCCATGGCAGATTTTAGGTGGAAGAGATGCTGAAGGTACTCAGTGATGTGATGCTGCTGTGGCACAATGGGTAGTGCAGGACTAGCACCAATTAGAAAATAAATAAAACTTTGTTTTACGGCATGGTCCGGTGCTTTATTTCACCGCACAGCCTCCCAGCAGCACCCTTGCTGCTGCAGAGCTGGTTTTCCTTGTCACCCACTGAGACGTGCACTCACATTCGATAGGGTTGCGTAATTATTACCGTTTCTCATTCTTAAGCAGCCTGCTAAGCTCATGGGACTGAAAGATTTTTCTTTACTAAAGGCAAGTCTCTGCCAACATCAATACACACACACACACACACTTGAACCCACTCTGATACTGCTCTTATCTGCATGACAACCCAATTCCCTTTCATTCTCCTTCTGTTCTCATATGCAAAAAGCACCAAACCATAAAGTGGGAGGAAAGTCCTGTTTAGGGGCGTCTCACGGTCCATGCTTCAGGCAACTCAGTGATTATCTGTTTTGATCAAGCTCTCAGTGCTTCTTTGTATGAATTCCATCCTGGGCTGTGTCCCCCCAGAAATAACTTGCTTTCCTCCTTCCCCTATAAACTGTTTACCTAATTTGAAACCAAGTGAGTATCTGGGCTCAAGTCACCAGACTGCAGCCTCCTAACATACCCGGCAGAGCAGATCACGTTGCAAGCACCAGTATTTCAGCAGTTTTCTGGGAAGAAGGACAGCTGATTTATGTGAATGGATCTGAATAATATGTTTGGGATGTTCTGGTGGGGCTGCAGGCAGAGCACATAACACAGAGCTGTCCCATCAGCCCCGAGCAAACTCCAGCTACATTTCAAGGGAGCAGCCTGCTATTTACAATTGATCTGAACTGAAATTCAAATAGGAAAGACCACCCCAGGAGAGCAGCCACCTCTGCTCAGGAGCAGTTCTGCTTCCCTCTGACCACAGAGCTAACAGGTTACTCTGCCTTGCTTCAGAGAGCCCACAGCAAACATGTCTGAGGCAAAAATTAAAGGGAAAAAAAACCCTGTATGTACCATGAGGTTGCTGTGTAATGTTAAATAGAAATGAAATGCTGTTTGTATAGTAATAGCTAGAAGGCTATGCAGACTTCTGGAGCTTTCTGGTCCTAGCCCCTGCTCAGAGCAGGGCCATATATAAAAAGAAAGGATTAGACACCCCCTGGGTCCTTGCAGTTAAGGCTTATCTGTCCCTACAGCTCACAGCACCTGACACAAGTCTGGCAGTCCTCAAGTTCTCTCTTCTGTTCAGCCTGGGCTCCTGACCCTACTTAAGAAAACTCCCTTCCCCACTGGGCACTCTCCTCCAGGACTATGAAGAAAAGCTCCCATTGGCATCATTGCCCAGTGTCATGTCTCATCCTTAGACACCAGACCTTGCTGGCACCCTGCATCATTTCAGCACCCAGAAAACCAATCACAGCATGCTGGAGATGCACATCCTCTGCAGCCTGTTTGGGATATGTGTGTGTGCGTGTCTCTCACATCACCTATTGCGGGCACGCAAACAGCCCATCTGAATTAATGTAGCAAAACAAGATACACATTTTTCCAGTAAGAGGAAACTGGAGCCTGCTCTTCAACAACAGAAATAAAAGGTAGAAATAATATACACAGATTATGGACAGTAGCAATGTAACAATTTACAATGCCCTTAGTTCAATGGCCATAAAGTTCCATTGAGGATCAATGAATCTTTATTGGAAATGATGAAGTCCCAGTCCCTTTTCCAGTGTTATCCTTTCTCAGAATGTGTATAAACATTGAAACTTGAACGTTGACACATAAGCATGGGGAACAGTGTAAGCACCGTCCTGTGTTAGCTAAAGTGTTTGCTCCAGTCTGATTCTCTCCTTCCACAATGAAGACACAAAACATCCAGTTTAGATCACTGAGGCAAATATAAATAAATAGAAGAATCAAGGAATAAGTGGCTTCTGCACGTAAGCTTTTTCTGCATCTAAGTATTTTCCTGGTCGCTGTTTGTCAGAAGACAGGTAAGATTTGCAGGCAGCCTGAGCTCTAACTCATCTCACACAGACTGCCTGTATCATCTGGATGTGCCAGATCACATCCTGGCAGTGCAGTGGGTTTAAGACATCCCTGAACTTGTTCAATATCCGTATGGATGTTTCACTGGTGACCCGGATTCAGGTCAGTCGTGACTTACTTCATAGCTTCAGATGAGTCATTTGACCTTCCTCTTGCACAATATTCTCTCCTAACAGCTGTCTGCTTTCAGACTTAAACCTTTTAGAGCAGTCCATATGCAGTGGGATGCCCAAATAAGATTACAGCCTTCTAAGAGCAATTTGGTCTGGACTCTGAACAGTGAATGGCACATGTCACCAACAAAACATGCTCAACAATGTTGGTATATTGGTATAGGAAACAACATACCTAAATATTGCACAGAGTATTTCCTATACTTTTACTGGAAAATACCAGACATATACCATACATTTTCAGTCTAACACTTCACCAAGAAGAGGAATCAAAGACTACAAGAAGGCCAATTAAAATAACCTGTAGAAGAGTGCATGGTATGGCCACAAAAATCAGTATCCAGGCACACTGACAAGGAAATATAGATGAAATGCTTCTCCATAGACTCATCTCCCATACCTGGGCTGGAAATAAAAGCATTCTTCTGCTACATGGCATCAAAACCTCTCCCTGGAAACTCCTCTGTTCTCCAGACCTTGGAAACCTTTGTCCTTCCAACTTCAGAACAGCCGGAAAGCAGACTTCAGCTGGTACAATATGTAATTTAATATAAGTGTGATGCAAGAATGAAGATGCAAGAATTCCTTTTCCTATTATTTTGTATTAATGCATTGTGAGTGTCAAACAGACAGGAGAGCGGGAAGAGAGCCGGTTTGCAAGTGTCTATCTTTCCCTTTTGATCTTTTTTCCTCCCTTATCATTCCTGTCGCCCATGACTAGCTTTCTGTCACTCCTTTTTTAATACACTGTCCAAGATATTTTACAGTAAATGGCACCTTCTAACACTGAGCCAATTCCCCACCGTTCGGAAGAGACAACATACCATTTTCTAGCTACTCTAACAATTCCCCCAGGGAGAGAAGGGTCAAGGCGCTGCTCCTGCTTGTATGCTGCAGCATCTGTCCAAAACACCGGGGCAGCAGTAGCTCCTTTTCGGTGCAAACCTTGAGCTTCAAATCCCAAAACAGGGAAAGAATGGAGAATGGGAGCAGAACTACAACATGGTCATGATTTGTGATTGCGACATGGCAGACAAAAAAAAAAAAAAGGCACAGAAGAAAGTTGATGAGCAACACTGGGAGCAGCAGCCCCCTCCTATGCTGCACTGCCATCTTCCCCAGCCTGTTTTATACAGTAATCAAAGGATATTCTGAGCCTCTCAAAATGCCATCAACCCTCATTGAGAATGAAATAGAGCACATCTCCACTGAAGCCTTTACAGCAGTAATCATTACAGCATGCTGGCCTGAACAGGGAGCTCTTACAGACAAAGATGGGTTTTAAAAATAAAATAAAAAAGCCTTCCTAAAATCTGAATAGAAACTTGATGATAATCTCCCAATTTTATTATGCAAGGGGGAAAAGAAACCCATAATTGTGCACTCTTGGTCTCTTATAGCAAAGAATAGGCTTCTTGATGAAATGCTGAGTTGATTTAGAGCAGGGCTGAGGTTCTGGTGGCAATAATATGCTAAAAGAAATAACCATCCAGCTGATTTGGATAAAATAATCATTTTTTAACATTCTAAATCTAAACTTCATCTGTGCCTCCTCCCAATTCTCCCACCACATCTTTTGGAGAGTCTTTTTATAGCTTTGAGAATTTTTTTCCCTCCCCTACCACAGCACTTAACAAGAAAGACATACTCTTTACTCTGGCTAACAAAGAGCATTTTAGGCTATGCTGGCATTTATCCCCATTGCACATATGTTTAGAAAGGACAGTGTTTGGCACAGGATGCTCCAGAGTCCTCCTGCCACCTTACACTTGAAGCACTATCACAGGAGTCCCATTGCCATCGGACACTGTGGACGGTGCTCTCTGGCTTGTGAGTCCCAAGCATCGCGGGCAGACAGGTGTTTAAATGACAATCCTTGGAGCCCAGCCAGGTGCATTGCCAAATCACAGCCCCTTGTAATTTCAGGTGCTTTTTATTATTTTAAGAAAATACGATTTCTCAGAAACAGACATTTTTCACTAAAAATTTCTCTTTCAAATCTAGTTATTGAAGGAAAATTTTCTCCCAGCTCTCGTAATTATTTCCTGACTCGTAGTCCACTTTTCCATCTACTGAATTATGCAGAGTTGTTTAGCTTGCTGTTTTCCAAGAATGCCTCATCAGTGCAGTGTAGAAATATTTATTACTTACTCTCTTTATATCTATTGACTTTTTTTCTTTTCAAGAGAGAAAAGAAAATGGATCAGCTGTGAGCTCTTTTGACTGTTAGCACAGCAAGCAGCTATTCACAGATCAAGCAGATGCTGCCTGATTTTAAAACAGTTTATATTAAAGCTCAATAAATTTGCATGTCTTACATCAAGGTTTGAAGCAATATATAGCTACAAACTCTTCCACTGATACCCCTTACAGTAGGTCTCACCAGGAAGTACTGTGAGCTGGTCATTTGTGATTAAATATGTATTAAATTTGCACAAACCAAAATGGTATCCACCACTTTCAGAAAATCTGACTCTTAAGTTTATACGCCTGAATTCAGGAGCCTGAATGTGACAGAAAACAGCTAATGCATTAAAAAAAAAAATGGTTTAAGGTACTTGACCTGCAAAAGTATGAGGCCATTTGACAAGCTGGTCCTGACAATCTATTCAGGCTGTGGAGGGCTTACTCCTTGAGAAACACCACTGATTTCAGCTGGCCTACTTGCAAAAGAAGAAACTAATTGCCATAAAGTGCTTGCAAAGAATTCTCTGTGAAGAGCCAGGCATCATCTATTCTGTTTGAATCCTCCGTATTAATTTTCTTCCTTTTTTCCTTTGGCAAACTTAGCACATGTAAAAAAGGTATTTAAATACTCATATTCTAAATATACATATTTTGTGAGAAGCTTTCCTTTTTCATGTAGATTATTAAGACTGAAGTAATTTTTCATTTAATTTATTTTACATTGTATTTTTGCATGTTTATTGTTGGTACTTCATTTACCCTGAGTAATGAAATTAGGCTGACCAGTATCAGTCTGGATTCACTTCTTGCTTTTCATGGACAAAGATGGCTTTGTGCTATCTACATTTCCAATAAAGACTAAAAATAAACACAGAAGAATTTCTCAGAATTAAAAAGTTACAGCAGGTAAAATATTTGTAATGGTCGACTAGCTACCAACAAAACACTAACAGCTACTGAGAACTGCTTAATGTAAAAAGCAGAGCAGAACAGAAAAGACCCTCCTACCACCAGGATGTCATTAAAACTCAAGGAAGCAGAAAATGGCAAGATGAGATCTCAAAGAGAGCTTGGTGGGACTTCCAGAATTACATGAAGGTCTGATGGCAGCAACTGCAGTATCCAGCACTCTGTTGCCTAGACTCTATTAAGAAAATACACAAAACGTGTAGCCTTTCATTAAAGACATGCAACATGGATTAATACAAACTTTCCTAACTAATGAAGCAGGTTTTCAGGAAGCAAGAGAGTTAATACAGAGATATTGTCAGTGTAATCTTCTGAAATGTTATGAAACCCTTTGATACAATGTCTAGTTCATTTACAAGTTCATCTGTTCTGGCATAGGATATTTCATTACAACACTTGCTTAAGGAAGTGACAGAGTCTAGTAGAAAGGCAAAAAAAAATACTACTAAGATTTTCAGAAAGTTTTTGATCACCTTTTAAGGAGAGGAATTAAAGAAGTTGGATAAAAAAATAATAATAACAAAGAAGTCCACAACCTGACAGATTAAAGTAATAAGCATCAAATTTAAGGAAAGATTTGTTCATAATATTTCTGGGAAGATACTGCAGAAGCAGAGTGGCGAACACCACAAATAAATCAAAAAGGAGACATCAATGTCGTCCTTCTTTAACAACAAAAATGTACAAATGTTACTATTATATGCAGCCCTTTAAGCAGAAGAGATTTCTGATAACTGGCAGCTCCTTAATTGAGCACAAAAACCGTGCATGGCAGATCCAAACCCTGCTGAAGAGTCAGTGATATATAGTTTCCATCCCCCCTCATATGATCAAAACAATCTTTCTAAAAGACAAACTCCACCTCAAACAGAATTTCTGCGCTCAGAGACAAGAGACTCTGGCCTAAATGCCTGCAATGGCCCCATCTAGCCTTCATATCTCTTCCCACAGATTATGTATTGACTTTAGGATGAAGTAGTTTTACTGATATCACCCCACAAGGCCAGGACACACCTGGAAAAATAACTAGCTTGAGAGCTTGGGCAGGAACAGTTAACTGCCTTTTCTTACAGAAAAAGAAATGGGGACCAGGAAGATACTGATTGCTACCCAAGCCCTAGACACAAGGAGAATCATGGACAAATCATGCTACCTTCTTTGCCAAGAGGAAAGTTTGCTATAATCGACTGCTAGCTCTCCCCACCCGCAATGACAGTACCTCTCATACTAGCTCAGCTGTGCCTACACACTGAAAAATGCTCCTCCAAATTCTGACTGCTCTCCAAAATCCCTCCAAGAGGTAACTGGAAGGCAGTGGAGCTTACAGTCCCCCACCTTGCAAGTCTGCTGTATTTCAGTATGTAGAGGAGGACATATTAAATGATTCAGATCTGATCTTCTACCACTGGAGCACTGTAGGTGCCTAAGAAATTCAGCCCTGTTACTTAAAAAATCTAATAAAAGTAATTTAATTCTGGCAGCAGTTCCACTGGGTGAATAGTCCCTATTGTCCATGACAAACTTTGGAAGGAAAGATGCCATACCAATGCAAAACACATCTGAAAAAACACTAACAATCATCTCTTTTGTAATCTTGTGATTTGAAAATGGCTACCTTTCAAATTTAGAAACCTGAACAAATTAATCTTAAAGATAAGTTCTTGTCTGGTTTCTCTCTGGAGTAAATTTTTTATGCGCATACGTTCAGCCATGAAAAATGACCAGACCTAAGGCTGCACCAGGACTCCTGCAATGACACTACTCAGGGAACTGAAAACTGGGTTTTGGCATATCAAAGTCTGCTTTAACCAAGAACAACAGTTTCCCTGGACATAAGAATTAGACACGTCTGGAAAAAATAGCTAGATATTTAATTGCAGGGTTGGCAGGTGCTTCCATGATATATAGCATATGGAGTAAAATTACAGGCACAGTATCAGTGAGTAATAAACAGTATAGACGGTTTTCAGTAGGAATTAGCCAAGGATTTAGAGCAAAAAGCATCCTGGGGTACACAGAGTGATTTCTGTATTAGTATTATCTCTGTGCACACAGGACAGTACTTGTTACAAATACCTGAATGAATCATCTAATGACTGTGAATGTAGGACACTTGAGCACTAGCTGGGGTCTTGTGCTCATGGACACGCTGCTGAGGATTCAGCTTATCTCTCAGAAGCACAGAGCTTCTAAAATTCCATATTTCTAAAATATCACTAGTCAATGGAAAGTAAAAGCTGGAAAGAGCCGAAGAGCTGAAATTGCAACTGAAGAGTGTCAGATGCAATAAAAGAATTCAATTTAGCTTAGGATGCTAATTTTTCTTTTAAAATTGCATCAATCTCAGGAAGGACTTCATAACAGAGGGCATCATTATGAACTGGAGCATGCGTTGGCTTCTGTGACTGGCAGTACAGGTCCCAAAGTGTGCTAGTATGAAGCCAGTGTGGGTGGGTGTGATGGAAATGCTGAAGCTGTGTCTGAGCCTCGCAGCTTCATAAACCTCAGTAATCTCTTCGCGGAAAAAGGATGTGACACTTCCCGGGGAGCTGGAAACTCCCCAGAAGGCTTCCCTCTTTCCAGTCTTCTTTCCATGGGCTGCAGCTCTGTGCATATCTAAATAGCTTTTTTCTTCGCATGGGAGGGAGAAGGCAGGCAGTGTTTTATGCAAACCTCATCCATTGGTGCCTCTCCCAGGCATCATGCTGCAAGGATTTAGGACTGAGATCATCCTGGAGAAACTTCGGAGCTTTCCTTAGAAAGTAAATGCTCTTGCTCTGACTTAATTCCCTGACTTTAAAGTCCAAATGTGAAGAGGTTTATGATCTCCCTACTTAATTCCTGCACAATTTTGTCCCCAGTAGAGCTGTGCTGCTGGAACACTCAACTACAGCTGTCAATACAACACACCCAGAGAAGGAGCACAATAGTCTGCCATCACATAAACAGCTCTTTCTTCACTAAAACAATCAGAACAACTAAGATGGGAAATACAGCATCCTTCATGCTTTGGATCTCTGAAAAAGACATGAAGATCAGGTGGGTCTTGTCTGTGTGGTTTACTTCACCAAATTGCCTGGCAATCTCCCCATTACATTTAATTTGCCAGACACAGTGAACTCAAACTATCTAAGCTATATCAATTCATTTGGCATCTATGGCTCTAGCAGCACCATGATGAGTTTGTGTAATATTGATATTCACTACACTAAGCTGGCATAAATCACAAACTATCCAAGGGAAACACAAAGACAGAATCAGACAACTACAGATAGAGAGCTGTGACAGCATTTCAATTCTGTGTGGTTCTTGTAGCTGACACCCATCTGTACTGAACTATGCATAGCAGATGCACTATTAACTTAAAGGAGCTAGTGTGTTCTTTGGTTTAAATCAACATGAATCTTCACTGGAAGAACAGCTAATGAACCAAGATCGTGAATGCTTCAGAAAAACAACACACAAGTACGTAGCTTTTTGCACAGACAGGAAACAAATGTACTACATCCAGAAAAAAAAACCTCTCTGGAGAGGAAACCAGGAATGATAAGATGCTACGGGGATTTCATCTTGGCCACAAGCCCTTCCACCAACATGGTGTAGTGGCCTTCCTGCAATCTAGGTGTACTTGTCTAGGAGTTAGTACTTAGCAGTACATTTTGGAGATGCACAATTGTTAGCAAAGAAAGCTCAGTCTGAAGCTAATCTGAGACACAGGGCGAGCATCAAAATTCTACTGGTAATCCTGTTACGGGACAGGAATCAGTCTTCAACGACACCTGCAAGTGTCAGCTGGCCGCTATAAAGAGGTTCCTACAATAAGGAAGAACACTATAAAGATGGAAGGGGTGCAAAATTACAGAACTGGGTACAAGTTTCTGTTACTCAGCTGCCCTCTCTGGGGTTACCTGGGACAGAAAACTTGGCTCAGAACATGAAAACTTTTTGCAAAGGGCAATTTCAGATACTTTAAGCATTAGTTTGTTGTATTATGCCAGAGAGAAATTCCCAGAAGTAGGAATTATTAAAAGAAAGATACAGTCTTGCTACTGTCATTAAATTGAATTGCAAAGCCAAGCTCCCACTGACTGGTACAAGTTCACAGTCTCAAACCAAGATGGGAAATCGTGAGCTGCAGAGGAGACCTCACATCAAGAACGTGATGGACTCTCTGTGTGGCAAAAATAAAGGCACAGGGTCTCTTTCTGGAGCTCTGCTGACTTCAAGGGGATCATGTGTGTGCAAGCAGCTGCAACAGTATGGTTTAAAGATGGGCAAAGGTTGCGATAAAGTTACTTGAATTCTCATGTAATAATAAATGCCTGTGTTTGCTTTCCATGAATACCCCAGCAAGCACAGTGGCTGCCCAAACACCATATTTTAAATAACTCATTCAAAATACTTACTCTGGGATTTTTTTTTTTGTTGGAATTAATTCCCTCAGCTCTATTGGACTCCCCTGCTTGGCTGGCATTTAAGACAGAAGGCAAACAGAACGGTTGAAAAGGCAAGTACATTTTTCTAGTAATCCTTTCTCCTTTATATGTGCCCCAGTATTTCCAGTAAATATGGGAGTGACATGAATACAACAAACCTTATGGGTCTGACTCTGCTCTCTCAGCCCTGTGCCAGGCTATGTGGTGGTACTCAACTGTGTAAAATTAAGCTACAGTGATTTACAACTGTGGGCCAGTGAGCACCTTTCAAAGGTAACTATTTCTCCCTTCTTTTTTCAGAAGTTGGCAGCAAAGGAAACAGAGCCCCTCCAGAGACAGTTAGGAGTAAAACTTATTTCAGAGCAGCATCAACACTAAAAAATTAACTCTTGTTGACATAAAGAGGAAGTTTATTGCTTATTGCTACATCATGCATCCTTCTCTCAGGTATCACGACCCCTTCAGTGCCTTCCAGTCATGCAGAAATGTTATGTGACTCCAGCTTAGCCAGCAGGACTACAAAACAACCGCTTCCAAAGATGTTTCTAGTCTCCTTGCCTTTTAAAAGAATAGCCATTTCCTTATGAATTGACTGGATATCACTTAAGATCGGATTTTGTCTTCCTTATTTGAGAAAAGCGTGAATACTGACCCATTTTATATACTCTTAGCTCCTTCGCTTACCACTTCCCTGCCTCTCATGGTCTAATTGCTTCAGACCAGGGTATGAATTTGGAACTACCTCAGCTGAGGACAGAAGTCCACAAGTTTCTAAACCATGAGGAATAAGCACCAACATTTCAATAGGACTCCACTTAATATTTAAAATGTGACTGTCCACTAAAACAAAAATAAACAAACAAGCCCATAATCACTAAATACTTGTGGGATTGTCCTCACATTAGTAATGCATTTCATCATCTCTTATTTTTGTGAGAAGGGGTGGCACCTAAACTGCTAAAAGATGGAGGCAAGTGCAGGAACAGGCAGAGGTCAGAGCTGTGGGCAGTGACCTCAGGAGTCAAAAGGAACTCTGGAAATCTGAACTTGGATCCCCACCTGCAGCAGAGCTCCTGTGCCACTGAGGCTAGGGCTTTTAGGACAGGGTGCAACTCACCAGAGCTCACAGCCCAGGTCTGAGGAAATTGCTCTGGAGCTCTCAGGAGTCAGTGAGAAAGACACCTCCAGAAAGTAACTTATCCTACTGTAGCTGTCCAGAGCAAGCAGCAGCAATCACCTACTGGCCACACCTGCCCTTTTCCAATAAAATGAAATGAAATCTAGATCAAAGACTTACATTATGTCCCAATCATTTTGATGGCTAGGTTTACATGAGCTGAATTCCTCCTGAACGTTCTCTGTGCCCTTCCAAAATGAACAGTATTTCAGGGATGTCAAAAAGATCAACATGCTAAAATCTGTGATGTGCTCAACAAAAATACATGCTTCTAAAGGAAGGGCCATGTAAACGTCACATACAAACAAAAAAGGGGCTGGGTCTAAAATCTGGCTCAAGACATAAAAGCAGCATTATCTATATATTCCAGCTGCCCTCAGTTACATCAGTGCCAGCCCTGTCAAGACAACAGGATTGCAGGGATGGGAGAATCAGAGCTGTGCACTTCCTAGCCAGGATGGTACACAACTGAGAGACAACACTGTTTGATTTCACAAGCTTCAGCTGTGCTTTCAGGACAAGCAGTTCAAGTCAAGCCTTTGTTCACTCAAGGCTGAGCTATTAATTTAGAATTCAATGAGGCACAATGAATAGGGAACCCAGTGACAGCGTTTTATAGTCACTCCCCTTACAATGGGAGCTTATAATTCCCGAGGCAACTCTGGCCTGTGCTTGATTAGTGTACTTAAATCTCCACTTGTGCTTTTAGAATAACCAGTATTTTCTGTCAGAGTTTGCTCTTACCCTGTTGGAATCAATTCTTGTCCTGGAGGTGTAGATGGGAGGAGGGATGTTGAAAGCTTGAGGAACAAGATACTCTTCAGCATCCATCATATCTTCCAGGTCTTCCTCATCAAGGAGGTTTTGGAAGAACTTGCTGTCATTTGGACTTGGGAGCTTCATACGATCATCTCCCTAAACAGATTGTATTGAGAGAAGGAAACAGTGAAAAGGTGGATTAATTTCCCAACAGGGAACTTCAGCCTTCTCCATGCTCTGTCAGCCAGACTGCAGGGACCACACATGCTGCTTTGGTTGTTCTAAAGCACCACATCCACATCATTTGTTGTGGGTTTTGGTTTTTTTTTTTAACTGGGACTATGATGACAGAAAAGGAATAACTGAATAAATCAAACAAAGTCATTTTTTGGCATTCTTATGATGGCGCTTTTATTCTTTCTTTGCTCTTTTTCCCATACAAGCTCAGTTTCTGACCCAAGTTCTGTCAAGGCCTGATGTATTTTGTGAAATATCTCAGCTATTTAGGCTCTCATAGGGGGAAAAATAACATGGAAACTGCTGTGTCCGGGTGTGTGTTTTATTTTCATTTGTATTTTTAGACTAGAGCTAAATTTCCCTCTCATCCATATGGAAAGTTCTGCAGAATGTAACAGAGCTGAAAGCAATAAAAATCAAACCAGGCAACAAAAGCAACAACAATGATATGTATTTTTATTGAAATGGCATCTGCAAGCTGGAGAGGAAAATCAGGGCTATGCTTTGCTCGATGTCACAAAGCATCACAAAAGGCAGCTCATGGCCCAAACACCTAACAGCCCATAGAAATGATGCTAAACTTAACTGCATGGCTGAAGAATGGCTTTCTGCTCTGCAGGAACTATTATGCCATGTGTGGAATCCAGCAGAGAATGATGGCTCTGCTATGGGCTGCATACAGACCGGTTGAAAAGTTCAACAGCAAGTTTGTCATTCTTGATTGCATCTAGAGGGAATGGGGAGTGAAAGTGGCAGAAATACCAGTGCAATGGAGTTACATGAGTTTCTCCTCTAGAAGGACATCCTATATTGTCTGCAAGGATCACTGGAGAAGAAGCCTCAGAAAATGAAATACCCACCAGACTATACAACAGAGGAGGCAAGGGCACAGGTCAGAAAGGGAGGGAAGTGGTACTTGGCATTGAGAAATATGTCCTATCTAATGAAGTAATTTAATCAGACTGATTTTTCCAGAATGACTTGTATCAGCTGAACTTACAATTTAACACAGTGGGGAATACTGCAAGAGAAATTCCACATTCAGCACCCCAACTCCTCTTGACTAGTATTTTACTTTTCAAATGTATTCTCTTCAAGCTGAAGGAGAGTAGCGTACATTGACCCTGTGCAATAACACACCACGAGTAGGCTAGTATGTCTACACAGTGAAATGAAACACTATACACTGAGACTATCACTAGACTCAGAAGCCATCAGGAGACATAAAGTGGCAGTGACTGTACTTCTGGAGGCTCCTCAGCTAAGAATTCTTATGTCAGTGTGAAGCTAAAGACAAGTTGGATGTATCTCTGCCCTGTACCTCATGCTGTGGAGCAGATATAGCATGAGATAGCATGACAGTATCATTACCTGGATCAAACCAACTCTGTGGTTTGGTCTCTGGTGTTTCAACATCACCTTACTTCCTTTAATTTTTCATTTTCATTTGATCTGCTCATTTTCAGTTTCGTTTGAACATACTGGAACCATCCTAGGAACTTAACAAACAGATTAATTTTCTGTGGCTTGAGTCTGAGTTGTGATAAACACATAGACAACTCCAGGCTTCTGCAGGATGTAGGACCAAAAGGACAAAAACTTCCACATCCACCTGTACTCAGGGCATACACAGCTCCAGCTAGATGCAGTGACAGATACGGTACTGGTATTGCCCTGCTGCTTGTGTAGTATCCTGTAATGAATCATACTGGTGTCGTCTTTTGCAGTTTTGCACTGACTGTATAGCACTACAAAGCCTACAAAGCCTAAGGAGGACACAGAGAGAAGCCCCTTTCTAGCATTAGAGTGGTGCCAATGTGACACAATTCCCTTCCCTGTCTTCTGAGAAACCTTTATGGTTTGGCTATGAAAAGAAACTTTCTT
>VZTM01029767.1:8154-25055 GCA_013400555.1 Jacana jacana
GGCGGAGCGAGGCGAGGGCGGCGCACTGCGCCTGCGCGGGGCGGGGCGGGGCGCGAGGAAGGGCGGGGGAAAAGGCGGGAAAGGCGTCGAGTGTGCCGGCGCGCGCCGCCTTCTACTTCCTTCAGGGCCCCGACTCCCCACAGAGCTGTGAGGGAGGAGCCGTCGCCGCCGTCGTTGTCTGCCTCAGTGGCCAGCTTCTCCTGGTGGTGTGTGAGGGCAGAGGGCTTTGTGTTAAATCTCTTTACCCAAGGAGGAAGCATCAAGGAAGAGGGAAGGGTGTATAGTTCTCCGAGACTTGGAGCACGGCCTGGTTTCACCCTTCCACCCCGCTCGTCTGAGGGGTGGGTTTACAGTCTTGCAATGAAAATAAGGACATTTGTTTTCCCTTCTATTACTTCAGGCTGGGTCTTGGGCCACTTCAGTACATGCATCCACAGTGCACGAGGAGAATAGCTCCCCACATGGCACCCAATAAGGATTTATTGCCGAGTTTAAGAGCGATTGGTGAGTTGTTCTCAAGGTACACCATTTATTTTAACCTTTTGAGAATAAGGCTATAAGGCAAATAGGCCTGTCATTCTGGGGTCTAGATGGACAGCATAAGGGAGACCTTTCATTACCTCCAAGGGTAAGGGATCTGGAGCACAAGTCTTCTGAGGAGCAGCTGAGGGAGCTGGGGTGGTTTAGCTTGGAGAAGAGGAGGCTGAGGGGAGACCTTACTGCTCTCTTCAACTCCCTGAAAGGAGAGGAAGGTGTAGCTGGGGTGTCTGTGTTGGTCTTTCTGCCAAGGAACAGGCAATAGGACACGAGGAAGTGGCCTCAAGTTGTGCCAGGGGAGGTTTAGGACAGCTGTTGGGGAAAATTCCTTCACCGAAAGGGCTATCAAATGCTGGAACAAGCTGCACAGGGAAGTGATGCGAATCGTCATCATCCCTGCAGGTATTTAAAACATGGGCAGACATGGTGCTGAAGGACATGGGTTAGTGGTGGCTTTGTCAATGTCGGGTTGGTGGTTGGACTGGATGATCTGAGAAGTTCCTTACAACCTTGACTATTCCATAAGGAAATGGAGTGAGGCACTTCACAGAGGTACATGGCAGGAGGATGAGAAACAACAGTGATTAACCTGGATATAAGAAATGTTTTTGTCATGAGCATAGATGCACAGGTTATCTTGGGAGACTAAATAAAGCCCTGAGTAACCTCAGGTGACCTTTGAGCAGGTTGGACCAGATGGATGTCCTGAAGTCCCTTCTAACCCAAATTATCCTATGACCCTGAGATCCCATCTATGTATGGGTCTTATCTTCTGATTTGTAATGGTGTGCAACCAGAGGAAGCCAAATTCTTGTTGTTAGTGGTCTTTAATTATTAAATGTTTGTAGAGAAGTTTATCCAGAGCTAGCCTTTCTTTCCTGCCAGTTTCAGTCTCATGCCATAGTGAATTAAGACACTTACACAAAAATCACCTCAATAACCAAATTAGCCAGATCACATAATACGTATCACAGCTACGCTCATTTAGATGCAAGATGCAAAGTCTTTTTATCTCAGTCTTTCAGTTGGAAAATGCTGCTCCTCGTAGCACGATTGGCCCTGTGTACTGAGCTGCCACGTTTGCCCACCACTGACTTGGAGAATATTGCCTGTTTTATTGCTAACGCTTTCTGCAGTGTCCTGGGTTTTCCTGGCAAGTATCTCATCCAAGTCATGACCAATTCTTGGACCCTGCCTCGTTCCTTTATTTCACAAACCGCTGCCCGTGGTGACAAAACAGCAGGTAATGCTGCATTGTAATGAAGAAATGCCATAAAACTGCCTCTTGGGAAGCAGAGACTTGGTATTAGCATTCCTCTTCTGGCTACACATTTCTCCTAGAAGCTTATTTTCTTACCATATCCATGATCCTGGATTTTATATTCCTGATAGAAACTGTGGTTTTTTACTTATTCTTTTATAGTGAATTAAAAAAAGGAAAGTACAGCACCAGTTTTAGAGAAAACAAAGAGATTCCTCCCTTAGAGCTTGGAGGCTGTGGACTCGATACAAGGGCTTTCTAGATAGAACAAACAGAAATGTCTGCTTTAATTCAACACTGGCTGTGTGTCACTTAACAGTGGGGAGGTCAACCTCTTCTGCAGTTTGTGACGTTCTCCTGATCAAAATTCTCTTGTTCCCAGGAAGTGGAAAATTAAATTGGGGATCTGTGAAAATGAAGATTGAATTTCACCTTCTCTCCATACGAAAAAGTTGTTTAGGGTCAATTCTGCCCTCCTCAGAGGCAGGTAGAAGTGAAATGCTGTCACTTGCTTTTCACAAAGCCTACCACCTTCTGTCTTTAATAAAATCCTGTAATAAAACTGTTGGACAATTCCTAGGTGCAGATACTGCTTGAACCTTGAAAACTTCCAGGGGGATATGCTGATGTGTGTGTGTTTTGACACGGCTGTGCATATGAGAGTACCAGATTCTCCAACGCCTTCACTTTGGGTCTAATTCTCAGTTGCACCTGAGTGATACGAGACAGGTTGTTTTTTTCTGCATGAAAAGAACCAGTAAATGCTAATGTGCTGGTGGGTTTGGAGGTGTTGCCTTTGTGTGTGTGTGTAAGTTTGATTTTTATGTGAAGCTGATTAAATTGATGTCCGTGAAGGAGTTGTGTGCAAGAATTTTAAATAGCTCCTGCTTTTTAATATTCACTTCCTCTTTGGCTTTAATTATTTTGTTCCTATGTTTTCCCTTTCAATTTACTAAAAATCTAGAAATGTAATTAGAGAGAGGCTGAACTCTGAGAAAGCTGCCAGCATTTCTACATCATGATTAAATATATCAGCCATCCCTTTAGTGAGAGACTGAAAAACAGGATTCTCATAATTATCTCCCTGTTATCCAGGAAAGAATCTGCAACACGTACGGATACAAAGTTATTGAAAATGCAGCACTAATTAAAATCTCATACAGGCTCCTGCTGATTGGGAGAGTATGAAAACACACTTATTTCATTATTTCCTGTATTTGCTATCTTTGTTACAAAAACAAACAAAACCCATTCTAAACAAAACCCATCTCCAATCACCATGGAGAGTTAATGAGGCTTTTGTGAATGCAACAGTCACACAAAGATTGCAGGTTGCTTGATCCACCTCTCCCTTATACTGCTGAGACCTCCATATAATGCATTTTCGGTATGCAATGGAACGGGGATGCTGTGGTGTGCTCACAAACAGTAATGGAATCGCTGCTTGGCTTGAGGATATGCTTAGTTTGGTTGGTTTTAATAAAAAGAACCTCGATGGTACAGGTTTCCTTATGAAATAGTGGTATTTGTCTCATAGCCAATTAAAAACGTGGTATCTAATAGGTTATCCTTCCAATCTGACTTGTGCCAGGGTATCTCCATCCTCGTGAAAATGTCACGCTCTCAGCTCACCCGGTACAAAGCATCCGTTATTATTTATCCTGTGAAAGGAGCCTAAGCCTTGGCACCTGGCAGAGCACACTAGAGGACAGTAAGTGCTGATACAGTTTGTGATGAAAGGAAAAGCTTCTGAGATACCGGCTTCTTTGAACCGTGTTAAGTCTGAGCATCCTCCAGGGAAAGGAAACTGGTGAGCTTTTTCTTTTGCAACTCTTTTCCTCAACGTTTAATTTGCAACAGAGCACCAAGTGCTGAGACAGAGACCGAGTCCAGTATTCCCACTTTTTCTTCACTGTAAATTAAGTAATCCCCACGTTGCATGGGGAAGGAGGAGGGCAAATTAAATATTACCCATCTTTTAAAACTTTTAGAAGTGTAGAGAACTCAAGCAGCTTATTCATATTTAAAAAAAAAAAAAAAAATCAATACAAAATGGGGAAACTGGTTGCTTCTGGTTTCAAAGCAGAGATTCAGGAGCGGTTTTAGGCATCTAGGTTCAAAATTATGACTAAACCCAATTATTTTTCAACAGATGTGTAAAATTCCAGGTACCTACATTTTTCAGAGCCTGCCCTTTCTGGCCTGAAAACTCACTTAAGTGGTGCCAGTTTCTGTTTCTGCACGTGCTCCAAACCACCACTGCCTGAGCTCTCAGGCAATTAGCTCCTACCTTCATTGCGTTTGGATCCAGTAGCACCAGTGTCCCTTGGAGCAGGAAAGGATGGATTTGCTGTAGCGCAGCCACCACCTCCAGCACTGAATTCAGTATAAGACACAGTAACAAGGAGCAGTTCTCTGAGGAAGTGCCTGCTGGTTGTAGTGGGATCCTCTCCTTTTTCAGATACAAACCGTGCTCAGGTCTGAGCTTACTGCTAGGCGTTTTTCTTGTCAGACTTTGCTTCCCTGACTTCAGAACACTGATAACTCACTGTTGCTCTGATTAAAAATGACTCTTGCTTGTGAGAAAACAAACATTGTTTAAAAAAAATCTTCACCTCCTTTGGAACAACTCTGATTTGGAGGTTTTAATTGCAGGGGATCTGTTGATAGTGCTATTTATACACGTATTGGAAAAGTATCAGAGCTAATTTTTTAGAAGAGGAAATTATACTTTAAAATGCACTATTGTGAGGAAGTGACTCCCTAATGCCTTTGAGTTGGCGCCTTGTTTCTCGTTAGGAGCATCTCCTGTCTTCCCTGATGAGCCTGCTCTTGTTTTCAGTGCTGGTTTGCTTTAAGATGCTTTTGATCCTGTATTCATTAAAACCTGATCCTGCTGCTTCCCACCAGCCCTAATGGGCTGTGAAATTATCCTCCTTTCCCCGAGACTCTGTTAACTCTGCTAGCACCTGCAGAGGAGAGGAGCTCAGAGCCTTGTCAAAACTCCTCCGATTTAGTGGAGCCCCTCTTCTCCAAACAAGAACTCACCTTCGGTGCTACCGCAGCAATCTTGAGAGGAGAAGCGGGAGCGGACTGCGGCGGTCCCCAGGTTTTCCTCGCTCCAGTTTTCCCCTTGTACAGGTGCAGAGAGATAATTGGACAAAAGACTCCAAAATCGAGGAGAAGATTCACTCTGTGTAACAGAGCATGAACGTATGAAGGAGCCTAAAGGGCTCAAACAGCTGCAAAAGAAGAGGAAGTAAATCCAGTAAGAGAAAAGAAGGGAAAAGAAAGGAACTCAAGAACCTTGAGTCCGGTGTCCAGTTCTGGGCACCTCAGCACAAGAGAGAGATCGAGGTGCTGGAGCGAGTGCAGAGGAGGGCAACAAAGCTGGTGAGAGGCCTGGAGAACAAGGCTTATGAGGAGCCATTGAGGGAGTTGGGGTTGTTTAGTTTGAGGAAGAGGAGGCTGAGGGGAGACCTCATCACTCTCTACAACTGCTTGAAAGGGCATTGTAGGGAGGTTGGTGCTGGTCTCTTCTCACAGGGAATCAGCCATAGAAGGAGAGGGAATGGCTGCAAGCTGCAGCAGGGTAGGGTTAGGCTGGACATGAGGAAAAAGTTTTTCCCAGAGAGAGTGGTCAGTCAGTGGAATCAGCTGCCCAGGGAGGGGGTGGAGTCCCCATCCCTGACTGTGTTTCAGAGTAGATTGGATGTGGTGTTGAGGGATCTGGTGTAGGGGAGAACTTGTAGAGTAGAGCTGATGGTTGGACTTGATGATCCCAGGGGTCTCTTCCAACCTAAATGATTCTATGATTCTAACAATGAAGTGAACTGGTGGAGTAAAGGAAAAGTGTCAAACTGCCTTTGCAGTCTGGACCTTGCAGGAAGTAGCAACAGTTAAGGAAAATGCAGCATTTTTCTATTTTTTTCTAGGAATTTTCTAATTCTAACTAAGAATTTTTCAATTCTGCAGCATCAAGGTTCATAACTGGGTGGCAGTTCAGCCTTGGTTTATATTTTAATGCTCACAGAAGAGAGAAGAGCTCTCTGGATTTGTGCTTTTGGCACACTGATAAAGATTAATATTAGCTGTCAACGTGTCCCTCATTGCACACATTATGGCAAGTATTGTGAATTAACTCCCACTATTCTAGAACATTCTTGCAGAATCAAGCTCCTTTGGTTTGTCTTCTCCTTACCCATGTCCTGCAATGACTATTATGGCAACCAAACTGCAACCAAACAAGTGTTCAGATGTTTCATTTCATCTGAAGGGGCACTCAGTTATAGCAGAGAAGGTTCTTTTCCAGAGCAGTGGTTTCAAAACCAAGCGTTCAGAAGCCATAAAGACCAACCAAAAGTAAGGTTCCCCATGCAATTTTTCTGTCCTGTTGCAGGTATCTACATGCTGCAGCCTTTAGTTACGTGATCACTTTATTTTTCATTCCCTAAGGAGACAAAGCTCATGCTGTTGGACGTTCCACTTTCCTGCCCCATCCCTCAATGACTTCCAATTCAGCGTTTTCCAAACAAGTTCAGAGAAAGGAGCAGGAGTCTGAACATTCACTCACTGCATTCTACCACATTCCAACAGAGAAAAGGGACCTCTCCAGGTGCTCCAAGACATGATGGTATGTTTTAATAAACACTAGTGCATCCACAGAGGGGAGAAGCTGTGAATGTGCTGACTGTGGAGAAAGCTTAAATGGAGCCACAACCAACCACAAACCTCTAATCTTTAGGAACCTGCGTGTTGCTAATTCCAGCATTTACAGAACCTCTTCTTTTCACTGGACTAGGCTACCCCTTCCTGTGACTGGCTAAGTTTATAAATGACTAAATGAAATGTTGCCTCCTGTAGGGGTTCCCAAGCTTTACATAACTCACACTTCCTGAAATATTTACTGACTGCCAAAATAATGAATTTCTTCCTGGGCATTTCCTCAATTGATGGTGTCTTTGCTGCTTAGAAATGTTAATGAGTTATCTTAACCAGCACCTCTGTGATTTTAGGTGATAATTTGCCCCGTGCAATAGAGAAGGAGGGGAGAGTTGTATCTTAGAATTTAGCAAAAGCAGAGAAGAGAAAGCTTCTGTGCAAACTCTGTGCTAATTTGAAGGCCCCAGTTTGATGCATCTCGGGCCTTGTTGGTAACTCAGCCGTGACCTGTGTGTCCAGAGCAGTTCCACATCCCTCCAGGGGTGGCTCTGAACACTCAGAGTTTTGCAGCTCAGGTCCAGCTGTTCAGAGGCAAAACAGAAGAATGATCAAAACACCTGTGGGATCTCCACAGGGGCCCTAAGGCAGGGGCAGAATCTGCTAACCCAAACTGCTGCTCTGTGCCTTAATCCCGAGACCGGGCTTTTGTTGTTCCTGCCACATTGACTGTAAAACTAATCAACAAATTGCAGCCTCTCAAGCTCTCTCAAGAACGCTCCAGTGCTGAGTATACCCTGAAGCAGAGCGTGCTGCAGACTTGCCTGGAATGCAGACTCAGCTCCTCAAAGCTGCAGAGGGCCAGGAGGGGCAGCCTTTGCCTGGAAAGCAGTTTGCACTCTTCTGAGGAGTGATTTTCACAAGTTTAGCCAATGACTGTCAGGAAATCAACCTGCCAGAGGTCACCAACGCCACCGTCCACTTTTCCACCACCACAGAAACTGGTGACAGTGGTCCCTGCTGTTTGAGAGCACTTGAGAGGATTGGGATTTTTTATTGCCTCGTAGTGTTTAATTTTAGGTGGGAAAGAGTCCTTTAGAGGGCAGTTTTCTGCTGTCAATGGGAAGAGGCCATTATGGATGGGCCTCATATCCCTCTAGTCATGTTCCAGGGCTGCTGTGAGATTCCTTAGGTGTTGTCTTTAAACACTATCATAAAGGGGAAAGTACCACCTCTGAGTAAGAATGTGGGGTGCAGAGAAGCAAATTGCTATGTACAAGGACTGTAATGAAAGTCTTTCCTTGCCACCCCCAAAGCCATCTATGCCCATTAAAATACTTCACTGCTTCCCCACTTTCAAGCTTCTGTCAAGCAAAATGGGAGGTTTCCATGACTGATCTGGCTGGATTTCAGCTTTTGTGAATCCTTTAGCACCTGGGCTGTGCTAATAGAACCGGTCCCAGGAATGCCTGATGTTGTGTGTTTGTGCTGAGGACCCAGCAGACCCAGTGAAGAACCTGAACCTGCTTCCAGGAGAAAAACCACACCACCATGCCTGACTCTGGCAGCCCTTTTAGCAAAACACTTCTGCTGAACGAGCAGTGACTCAACAAGTAGATTTCAACAAGTACCGTGTATGAAAACCACACCATCTTCTGATTTCAAACAGGTTAATTGCTCATTAAAAAAACCACTTTGGAAACGGGCTGTGAGCTCCCCAAAGTAACTGAATTGTGATGATGAAGAAGGTACTAAAAACACTCAGGATTTATGTGCACAAATAGACAAGAAGAGTGAAAAGGACTTTGCCAGCACTGCAGAAAAGCATAGCAAGAGTAAGGAAAGGGAGACATGCCACCATCTCTGCCAGTTGAATTCCACACCCTTAAATGCACTTTTCATCTTAATTTCTTCCTTAAAATGTTTAAACCTGAAATACCTCGTTCCAACGTGACACCCAGCGGTCTCCGAGTCAGTCTGGGGCAGTTACTGGTTTTCCTGTTCTTTAGATGCATCCTTGGTCACTGCTGGTGAAATTCTCTTAGTTTTGAACTGTAAATCTAAGTGTGAGACTGTTTCTTGTAAGAGCATGTATTTCCAGTGCGCATCACACCCCCATCAGCCTTACAGACCTCTTACTGATAGTCAGCATCAACTTGCTGCACGCTGTACTGGGACTCCAGTGGGGTGGATTCTCCCCTCTGGGTGCTATTTTGAGTCTTAGTCCTTCTCGGTCTGTGAAATCCGACAGGAATTCCCGTTCCCTCTGCGGTGGCGAGCGCACTCCTGCAGGACAAGCTCACGTGTTCACCAAGTCTCAGCTGGGTGGCACAGCATAAATCCTAATTGCTCCCGAGGTGTGAGCATTAGAATCCTAGGATCACTCAGGTTGGAAGAGACCCTTGGGATCATCCAGTCCAACCATCAGCCCCACTCTACAAGTTCTCCCCTACACCAGATCCCTCAACACCACATCCAATCTACTCTGAAACACAGTCAGGGATGGGGACTCCACCCCCTCCACTGACTGACCACTCTGGACTGACCACAACCATTAGGGTCGGTTTTTTAAGTGGCATCTTCAAGATTGGCAATTCATTGATTCTAATGATGCCTTCATTAGTGTCATTTGGGCAGGGATCTTTACTGCCCTGTGAGCGGGAAGTGATCGGTGTCACACCAGTATAACCCCCTCTGTTAAAACGCGTCTACGCGCAGCGCCACCCGCCTTGTGCTCTCTAAACATTTGGGTTTCTGTTAAACGTTTGCTGGTGCAGTTGCAGGAGCAGCTCTTGGAAAGACAAGATGAAAGGCGAGGGAAGGCAGCTGCCGAGCTTTCCCCCCTGCGGAGGCCGTGTCTCAGCTACGAAATAAACCTTCCCCTTTCTTAGCTGATACATCACCCAGTTCCTCCTGGAGGGACGGCGGGCACAGGCACCGCAGCAACGGAACCTGCTGTTTATCCTCGGGACGTGCGTGACTCTTCTCATCTCCCTGAAACCACCAAGAACTGACAAGGATCCTGGGAGGATTCTGGCAGGAAAATGTTTTCCAAACCACCCGCTGCGATGGCAGCGGCTGCTGCCGAGCTGGATCCCAGCTGCCTGTGCTACACGGCCACAGGAGGATGTGCAGGTGTGCACATACTTAATTATACTATTTGTAATGAAGGCCATTCTGCAGAAGAGATGGTGATTGTCTTAAAGCTTCTAACGACTTCCCTTCAACACAGTCTCTGCTGACAGCCAAAAAGAATTAAGCAGGATAAAAATGAAGACCTCGATTTCCACCTTATGTTTTTACTGTCAGCACAAAGACTCGAGAAGTACAGTTCTAGCTAATTAAACAGGAGCTGCTTTTTGTTGTTTGTTGTTGTTGTTTTTCTCCTCCTATTTTTTGAAAATGATTGAAATAAGAGTTCCCCCTGCTGGTAACGGGCTGAGTCATAAACAGACTCAGGGCTGGGACTCTGGAAGGAGTAGACCTGCCAACAAGAAGTAGAAGAGAAAAACATGGAGTCTCTCCATAACTTCTCAGTTTGACCTTCCTGTTTTGCAGTTGCAGGGCTTCCTCAAAGGCACTAAGCTCCTCCTCAACTCGTTTCCCTTCCTCTTCTATTCACAGACCAGTCTCATCTGCTCAGGAAGGGTAAAGCCACCAGCCTCTGCCCTTAGTGCTCCCTGGCAAGCCAGCCCAAACCCAAACATCACACAGCGAGTGCTCAAAGCACCGACCATCTCGGCTGCAAAGGGTGATGTTTTATGCTCTACAGGTTGCTTGCTCACAGCTGGGGAAGTAAAGACAGATCAAACACACAGGACTAGAAAGAACAAGCTAGTTGTTTTTTTAGCCTAATAAAAAACAGTCTATTTTTTTATTATTATTATTTAACTGGGTTTGGACCCTTCTAATAAAGTGGAGAAAAATGGCTAACAGAAGCAGAGACAAACTAAGTGACAGCAGAAATGGTGAAGCCCAGGCTGCTGGGAAAGAACCTGTGCTTTCATTCCTGGAGAATTCTGAGCTGCTTACAGCTGCCCATGCCCCCACCGACCGCTGCCTGCCAAGAAGCCAAATCTCACCTGCCAGCAGTAAAGGTTCCTCTGTGCAGCCAGACCCTGGATGGAAGGCAGTATCCATGGAAGGATGGTAGGCAGTATCTGGATGAACCGGAGTTGGTTCTGACAACACTTTGTATGTGATTACTCTTACTTGAAGGACACAAAGGCTTTCCTGACACTTCACCTGAAATTCAAGCATTGTCTCTGAAGACACTTGGCCAAAAACAAAGCCCCAAACCTACTAACTGTAATTATCCCTCTGCCTCTTGCACCTCGAAGAGGAGCTACCATTTCTACTAAGAAAAAGTATCTCAGAGGGTGAAAACTTCATCAGATGCTACCCCAGCTCCTTTGGAGTTTACCTGTCTTTAAATAAAGAGAGAGCTGAACTGCAGGAACATCCCCCCAGCCACCAGACAGGCTTCTCCAGGCACAGAAACCAGTCTGTCACTGGGAGAGGTCTTCCAGCAATCTTCTCAGCAGCTCAGGGCTGGGGACCTGCTTTGTGGCAGTGCTGGTAAAACTGTCCAAGATGAAAAGCCAGTGCTGATTCCAGAATAGCTTCTTGAATTGCTTTTGTAGCCTCCTCTGGGAGCTCAAAGTACATGAGGCCTGGAGAGAAGACAGCAAAGCTGTCCAAGGAAATCCAAGGGATTCAGGCACAAGGTAGGTCCAAGAGCTGCCTTTGTTTGAAGAAACTCTTACTGACTGGGAGTCAGATGTGCAGCAGGAACCAAGCCGGAGCAATACCAGGAACAGGCTTTTAAAGTGGGTCAAGGGAGCCTGCAGCAAGCAGGAGAGAGAAAAAATCTCCTTTCTTTTCTTTCTCCTTGGCAGACTGCTCTTCAAACATGTGCTCTGAATACAGAGAACTTGAAGATACTGGTGAGACAGATCTTGTCTTGGAAAACAGACCCTAGGAAGCTTCTGCTGGTCAGCTGGGCTGCTGTAGTGCAAGGAAGGGGACAGATCTGTGGCTTTGAGCAAGACTGAAACCACCTTGGCTTCTTTTCAATGGTTATGGAAAAAAATTAACATAGACTTTGTGGGGGGTTTTGGTGTCTTTTTGGGTTTAGTTTTTGTTTTTAGGTATTTTTTAAGACACTGTCTCTCCTAGAGCCACACCCTGACTTGGGGCAAAGGGGGAGAAAAGGAGCCAGAAGGGGCAATTTGGCTTGAGGTGCTGTAAATAATAACAACTCACTAATAACTGAGTGCAGTGAGG
The DNA here is from genome assembly GCA_013400555.1 of Jacana jacana. Taxonomy (NCBI): domain Eukaryota; kingdom Metazoa; phylum Chordata; class Aves; order Charadriiformes; family Jacanidae; genus Jacana; species Jacana jacana. The sequence goes on from VZTM01029767.1 coordinate 19,898, forward strand.
AAAGGCTGCTGCCAACTCACCCCATTTCTGATCATATGGCTCCTCAAGAGCTTTAGTCACTCCAGAATTGTTGGTAAGAAGCAATTCTGCTCCCGTGGCATCAAAATAAGAGAGATTTCCCTTGGATTTGTAGCACCTTCTCTCGAACAGAGCAGTGGTGTGTAACAGCCACCATGTTCTCAACGTGTTCAAACGCTCTCAACAGGCGACACGTTGGAACAGAAATTGCAGGATCGTGGTGAGGACGGGGATGGTTGAGGGGGGCAGTGATGTGTAAGGCGTTTCTCAGGTGTCTGTGTGACGGTGCCCACAGTGGTGGGGAGCTGGGCCTGCTCCCACACTCGATGACTAACTGAATAGAAGGGGTATCACGCCTGCAAAGCTAACAGAATTGAGAGCTCACCTACCATCTCCTTCCTGCATTTAAGTTCCTGAGTTTGAGGATTGGTGGAATTTAAGATAGTGCTAAGAGCCAGAGGCGTGAGGAGAGAGTTTTATGACTAGATCCCACACAAGAGAACCAATTCTCCTCTGCCACAATGTTCACGCACAGGTCACGCGATTTCTCCGCTCCCATTTCTAAACTGGAAATAGCATTCCTTGCCTTGGAAAACCGAGGAAGGGCGACTGTCTCCAGGGAAGCCAGAACCTCTGTGCAGCAGCAGATGTGCGTGGTGTCCATCAGGCAGGGGTTAAATCACCGATGCTTTGACTTCAAGGTTCTCTACAAGCTTTTTGTAGCTGTTTGTTTGCTACTTCTCACCTGAAGACAACGTCAGCCTGCAAAGAGGGGAAGGTGACGGGAGAAAACCCTTCCATAGCCTCGGGTTTATCTTTGCAAGAAAACATGTTGTTTGAGGAGAACTGTAGGCAAGTAAGAGTCAACGAAAACCAAATCTGAGGAAAAAAAAACCCCAAGTTGTCAGAAACATTGGAGGTGTTGTTGGGATGCAGGGGATGGGAAGAGAGACTGACAGCAGCCACACAGGAAAGAGATCAAGATCCCATCTGGAGGGGCAAAAGGCCAAAGCCACAGAACAGATGGAGACCAAGTGACAGCTGGTGGGAACATGCTTTCATGTGTAAAGTTTGCTCTTTGGAGAATTTTGCTCTCCAGCTCTGAAGGCATCATTATGGTAACAGCTCCTCCCCGTGCAGCACTTGGGGGCCAGCCTGCGCTCAGGAGCGAGCGCTGGAAAGCTCACCCTGATGGTGGTTAATTAACGAGGGCCCTTTCAACATTTAGAAGCTGTTGTCACACCACCTTGGCAGGGTTGTAGCAGCAGAGGGTCCTGCTCCTTCATCAGCAGGGGGTGTGTGCAGAGAATTAATTCAGGCCCCACTGCTTAAACAGGTTTCCTGTCAACTTTTACATATGCCAGGGGTTACCCCTGGTTTAGGAGGGCTGGGATGAAGGATAGGAAGCATCTCCATGTTTACACAATGTTACCCTAATGGCAGAATGTCCCACTGGTTGCTCCACCGACTCAGTTATGGAAAGAACAAAGTCATACAATCAGAAGAGGGGGTTGTCTTCAACACAGGCATTTAATCTCGGGATCTTTCCAGGCTACACACCAAAGAACCAGCAGCACTCTAAGACCTGGGTGAGAGGTGTGCTGTTTTCTGCCCCAAGATCAGCCAACGCGACTCAAAGATGTGGAAAAGCAGCCATGGTCTCTTTTTCTTTAATAAAGATAGGAAGGTCTTTTTGTTTTTTTTTTCCCTGTTAAGGCAAAAATTTCATCCTGCTGCTAGGATCTAGTACTGCAGCTTCGATTACAGAAAAAAACACCCCAACCAAACCCCAAACCCAAACCAGAAAGCTTAATGACAGTTAAAACTAAAGCATTACACTTTTAAGACGATTTTGAATTAAAAAAAAAACCAAACCAACAACAAAAAAGAACTCCAAACGCTCCCCTTCTGATTCCCATCCTGAGTCCAGTTTCTGAACAGATTGTGAGGTACGAGACAATAAATTAAAAGTTCATTCCAACCGCTGGGATCGAGCGTTTCCTCAATGCGACGTCTTCTTTACCACCTTCCCAAACCTGGCGTCCAGTCCCAGGCCTGCAAGGAGATAAAACAACCCACGTGAAGAAATTCTCTGGGACACCTTCTCCAGCCACACTAAACCCAAGAACTTTGTGAAAAGTCTCCTCGACCGGTCACTGGGAGGCAGTGATTTACCCAGTGTGAGGGACAGAATGTGATGGCAGAGGAGGGCAATGAAACTGGTGAAAGGCTTAGAGAATAGATCTTCTGAGGAACAACNATCTGCCAAGGGTCACGTTGCTCTTGTCCTGCACTGCTGAGGCCCTTCAATACTGTTAGATTTAGTCTTTTAATACAATTAGATTTATTTGCCCAGCATCTTTTGTTAGCTCTGCCGTGGCTGTCCATGGTCTACGTGGAAGTTAAGAGTGGAAAAGACCTCAGGTGTTTCCTTCCCAGACTCACCCAGGAACACCAGGACCGTCCCCACCCACTGCATGGCGCTGATGGGGTTGGCAAACAGAACGACTGACGCTAAAATGGTGAAGAACTTGCGGGTTGTGGTGATGATGGAACACGTCAGAGGTCCGAAGTAGACCACGGTCATGAAAATAAAACTCTGTAAAAACAACCAAAAGAGACACCTTTTGTCACTCTGATGGGGGAAAAAATAAAAGTACACCCTGCATCACATCTGCAGCTGAAAAGCCACCGAGCCAGAGCCCACAGGATCTTGTTTCCAATCCTGATTACGTGTAAATGGGTTTGACTCTGGAGGCCAACACCGACCAAAGCCACGAGAAGCCAACCAGCCCTTGCTTTGGCATCTCCCAACTGTGGGATCACGTCCCAGCAGAGGAGGGCAGGGGGGGTTTACCTGCCCCAGCGCGCTCGTCAGCCCGAACAGCAGGATGTTGTAAATGATGCTGGGGTAGCGCTCTGTGAAACTGAGGAACTCCCAGAGCTCTCCAGTGAACAGTATCCCTGCAAGACAGGAGAAGAGGAGAAGGAGGAATGAGGAACCTGGGGGCTGCCCGAGGAGCCATCGTTAACGCTCGTTACCCGAGAGGAGCTACTAAGAGCAGAGACTGAATTCCACCGGGTGGAAAATAAGCAGGAGAAAAAGTCCTCACCTTTGTAGTTAATTAATGAGAGGAGCAATCATTAACTGGGGATCCAATTCTGATAAAGCAGAATTAGTGATTAATTAGAAGCCCTACGGGCAGCTGCACCCTGCGGGTGGGCAGCCCCGCTCTGCGCCAAGAGCTGTCCTCTGGTGGGCAGGAGGAGAGCTGCACCCACCACCATCTTCAGACACGCACAAACCAAAGCCCACCCAAACCACAACACCGAGTTGATTGCAAAAAGCATTCCAGGCCCCTTTTCATGGAGCCTGACACAAGGTCTATCCATAGGGAGAGTCTCCGGGGCGGTGGTTTGCACAGGATGGTCCTTACCAGCCCCCAGGAACAAGGTGGACCAGAGGTTAACGTTCAGCATCATGTGGTTGGAGCCCGTCTGGTAGTGAGCTCTCATGTGGTCCTGCGAGACACCGGTCAGCCCGTCCAAGGTCAGTGACAGCAGCTTGGGAAAGAGGAGATGGAGATAAGAGACAGCAAAAACCCGCCTTCCTTCATTTCTTCTCTAGGGGGAAAACCTTGAGCACATCCTGGTCATCTCCAAATAGCCATTGTCACCTCCAAACATACGCTAAGAGGGACGTGTGTGTACTCCTGCACTGATCTCAGGCTGCAGCTCCAGAGGACACCCTCAAACCCAGGAGTGTTTCCACACCAGGGTCAGCTCAGGGTACAAAGGGCACGGCCTTATCTGAGCCGTAACTCATGGTTCATTCCTGCCTCGGCAGCGCTCACCAGGAGGAGCTCTCCGTAGCCAAAGACGTGGTCATCGCTGCCAGAGCCCTTCTTGGGCTTGTAGAGGAACAGGGCCACGCCTGCCACTATCAAGAGGACGCAGAGGTACTTGGCTGGGGGATACTTCTTCCGCAGCAGGGTCACTCCTAAAAGCATGACTGGAAAGAAGCAACGTCACAAACTGCTCCCCAAAACCCTCTTTGTGGGATTTTACCTGGGCCCGACACAACAAGAGACGCAGAAGAAACACAGAATCTCAGGGATTGGAAGGGACCTTGAAAGCTACTCCAGTCCAACCCCCTGCTGGAGCAGGAACACCCAGAGCAGGTCACACAGAAACGCCTCCAGGTGGGTTTTGGATGTCTCCAGAGAAGGAGACTCCACCACCTCCCTGGGCAGCCCCTGCCAGTGTTCCTTCACCCTGAAGTTTTTCCTCATGTTTAACTGGAACCTCCTCTGTTCCAGCTTGCACCCATTGCCCCTTGTCCTATCATTGGATGTCACTGAGAAGAGCCTGGCTGCATCCTCCGACACTCACCCTTTACAGATTTATAGACATTCATGAGGTCACCCCTCAGTCTCCTTTTCTTCAAGCTAAAGAGACCCAGCTCCCTCAGCCTTTCCTCCTCTGGGAGATGTTCCACTCCCTTCATCATCTTGGTAGCCCTGCCCTGGACTCTCTCCAGCAGTTCCCTGTCCTTCTGGAACTGAGGGGCCCAGAACTGGACACCATACTCCAGATGGGGTCTGACCAGGGCAGAGCAGAGGGGGAGGAGAACCTCTCTCCACCTACTGACCACCCCCCTTCTGATACCCCCCAGGATGCCATTGGCCTCCTTGGCCATGAGGGCACAGTGCTGGCCCATACTCATCCTGCTGCCCACCAGGACCCCCAGGTCCCTTTCCCCTACGCTGCTCTCCAACAGGTCATTTCCCAACCTCTACTGGGACCTGGGGTTGTTCTTGCCCAGATGCCAGACTCTACCCTTTCTCCCCACCCAACTCTCCAGCCTGTCCCTGGCCAAGAGGGACGTGTGTCCCCTCCTGCACTGGTCTCACGCTGCAGGAGGAACCCCCACAAGCACCCCAGCGACGGGGGAATCGCTTACCCGGGATGGGCTTGCAGGATTTGCCCAGGACCTGGAAAAGAAAGACTGGATCAACTACTTGCACATCCTTCCCTGCCTGCAAGGAGAGCGGTGACGGCGACACAAGGGCCAAGCCCACCCAACGTGCCCCCCTCCAATAAACCACACCAGATGCTTCAACCCCCCCCCGAATTCTCA
>VZTM01029767.1:29802-40130 GCA_013400555.1 Jacana jacana
GTGGGGCGGCAGCAGCTCTCTGGGCTGCTCCTTGTGGCAGAAGCTCTGTGGGGTGGCAGCTCTGTGGGGCGGCGGCAGCTCTCTGGGCTGCTCCTTGGGGCAGCTCTGTGGGGCAGCAGCTCTCTGGGCTGCTCTGTGGGGCGGCAGCACTGTGGGGCAGCTGCTCTGTGGGCTGCTCTGTGGGGCGGCAGCTCTCTGGACTGCTCCGTGGGGTGGCAGCAGCTCTCTGGGCTGCTCCTTGTGGCAGAAGCTCTGTGGGGTGGCAGCTCTGTGGGGCGGCGGCAGCTCTCTGGGCTGCTCCTTGGGGCAGCTCTGTGGGGCAGCAGCTCTCTGGGCTGCTCTGTGGGGCGGCAGGAAAAGCCCATTCTGTTTGGAAAGCACACGTGTTTAGAGGAGAAGCAGCACTTCTCCCCCAGGGGCTCTGCTGGCCGAGAAAAAACCCCACTCCAAGGAATCCCAAGATTCTTCCAAGCATGGTCTGAGGGTGAACAGAGTTCAGCTTTTCAGCTCTTCTCAGCACCTTTTTTTTGTATTTTGGAGTGTTTTCCTAAAGGCTTCTCCCTGCTTTTAGAAGGGGTTTGGGGTGGTGACTGCAGCAACAGCAGCCTCGGCAGCCCCCATCCCAGAACCCTCCCTCCCACCATCATCTCCTCGTACTTACAGAGCTTCTTCAAAGGCCAGGACCTTCTCACACCCCTCAGGAGGTTCCCGTTTAAACATGTAGCTGTGGTTGGGTCGAGGAGAAGAGGCAAAGGCCAGGACTGGTGAAGGGCTGCCCTCCTCTGGTGGGACAGAGGGGAAAAGGAGATTGTGAGAAGTAAGAATCCAACAACACTCCAACTCAACACAGCAGAGGCTCTTTTAGACTCCGGGGCTGGAGGTTACAACACCCCAATGTCACAGCAGTTTGTGTGGTTCCAGCTCACACTCCCATCCAGTACTGGAAAATCACCCACCCAACCCAGAGGGTAATTACTGGAGCTTTCAAGTCTACTGTGGTTTGGCCAAACTGGCTGAGACCCTCTCTCTCCTGTCTCAGCAGCCGCTTCCAACCCAGCCCACGGAGCAGGAGGTTCTGCCACCTCCACCAAGCTTCTGCCACCACCAAGGTTCTGCCACCACTTGATCCCCTTTGTCATCCCCCCCCAACCCCCAGCTCCTCTGCCTTCAGTCTTTACCTTTCTCCTTTGGATCTGGCTGGGCCTCCTCAGCCGTGGAGGAGGGCTCCTCTGCTGCCAGTCTCACCGGGGTGTGCGGGGAAAGGCGGAGAGACACGGATGGGGAAGGAGAAAGGGAGAGGCTGCTGCTGCAGCTGCCACTACTGGGCTCCAGGGTCAGGGATGAGTCTCCAAAGCTCCTCTGGGCTGGTGCCGGGGCTCTGTGGCCATCTGGGACATCCAGGATCTAGGGAGGAAGCAAAGTCTTAGCGGAGCAAGAAACCTCCCACAGCGGCACAGCACAAAGGATGGTGAACACCAGCCTGAGGTATCGTCCCTCCTGAGCCCACTGCTGGCCCATCCCTCACAGCACCAGTGAGCTTTGGGGAGAGAAGCAGCAGCCACTTGGCCCAGTTCAGAGTTACACTCCTAGAACAAACTAAAGCTGGACCAAGACTGTCCCCATGGCCAAGAGATGGGTCGTGTCTTTAGAAGAAAGGATTTCCTGGACAACCCAGAAGATTTGGGGCAATTCTGTGACGTTCACTTACCCGTAGAAGCTCTTCATCCCCCTGTTCCTTCACAAACACTTCCTCCAGCTCCTGGTTCAGCCCTTCCAGGCTCCGGTGCAGGCAGGGGCTGAGCCTCAGCATGGGAGACGGGGAGAGGAAGCCTGAAGGAGAGTCCTGTAACAACCCAGCATCAGAGAAGTTAAGAGTTCCCTCTGCCCAAACTCACAAGTTCCATCCTGTTCCCACAGCCCTCCAGGGCTCAGCCAAAGCCCTCCAGGAGGTTGATGGGAGAAGACTGAGACCAGAGTCACATACACTCACTGATGGCAGATCAAAGCCCAGGGACACAGAGAAGAGGAGGGGGGAAGACAAAAGTATCTCCCTTCCCAGGCACGAGAGCTAAACTCTGAGAAGAACTCGGACACCTGCCCAGAGGAGCTCTTTCTCCACCTCTTGGGGACACACGGTGACAGCAGGGCAGGGGGAGATGTGAACGTACCCTGAGCGATCTGAGGACAGCATGGTCCCCCTGGAGTGGGGAGCTCTTCTCCTTTTCTTTGCCACTTCTGCCATTGAGCTTTGTTCGCTGGAGCTGCTGCTTCAGCTTGGCAATCTAGCAAACAGAGGTTTGGCTACAGAACCAGACAAACCAACACACCTCCAGCCACCAGAGAGGATCACACCCTGATGTCCACCTCTCTCCTCCACCTCTCTCCTCCCCCTCTCTTCCGACCCACGAGGAAGTGCAAAAACAGAGATGGTTTCAATCACATGAGCTGCAGCTCAGCCCCCCTCTCGAAGGATGGACCAGAAGCACTCCCAGGGCCTCAGCCCAAACTCCCCTAGTTGCCACATGGCCAGTGCTGCCCTTCCTCTAGTGGACCTGGGTTATCCTCTACCTACAGAGTGTCAGGAGGGACCCACTGAACCCACACATGCCGTGACACTGAGGAGAAACACACTGAGTTTCAGGGGAGCAACTGCAGGAGGAAGCCAACAAGGTGGGTCTTTGGTTGAATCTGAGCATTGGGGATGAGAAGGAGGACCAGAGTCCCATCTCCAAGAGCATCCTGTCCTCTCACCCCCCTCCCACGGCCAGCAGGAGCCTCCTCTACGTTAGCAATGAACCCAGACCTTGCTCAAGGAGCGGGAGGAGCCTGTTTTACCTCTCTGCGGTGATCTGTGCTACCCCAAGAAGCAGAACGTTTGTGAGCACCGGAGCCAGCTCTCCCCGCTTCCGCGTCATGCCAGGACACTGGAGTCTGAAGTGATGAGAAACACGGCTGAGAACAATCACAACATTTCCCTGCTTCAGAGCCTGGTGGTAGAGTCCTACCAACCACCCACTGCCCCGTCAGTCCCATTCCTGTGTCCCCCCAGCAACACAATACTCAGTAACGTGCACCAAGAAACAAACATCTAGTTATATTTGCCAAAATATAGGCATTTTTGGCCAATCTGTGCCTATCAGGAAACTGGACCTTGCCGACCTACGTGGCCAGAGACCTGCCCAGAAGCCAGTGGCTTCATCAAGTGTGGCTGGAGCTGCCTGGCAGAAAAGGACCTGGGGGTGCTGGTCGACGGGCGGCTGACCATGAGCCAGCAGTGTGCCCAGGTGGCCAAGAAGGCCAAGGGCATCCTGGCTTGCATAAAGAATAGTGTGACCAGCAGAAGCAGGGAGGGGATTGTCCCCCTGTGCTCAGCACTGGTGAGGCCGCACCTTGAGTCTGGTGTCCAGTTCTGGGCACCTCAGCACAAGAGAGATCTGGAGGGGCTGGAGCGAGTGCAGAGGAGGGACACGGAGCTGGTGAGAGGCCTGGAGAATAAGGGTTATGAGGATTGATTGAGGGAGTTGGGATTGTTTAGTTTNAAACACCCATCGAGATAAAGCTGGTACCCCACAAAAACAGCCATCAGCACCCCCTGTGCCGCTCACGGGGGCTCCCACCGGACCGAGGGCGACGCGGGGTTTCGAGCAGCGTTAACGAGAGGAAAAGCCTCACCCAACCTTGAGAACACGCAACTGGCTTCTGAGACCTCCAGCTCCCCCATCCCAGTTTGAAGGAGTAACCAAGCCTGGGGTGTGGGAAGACCCCAGCTGCTCCCCCATGCCTCCCCAGCTCCCCTCTGTCCATCCCCCCAGGGTTGGCCGTTCTCAGCTGAGTCCCTTCATGCAGAAAACCAGCCCCAAATTCCGCAGCTGTTTTCCAAGCGAGGGTGACATTCCCAATATCAATGGAAATCCAAAAGGGCTGTTAATCTGATCAGCAAAGGGTGGGAACTTCCTTCCACCGAACTCAGTCCTCCCTCCCAGCAGAGGCTCCAGGCTGGGAATGGTCCCAAAGGCACAGCATTTTCAAGACCAGCCATCATTTCCCTCCACCACCCCCCCTCCTTTCCTCCTCGAACATCCCAGTTCAGCGCCTCTCCCAGCCCTCGTCCCGTGTCGCTGCTGCCAGTTCTGTGGGAGGCTTTGGACAATATTTCCCTGCTCCATCCTCGGTGAGAGCCTGCCAGGAAGGGCCTGAGAATGGCTCCTCTCCAAGCGGCTCCACTCATCTCCCCAGAGGCTGCTGCAAGAACAGCAGCTGTTTTAAACAACCCCATTGAGTCACGGGGATGACAGAAGCCTCTTCTCTCAAAAACAGGGTTTAAAAAAAGACAAAAAATCCTAATTTAAAGCAAAGGAACAAGACAAGTTACCCAGAGAGACAGCAGGTTTCTCCTCTGTAAAGGGATACAGGCAATTTCTAGGCAGGAATTCAATCCTCTCCTGACTTTCCATGAATCCCCTTCCTTCCATGCACCGCTGTCGAGCGGAGCACACGGCATTCCCTGCAGCTGAACTCCTCTGTCACCTCTGTCTCTTGTTTTGCAACGCCTGTGGGCAGCAGCCATTGCAGCACACAAGTTCTTCTGCTCCATCTACAGGGTTGGGCTGGGTTAGGTTGGGTTGGAGAGCAGAAATCGGCTCAGCCATTGCTCCGAGGTCCTGCCACGCTGGGAGAGTTGGTCACAGCCACCCCTGTGAGGGACCCAGGTGATGGGAAACCCCATGACAGGGATCAACCCTGCAGCTCCAGCACATGGAGCAGCTGATCCCGTCTCCCACCTCAGATCCTCTCCCCAGAACAACTCAAACATCACCATTTGGCCCTTATTCCAAAACACAGGATGGAAACTATCCTCAAGTCATTGGAGACCCCCTGAACCCTGTCTGATGCCATTTATTGCAGCCCGTTGCTGAGAGACAGAATCCCAGAATGCTCTGGGGTTGGAGGGGACCTCTGGAGATCACCCAGTCCAACCTCCTGCCAGAGCAGGTCCTTCCACAGGAACGTGGGTTTTGTATGTCTCCAGAGGTGACTCCACCATCTCTCTGTGCAGCCTCTGCCACCCCCACAGGAAAAGTTCCTCCTCATCTTCAGGTGGAACTTCCCATGTTCTAGGTTGTGCCTGTTCCCTCTTGTCCTGTCACTGGGCACCACTGGAAAAAGCCTGGCCCCATCCTCCTGACATCCACCCATTAAATATAGGTGTTGATCAGATCCCCCCCATAGTCTTTTCTTCTCCAGACTGAAAAGACTCAAGTTTCCCTCATCCTTTTCTCCTAAGAGCGATGTTCTAGTCCTCCCTTTGTAGCTCTTTGCTCTACCCTCTCCAGCAGTTCCCTGTCCTCCTTGAACTGGGAAGCCCAGAACTGGTCCCAGTGCTCCAGACGGGGCCTCCCCAGGGCAGAGCAGAGGAGGAGGTTGACCTTCCTCAGCACTAAGCACCACATCAGTGCTCACCAGAAAAAAAACCCCAAGGCCTAAAAAGGAAGCAAAGATGCTGTTTGCAATAGGAAAGCCTGAAAGCGAAGAGCATCCCGCTTCTCGCGGGCACCGTCACAGCAGAAGGAAATTACAGAACCTTTTGTACCAACTGTGGCAAAACCACTTCCTCCAAAAAGAAAAAAAAAAATAAAAAGAGGAGAGAAAAAAAAACCACCCCAAATTGCTTTATGCAGCGAGATAAAGCCACGCAGCTCCCATCACGTCCAGTGCTGCCGCCCTCACCCCCGCGCTGAGAGCCTGCAGGTCCTGCTCTCGCTTCACCAGCCTCACACCAGAGTCAATCTAGAGAGCTCTGATCAGCAGCTGAAGGAGGAAGGAAGAGAAGGTGTGCTGCCTCGCCAAGGACATCCCAGCTTGGGTAACTCTTAAGCCTGAAAACATGGAAGGAGGAACAAGGTCCTGGAGGTTACAGCGAAGAACGTGTTGGGAATCAGCAGGGCAGTCTGGGAGCCAGGATTTTATTCCTGGCTTTTAATGAGTTCTTTGACAGGTGGAGAGGAGGTTTGGGCACGAAACAGCCCGATTGCAGGCACGTTGTGAGGCAAAATTAGCATTTGGAAGACACCTGAGGATCCATGATCAAAGAGGGGGCACACCTGGCCCTTTCACTGCCGAGAGCTGCTCAGCACAAGCTCAATCAGCACAGCAGGATCTTCCATCCCTGGGAAAAAGGAGGTGCCTCCTCTTCTAGGAAGATTGAGAACTTCCCTGGCTCAAAACTTAAATCAGACAAATTCTTTCCCTTCCTTTCCAGCCCAGCCTCTGCCCTCAGCAGCGCTCCTGGGCACTGAAACCGAAACAAAAGCGGTGGAGAACCCTTTGGAAAAGGACAATGGAAGCTGGAAACCAATGGAGAACTTCCTGCAAACAGCCCAGTAATAAATTGTCAAACAGCAAAGATCAAACAAGGAATTTACCAGCGACTGAACGTGCCAAATAAACAATTTGTTAAGCAAACGGATGCTCTTATCCTTCTAAATTCTTTCACCTCCACAGATAGGCAAGTACAGCAATATTTACAGGTTGCTAAGAGTTCCTCGAGGGCTGGAGCTTTTCCATCCTATGGGACAGCCTATCAAACCCTTCTGTGGGAGCACCCTTGACTTCTCACCGCGTGTGGCACGCAGCCCGCCAGCCTTATATAAGGACTTGGCCCAAAACTGCAAGCCAGGGGAAAATAAAGAGAGAGGAGCATTTAGCCAGTGCTGGAGCAGGAAGCCAGAGGCCATCTGCCTCCAAACAAGGCCAAGGAAATTCTAACTCTGCACCAAAAGTGGAATCAATTGAAGCTGAGAAGCAAAAAAGGGGAGAAAAAAAGCCTTCCTAGAAAGTTGCAGCTGCACAGATGGAAATACAACGCTTTCCCCGTTCAGCCCCAGTCCCCCCAGCTCAGTTCTGCAACCCTCTGCTGCCCCACGGGCTTCGAGGGCAGCCTGGGGGTGTCTGTACCTGGGTGGCTTTGTCACTCATGCACGAGGTGGGAGCTCCTTCAGCGTCCCTTGGCCATTGTCCCAACAGGTAGGAGCCCACGATGGTGTCCAGCGAAGAGGTGCGTCGCACCCGGGGCTGCCGAGGCCGGCAGGTCTTCTCGGCAGCAGCAGCACAGGGAACGCTGGCTGGAAAAAAGGGGAAAAGGCAAGAAAATGAGATTTCCAAAGCCAGGATTCACAATTAACGAGCCCACGTGCAACACAAAGATGGCAAGAAGGGAACTGGCACATCCAGTCCATGTAGGTTTTGGAAACCAGAGTCCTACTGCCACTAAGGTGCCCCGCCAGTTCCCATCCCACAGGAGCAGCAGCTCCTCCCTGCGAAGGCCACGGGGCTGCCAAGCCTCAGGGCAGGCACGTTCCCTGCTCCACAGTGGCTACCAAAACCAGCAACAGAAACAGCACCTCAGCAGAGTAGGCCAGTGGGTTATTGCCCTCTATTCATGCTTATCACTGAGAGGCTGATGCTCTAGAAGCAGAGATTTGATTGGAGTCTTTGGAGTGGCTACTGGAAACCATCGACTGGATGTTCCAGCCGCAGTCGAGGGAGCTGCTACACAACCCAGTGAACGTTCAGTACGTCCAAGGTGCTTCTGCATGAACACTGTAGAAAAAAACCCCACCACTATGCTGTCAGCAAGGCCATACTTACTGGCCCAGGTTGCCCAGAGAAGCTGTGGCTGCCCCATCCCTGGAGGGATTCAAGGCCAGGTTGAAGGGGGCTTGGAGAAACCTGGACTGGTGGGAGGTGTCCCTGCCCAGGGCAGGGGGTGGCAATGGATGGGCTTTAAGGTTCCTTCCAACCCAAACCACTCCATGGTATCTCTTACTAGCCAGAGTGCAATGCTTACATGGAGAACCCAGGCTCTCACCCATGGTATGACCCAAGAGCAAGAGCGAGCCTGTGTGCCTCAGTTTCCCCCAAGGAAACATGCTTTCCCTTGCTTCCAGTTTCCTGGAGGCCAAGAGAACACCTGCAGTTTTGGGATGCTCCAGCAGGACTAGGTGTGTGCTCGGTGTGTGCATGCATTCATTCATTCCACCAAGAGCAGAAATTAAGATGCACAACCTGTTCCCTGCCATAACCCATCGCTGGCAGAGCCCAAGCTCGGATCCAGGAGCTCTGGGACTGTCCAGCTCCCACGAGGTGGCCAATGTCATCAGACATTGCTTCTGTAACAGCAGCTGAACCCTGACTGACAGAAAAGCTCTGTAAATAGGACTAATTGAAGGTTTTATGTCAGCAATTATGCACACCAGCTCAATTCCCCCCCCAGAGAGGACGGAGAATCAAGCATCCCTCTCGGCAGGGAACACACAGCACGTGCTCTGCTTGCCCTCCCAGTCTCCTCCATCGCACCCCGGCCACCCCCAAACTGGATGAGCTCGATGTACAGACACACAGCCCCTCTTCCTCTGCAGCCCCATCCTCACCCTGGCAGCTGAAAACAAGGTGTTATCCCCCAAACCCTAAAAGGCAGCAAGAAAAAGGCAAGTTCAAGCCAGCAGGAAAGTCTCTCTGCGTTTCGGTTTTGATTAGACATGCAAATCACCAGGCACATTAGAACCAGCCCTGGTGGCCTCCTGGCAAGATATGAAGGCCACTTACAGCTCTCTGCTTCTCTGCTTCAGGTGCTTTGTGTACAGAGACTCTTTCCTTCCTCCCCAGGACGAGGGCATGGCAGGGAGGTGGGAGGTGGGGAGTTTAACGGAAGGAAACCAGCCCCAGAACCGTTCAGCACCACCTTGTATTTGCCAAATACCTCTGTATCCCAGGGTGGAAGGTGCACTGGGACTGTTCCAGTTAAACACATCTTTTTATCAGCTAAAAATACCATTTGAGCAGCGGAATTCAAGTTCTAGGTGAGAAAAGGGCAGGAATGATAAAGCCAGGAACAAAAAAGTGGGAAGGCATTAGTCCCTGCCTGACACAGCCCCACCTCACAAGGTCCACACGGCATCAAAGGCTTATTGTCTTGGCTCCAGCTGGCATTTCAAGGCACATTCCCCCCTCCCAGCTGCTAACAGCAAGTCAGCCACCACTAATTCTAATTTAGAAACTTGTTAGTATGTGCAGCTTCCTCTTCAGAGCCTACTTGACCCCACAGGTGATGCACCTCGTGTCTCCATTAGGTCTGGCTTCAGCCATGGGGCTGCTCTCCCTGCTGGGCTGGTGGCAGGAGAACCAAACGCCACCCCAATGGGGCAGCCCCTCTCCCACGTTGCTTTCACAGCTCACGTTCCCCCAGAGCCCTCCAGGAGACTCCCTTTGGTACAACCAGCCCATCCAAAGCGACTGGGGTCACCTTTGAACTCCAAACCTTCAACAACAGTCAAAACCAGCCTGAAAAGGACCCTGAGGACAGACACCACCAAGAGCAGAAGAGACAGAGCCTCCTACAGTGACAACTGCATCAGTTGTCCATGACGGGTGACAAACAACTAGAGCTGTTCATGTACCGACAGTGAGAACCTGACTTCTCATGAAGGACACCTCTGCTACTGGACTGATCTGTTTAAGCAGTCCAGAGAAGCCTGAAGGGCACGGGGAGGCTGGAAGGCAGAGGTTGTCCCCCTGTAGGGTGCAAAGGCTACATGCACAGTGTTTCAGGGAGGAGGAGGAGGAGGAGGAGGAAGGCAGATGAGAGGCGCCAGAGCAGGGTGGAGCGTCCTGTTTACGGCTGGGTGCTATTATCGCCCCTCTGCACCAGCAGCCACCTGGTCACTGGCTCTGGAGCTGGGCCAGGGCAGCTCCACAGCTGAGAGGGGACAGGTTGTGGGACTTTTACTTTTCCTGCCACGGTAGAACTCCTGCAGATAAGAGAACCCTCACTGTATCTCCAGGAGACATTACACCAGCCCCAGTTGCTGCAGGAGGCTTGCCTGCAGCCACCAGTTAAAGACTGGTTCAATCCAGGCCTTTAAAAGAACATTTTCAGTGCTGGAGTTCTGGATTCAGTGGCTCTCATCCCTCCCAAGCACACCAACATCACCCAAACCAATCTCTGCATCTAAGAAGAGAAAAGTCTTAATAAACTTTTAACAACCTTCAGGATCACCTTCAAGGAGGAACTCTTAGAGCACAGTCACAAAAACAAAGTTTCCATTACTGCCTTCTCTAGAGCTGTAAAATTCTCTTCCTTCCCTTCCCAGAGTTCACCCCGGACAAAGCGACCCTTTCCCATCAGAGGAATTACCATCAGTGAGTTTGCAGATGGCACCAAGTGAGGTGGGAGGGATGATCTGCAGGAGGGCAGGGAAGCTCTGCAGAGGGACTGGGATAGACTGGATAGATGGGCCAATGTTCATGGCATGGGCTTCAACGAGGCCAAG
>VZTM01029767.1:40676-53348 GCA_013400555.1 Jacana jacana
TTCTGATACAATCCAGGATGCCCTTGGCCTTCTTGGCCACCTGGGCCACACACAATCTTATGTCCAGTTCTGGGCACTTCAGCACAGGAGAGATATCGAGGTGCTGGAGCAGGTACAGAGGAGGGCAACAAGACTGGTGAAAGGCCTGGAGAATCAATCCTGGTGTATCCAATCAAACTGGTGAAAGGCCTGGTGTAGGGGAGAACTTGTAGAGTGGGGCTGATGGTTGGACTGGTTGATCCCAAGGGTCTCTTCCAACCTGAATGATTCTATGATTCTGTGAATGTTTAGAAATCTACAGATGTGCTGTTCAGCCCCAGATTTTATGGAATACATCCCTGCAACCGTCTATCTCCAAGTGCTGAAATGTAAAATACCAGTCCCTCTTCCAGTATGATCTGCTCCAGGTTAGCCACGGCAGGACGGGCGATGGGAGACCTCCCCAGTCAGGGAACCTTCCCCTGCTCTCTGTGACAATCAAAGCTGTACCCAACGGGATTGGGTATAGTTTCCAGTTTCTTGGCTCAAGCAAGATTTTTAAGATGAAACCAAAGCAGCTCTGTCAAAAACTAACTCATGCAAATATCTTCCAGCCCAGCGTAGCAGAACACGCTGCTGCTGATTTAGGTTCCGTATCGGCTTCCTCCATCTCCCCCCCGAGTGCTCTTTACAGCACACCCCCTCATTCAGCTGATGTGCCCGACTCAGGGGACGGGGCAGGAAGATAACAGAAATGCCTAAATTCAATTTCTCATGGGTCTGTCAAACCACAGCAGGACCCTGTGACACAGACCCATCTCTTTTAGTCAAGATATTCACACCAACCCAGGCTGCTGGGTGTGTATCAGCAACACCAGCACCACTTCCTCGATCTTTAACATCTTCCTAAACAATCTGCTGGGAGATCTCTGTATGAAATGGGTTTATTTTGCACAACAATTACTCAGATGCAGCTCAAGAGGCCCAAGCAGAAGGGACACAAGGCTGTGGTGGTCACCAGGGCACAAGCTCCTACAGCAGGAAGGAAAAAAGCCATCCTACCAGGGCAATGGGCTAGAGGAGCACTATGGGCATCTGAAGGATTGTGCTTAATGAGTTACAGCTCTAACAATGGTTTTGGTGTTCAGATCTTGGCCACAACATCATCCTGGTGTCCAACACAGCTAGAAATGCTGTGACTTCCCTTCTCTTGAGGGTGGTGAGAGCCTGGCCCAGGTTGCCCAGAGAAGCTGTGGCTGCCCCATCCCTGGAGGGCTTCAAGGCCAGGTTGGAGGGGGCTTGGAGCAACCTGGGCTGGTGGGAGGTGTCCCTGCCCAGGGCAGGGGATGGGACAGGATGGGCTTTAAGATCCCTTTTAACCCAAACTGTTTGATGATTCTCTTCTTGTTTTCAGATAGAACAGGACAAGAGACACGAGCAGGACTTACAGAAGGTACCGAGATCCACAACGTCAAGGAATCGCGCTTCATCTAACCTCACTCTGCAAGACAGCCCGTGATCAGAAAGCAGATCTCAGATCACCTCAGAGAGCCCAAAATGCTTGAACCAGGCATTTCCAGCACAGTGCCAGGTGTCAGAAGCATCAGTGAAATAGATCAAAACCCAAGCTTCGACTTCATAACCTGTCCAAATCCCATCTCCATTTCTCTGCAGTTTCCTCACGGTCAATCACTTTACCCGACAGGTTGTTCCCAAACAAGACAAAAAAAATCCCAGCAGCAAGTAAACTCCAGGAATATAAAAACCTCTGATTTTATTTCATTCCCCCTGCCCCCCCAGCCCCAGATGGAACAGGTAAAGGAAATGGTGTGCCCTGACCTGAGGAAATGCAACAGGATCAGTTAGTTTTGAGCAGTCCCAACCTTTAAGACAGCAAAGGCTCCCAATCTTTCCAGGGCAAGAATCGCCTTTTCCCAGCGCTGTGCCCTTACTGCAGCCTCTCCACCTTCAGAAGAAAGGTGAATATTTAAGAAACGGTCCTTGCCACCTCCACAGGAAGCCCAGGCACTTCCTTTTGCAGCCCAAACGCCGCTACCACCTTCTGGGGCTGCAGAAGTGCTCCTGGAGAAGACTTCAATCTCTCACCTCACCAGAAAGCAAGGCAGGATCATGCAAGGAATAAATGCTTTTGCTGCAGGAATCCCAGAAAGCCCAAATGGAGATGAACAGGCAGTTTTCCTTGTTCCTAGTGAAATTTGAAATCCCATGCTTTGCACACTACAGAAACCTGCAGAGGGGCTAGAGGCATTTCACTGGAATTCATGCCACGGTCAGAGTGAGCTACTGAAATGGGATGAAATGAAATGATCAGGAACTGGAGAGGTTCTGGGATGGAAGTTCAGAGAAACTGGAGAGGAAAAAAAAAAACCAACCAACATTATCTCCACAAAGGACTACAGCCAGGGCTTTTTAAGTGGAGAAGACAAGGGGAAAAGCTCAAGCTTTAACCAGAAATGGAGCAGGAGATCCAGAGAAGCAGCCAGATCATCCTTACTCAAGGTACCAAAAGGTACAATAAATCTACAGGCTTTAAATCCCCATCACCTGAGAAAGCAAGGCCCAGCAGGGCTGCAGAGATCTCCAGGACAAGAGTGAGAGCAGGACTACAAACAACTCCTGGAGGCTAGACACAGCCTGCATTTACTAGGAAAAAAAGAGATCTCACTTTATCCCGAAAGCAAGAAAGGAAAGTTGGGTTCAGCAGTAACAGCACCAGGGGGGAAGAATGCAGCAAGACAAGCCACTGCCATTGATATGTGTGGGGAGAGAAAAAGAACCATTTGGATGGTAAGGGGCTTCAAAGAGAGGAATGAATCTGGAATTTGTGGGCAGATTGCAGGGTTCCACAGCAGTAACCCCCAGCACCAAGTCTTTCCACCTCAAGTCTCTGCGAAGGAAAGCTTCTACACCTCTTTCTCCCTATTTTTAAATTATAATCCCATTTGCCTTCACAGAGGATTTACAACCGAAGGGAAATTCACACCCATGCCAGGATGGGATTTCATAGCTCTCTGCTCACGGCAGTAAACATTAACACAGAAACACAAAACCCTCAGAGCGCTGAAATCCATTGCACCTTCCGGCAAAGAGGCAGAAGCTGTGGTTAAACCACACTCCCCTCATGACTCTTGCTCAAACCATACACACACAGCCTGGGTCACCCCCAAAAAGTACCTGCTGTTCCCAAAACACAGCCCTCTTAAAAAAAAAAACCAACCCAACCCCATCAGAACCCCTCTCTGCTTCAGCCTTTGACCAACATGGAAAGGAGCCACTCACCGAGGTGGGGGGGGCACCAGGCAAGTGGAAAATTCAAGGGTTTGACCTCAAAAGAGGGTCCTCCCCCAGGGTGGGGAGGTGGATTCCCATCAAACACCACCCAGCAATGATCTGCCCCCACGGCCTTCACTGAACTGGCCCCGAGGGCTTCATCACCGGCCCTGGGAGCAACGAGGGAAGAAATTCCAGGCTTTGTAATGACTCCCCTGGTTACAAGCTGTGCTGAGAGTCCAGTTAGAGCTGCCCAGCAGACACAGCATCTGCAGACACCATTGAAGGAAACTAACAGGGAACTCTGCAGTTCAAGCTGCCTTTGCCTTTTTGTGTGTGTGTGTGTGTGTGTGTGTCTTTTTGGGCACAGACATGGCTAAATAGCCATTCCCTCCAGCGGGGCTCAAGGCCTGAAACCAAAGCTGGACACCCAGTTGATGGAAGGAAAAAGAGCTGAACTCTTCCTCTTTAATTTGCAAAGTTTGTTTTTCAAATGATAAAACAATCTGAAGAATTCCAACATCCTCAAAGCCTTTGGTTGAATTCAGCACACATTTCCTAAAGGCAGCCCGACGCAAGGCACCGCTTCGGTGGGACCTTCCAGCCAGCCCATCTCTCACCCACTGACACAGACTGGGAGCTTCACACTTGGAAATTTAAGTAAGAGCTAGTGAAAACAAGCAGATGGGCAGGCAGGCTCTCCTGAACAATAAGAGCCGTTTCAAAACAAGCAAAAACTTGTTCAAATATTAGATCTTTAGGAGTTGTTCACTCGACTCCGGGGGAATACAGAGCTACCAGCATCACCCGTGTCACCCCTATCACAAGGGTGAACCCCAAGCAATGAGGATGGAACTGTGGGGTTAGGTTTTTTTCTGCCTTTTTTAACACAACTGAAATAAATTCTTGATAAGCATCTAGGAATCAAGATGACTGCATAAGGCAGTGGCTCTCTGGCTCTCAAGATGAGAAACCTTTGATTGGAAATCTTCAAATGCAGATAAACCAAAGGAAAATGAGAAAGAGCAGCCCATCCTTGGTACTTCTACAGTCACAGACAAGGGGGGAAACAAGGAAAAAAGGCAGTTCCCCGTCCTTTCTATTCATTTAACTATAAGAAATCACATCAGTGCTTGATGACAA
This sequence comes from Jacana jacana, assembly GCA_013400555.1. Classification (NCBI taxonomy): domain Eukaryota; kingdom Metazoa; phylum Chordata; class Aves; order Charadriiformes; family Jacanidae; genus Jacana; species Jacana jacana. The sequence goes on from VZTM01029767.1 coordinate 45,090, forward strand.
GCCTTTCTCTCGTGCTCAGAGTCATCTTTAGGGCCAGTTGCAGTTCAACCATCTGCCTGGAGGGCCCAGCAGGAAACAACCAAAACAACTTTTCAGCAAGGAAAGAAAGAAAAAAAGAAAAAAGAAAAGTAAATCCCAACATCTGATATATCTTCTGATGATGACCTTCCCAGTGCCTTTTCTAACTGGGAAGCAGGATACCAAAAGCTAATATTAGCTCAGGGCTACAGCTGGCCTAAGCAGTGTAAGCACACATTGTCCATCTGAGGGTTGCCTACAGCAGCCTCAGGCTCAAGCAAGCCAGGAACTGCTCAAACTCCATCATTCCTGTTCCTGAACACTTCCAGCCTGAAAGGGAGGCACACAAACCATGAGAAACTGAGGCACGAGGAGAGGCAGTTTGCCCAGAGTCATGCAGCAGGATCCAGGCAAGCCTGGAAACAATTATCTCCCCTTATTTTCAAAGAATGGGCTAAAACACACAACCTCCTTTGATATTTTCCTCATTTCCTGTACACTCAACCCTGCATTATCAGGTGGTTTGAACAGCAGCACAAAAAGCTTAATTTTTAATGCAAAAAAAGGCCTGTTTAATTTCAATTCCAAGAAGGACTATTTTTACAGGCTCAACACTCTCGGTCTCGCTCGAAGATCTCTCTTGTACAACTGTGAATCCAACTAAATCAGTTCTGTCATCTGAAACTGCAGGAGCCACGGGGGAAGCGCCAGGATCAGCTCAGCGCAGGCACCGCTGCCATTTCCCCACTATTTCAACATCCCAGCTTTGCACAAGGAGAACTTGCTGCACTTTGGGGCTCAACATTTATTTCTCTCACAGGGTTAGACCAAGGGCTTGTTGGGTTTGGGGTTTTTTCCCCCCCTCCCTTTACACTCAGAGAGTAGAACATTCCCCACACCCGGCACACAACTGCTGCTTCTCCACACAAACAGGTCCCCAGGTTCCTTCAGCTCTCTACTCACCCAACAGACACTGAAAACTTCACTGTGGTCCACGGGACTGGTGTTAAATAAACCCCAGCTGAAAGAAAGATTCACAGCTAAGAAGGATATCCACCCAGGATAAAGGACCCAGGAGCTTCCCAGTTCCTCTGGAGTGTTCTGCTCTAGAAGGGAGAGATCAAACTGCCTGCACAGTCCAGTCCAGTCCTGTCCTGCCCCATCCATTCCTCCTGCAAATTTGTTTTACAATGTCATTTCCAGCATTTTAAAGCAGGGAAAAAAACCAAACCTGTTTCACCCACAGAATGTCAACACAAGTCAGGATTAGTTACAGAGGTGTCCTTTGTTTCCCCTTTCCCACACCCGTATCCAGAGGCTGACAAACTGGGAGCAGCAAGTTTAGATTGAAGGTACGATCCCTATCAGCTGAGGGCTGCAATGCTGTGAATGGGCTCCAATTACCCTGCCAGAAACTCGTTCTACATTAAACAAAGCCACCTGCAAGGCTCTGCCTCCAAACCTGAGCCTCGGATTGCGTTCAGCTGTGTTTTGCACAAAGCCTGATTTGATTCCACGGGACAGAGGCAGGATTCTTCCCGGGTAGTGCAGCAGCAGAACGTCTTCAAGGTCTTCCCATCCCTCAATCAGCCCCTACTATTTTGCCCCATTACAGTCTGTGCTTTCGTTCTCGCAGCCTCCTTACCCCTAAAGGCAAAGGCAGAATTACTTAACAGCAATGAATCCCAAAATTCATTCACTATGGTCCATGGGGGGGTTGTTTCTCTTTTGGGGAGTTAATACCGACAGAGCTGCTGCTTCTCCTGACACACCCCTTCTCCAAAATGGGCTTTTTTCCACTTCCAATAGAACCTGGGTGTCCCTTGTTCGTTGGCTTAAGCGCCTCCTGGAAAATTCCAGGTGTTAAACAGCATAAAAGAAAACTCAAGGGGCAGCCACCACAAACATCTGGGCCACTATTTCAGTACCAAAAGCCTTTATACCCATCCCTCAGGACACAACCCCCCCACATACCAACTGCTAAAGCAAGGGCAGCTCTTCAGATGTTCAACTAATAAGATTGAGAGGGGAGGGAGACCCCCCCCACTCGTCAGGCAATGCCAGCAGCAAAGAAAAGAAGCAGAAACACTGTTAACAGCTCTGCTGTATCACCTAGGCAGTGATCCCACAGCACTTTCAAGTGGTAAAAAGGCATTTTTATGCCCAAAGAAACCATTTTCATTTTGCTAAACACGCACTCAGATGGTGTTGGCTGAAATGAATAGCGTCCCACTCCCCTGCCTTCTCTCCAGCAGGCCCAGGTTTAACTCAGATACCGACTAATAAAGGTACTTGGCAGCCTACTCCCCCAGGCTCTCTAGCAGGATCCACACAGCAAAAACAAGTGGACATGTCAAAACCAGGCAAGTTCAGCAGGGAAGCAACAAAATCCCATCCAGATGAGTCAGCTCAGCCAACAGTAACTTCCTGAAAAGTTAAAAGGCACCACATAATTCAGGCTGTAGGGATGGTGGTGGGAGAACCAGTGGATTTCTTTGAATTCTGGTGAAGGAAGACTATCACTAAAGCTCTGGTTTCACAGAGGGCTGATGTGAAACACATGAAGTGCAAGACACAGCTCTTGTCAAAGCCATTCACTATCCCCCCTCAAAGCAACCTCACAGCTTTACAGGTGAAGACCTGCATCTCTGCACTCACATGTACGTATAGATATATATAGATACACATACGTAGATATACACATATATATACGCACCCTTACTCCTGTCACTGATGAACAGGCAGCATTTGGAAGGCAGACTGGCACTCATCCCTTTCTCCCCACCCTGAGAAATCTACCCCTAGACCGTTGAGAAGAGCAGCTGGTAGGTACCCTCAGCGCAGCCATTCATAGAATCATTCAGGTTGGAAGAGACCCTTGGGATCAACCAGTCCAACCATCAGCCCCACTCTACAAGTTCTCCCCTACACCAAATCCCCCCAACACCACATCCAATCTACTCTGAAACAGTCAGGGCTGGGGACTCTACCACCTCCCTGGGCAGCCCATTCCAGGCTCTGACCACTCTTGCTGGGAAGAATTCTTTCCTCATGGCCAGCCTAACCCTACCCTGCTGCAGCTTGCAGCCATTCCCTCTCCTTCTATCGCTCATTGTCCATGAGAAGAGACCAGCACCAACCTCTCCCCAGTGTCCTTTCAAGCAGTTGTAGAGAGGGATGAGGTCTCCCCTCAGCCTCCTCCAACTAAACACTCCCAGCTCCCTCAATCATTCCTTATAAGATTGATTCCCAGGCCTTTCACTGGTTTCGTTGCCCTCCTCTGCACTCACTCCTGCAACTCATCCCATCTCACCCCCTACCTCTAACTTAGTAAGGGCAGCACTGATGGAGTTTGCTCAGTTAGTGACATTGAGCTCAGGGTGGTGAGAGCCTGGCCCAGGTTGCCCAGAGAAGCTGTGGCTGCTCCATCCCTGAAGGGGTTCAAGGCCAGGCTGGATGGGGCTTGGAGCAACCTGGTCTGGTGGGAGGTGTCCCTGCCCAGGGCAGGGGAGCTGGAACTCTGTGATCTTTAAGATCTCTTCCAACTCTAACCATTCTCTGAAATGACACAGCTTTGCTTTTCCACTGCATTCCATCCTCAACCTGTCTGTGCAGAAGCCAATTCAGACAGCTGACCACCCATGTTCATAAAACACCATGTTTATGCTCTGCAAATTCAAATTTGAGCTGCAATTTCAATAAACTTTTTTTTTTTTGGTCATTTTGATTAAAAAAGTAAGGCACAAAGCCTTCTCCAGGCTTGCCACGTGTGTTAAGGATAGGAGCTGGGAAGACACAGGTCTTGGAGAGGCCAAAGTCTAGATGAAAACATGGAAACTCTCCGACCCACATCTGCTTCTGCGTGGGCTTTGGAGGAAAGAACCAAGGCCACAGACAGCACAAGCACTGCCCTTAACTGATTTAAATTTCAAAGTCTTCACACAGCTCATCCCACCCTGGAGAACATGTAACCACGTTGGTGTTGCAGCACTTGCAGAGCTCTGGCCAGCCCAGCTTGGAGGTCCCAAGCCACCTCGCCTGGCACAGATGGATGCAGCAGGGATGGGTCTGGCCTCCACCTGAAGAGGATCAACCTGCTCCCCCACCAAAAGCCACATCACTGACGAGATAAGGCATTTAAAAATACCAACCAGCACAATATTGACCCCAATGACCTGCATCACATCCATCACTAGGAGTCCCGACATCTTGGATTTCTAAAGACTTTTTAAAATGCTCTTCCACCTCCTTCTTGGCACCCCCCAGCTCCAAGCTCTTCCTTTTAACAGAAGCCCTTTGAGAGGCTCAGCAGCTGCTCCTCATCTCAATGGGATTCTCTATGATCAGAACAGCTGCAGGATCAGACCCTGGCTCACCCCACACCTCCTGAGGTGAACCAGAACCACCCGGGTCCCTGGCAGCTCCAGAGCCCTTCGGAAAAGCCAGCGGAGTCAAATGAAGAAAGATGTGATAAAGGCAAGCAAAAGTGTTAGATTGTGAATCACTAGAGACTGGTTTTTAGGTTAAACCCCACCAGTTTACTGCCACAGCTCCCACACGTGCAGGGAGCAAAGAGCAATGGAAACTCCAACACTTCCAAAGCCTCTGATGAAGAGGAAAACTTCAGGCTCCTAGAGGCTGAAGAGGGAGGCACAGAGCCAGGGAGAAATGAAGACCAGCAACTCTGGTTGGTGTCAGTGGAGCTCCAGCTGGTTTTGCCCTCAGAAAGCTGCAGTTTTCATCACACTTTGGAGAGGTACGATACAGAGCTGGAACACTGGAGGGGGACAGGCAGCCTGGATCCCCCCCCCTTTCCTTTTGAGCTTTTGTTTTCTTTCCTCTGTAACATCTGAAGCTGCCGAGTAACTGCCCTGTTAGGAGCAACTTCACCTCCATTTCAGCTGCTGCTGAGAGGGATGCAGAGACTAGCACTCAAAGGGCTTTATTTCATTAACTTGTTTCCAGTGTAAATCGAGCAAAAAGCTTTTTTAAGAGCTTCCCTGATCGATACCAACCCCACCAGTGGCAGGAACAACTCAAAGTCTCAAGGAGGGAAGTGCCAGACCCTTCGGGAAGGGCTGTTAATTCGGGCTGTAGGATGGGCTGCAGCTCTCCCCTGCTATGAGGGATCAGCAGCTGCTGAATTAGAGAAGAGACCAGCACTCAGAAAAGAAGCCCCCAAGAGCAGCTGGCCCAAAGCTTCACAAGTATTTCCTCCTGGTCCAGAAGTTTGTTCAATATTATGTTTAACCCCCCCCCAAAGTGCTTCCTTGCTAGTTTAATACTTCTGGAGGTAATGAACAGCCGAGCAAGAACCCAGACTCCAACGTCCAAAAGCAACACGTACATCGAAAAGAAATACTAAATAAATCCATAAACTGTTATTAGATCACTAAAAAGTTATATTTAAATAAGCTCTGCTGAAGCGGTCAGGAGAACCTCAATGCTATAATTAGGGACAAATGGCCATTATTGCTTCCTTATCAAGCCCGATCAGCTGAGTAAAACCCAGTTTGGTGGGTGTTTTAGTAGTGAAACTACCTCCAAATCGGTAACTCAGCGTCCCGGGAGATCGGAGGCGGCGACGGGTCCCGCCAGCCCGGAGGGACCCCGCGGGGCCGGGGGATCAAGGCTCGTCCCCGGGCCCGACCGATCGCAGCCCACGAGCGGCCAAGGTTTCGGCTGTTTCGGGGCCGCGTCCTTCGGTTTGGGGGCTTTCTTTCCCCCTGTCCTGGTTTTGTTTCGCCCCCTCCCCTGCCCCTCCGTTCTCTTTCACTTCCACCCACGCAGCGGATTAGCNGCCATGCCCGGCCCGCCCGCGCCGCAGAGCCCCCGCCGCCAGCGCCGCTTATCAGTGCTCCGGGGGCGGGACCGGGGAGAAGAGCCCAGCGACCATTGGCTGTATAGAGCCAAACGATCCGCCCCTCCTTAACAACACCCAATGAGAGCTCTCCGTAAGCTCCTCCCCTCCATGCGCTGTAACGGTAGCCAATCAGAAACGCGGCGAACCTTAACAGGCATCATCCCCGGCGCTAGAGCCAATCAAAAAGGGAAGACAGTCTCAAGCCCCACCTTCTCTCCCGCCCCGTAGCGGAGGCGGAACCAATAGCAGCGGGAGGCGGGGCAGGGGGAGGGCGGTTTCTCTTTCACCTTGGGGTGAGGCTGGGGNAGCAAAAAGCTTTTTTAAGAGCTTCCCTGATCGATACCAACCCCACCAGTGGCAGGAACAACTCAAAGTCTCAAGGAGGGAAGTGCCAGACCCTTCGGGAAGGGCTGTTAATTCGGGCTGTAGGATGGGCTGCAGCTCTCCCCTGCTATGAGGGATCAGCAGCTGCTGAATTAGAGAAGAGACCAGCACTCAGAAAAGAAGCCCCCAAGAGCAGCTGGCCCAAAGCTTCACAAGTATTTCCTCCTGGTCCAGAAGTTTGTTCAATATTATGTTTAACCCCCCCCCAAAGTGCTTCCTTGCTAGTTTAATACTTCTGGAGGTAATGAACAGCCGAGCAAGAACCCAGACTCCAACGTCCAAAAGCAACACGTACATCGAAAAGAAATACTAAATAAATCCATGAACTGTTATTAGATCACTAAAAAGTTATATTTAAATAAGCTCTGCTGAAGCGGTCAGGAGAACCTCAATGCTATAATTAGGGACAAATGGCCATTATTGCTTCCTTATCAAGCCCGATCAGCTGAGTAAAACCCAGTTTGGTGGGTGTTTTAGTAGTGAAACTACCTCCAAATCGGTAACTCAGCGTCCCGGGAGATCGGAGGCGGCGACGGGTCCCGCCAGCCCGGAGGGACCCCGCGGGGCCGGGGGATCAAGGCTCGTCCCCGGGCCCGACCGATCGCAGCCCACGAGCGGCCAAGGTTTCGGCTGTTTCGGGGCCGCGTCCTTCGGTTTGGGGGCTTTCTTTCCCCCTGTCCTGGTTTTGTTTCGCCCCCTCCCCTGCCCCTCCGTTCTCTTTCACTTCCACCCACGCAGCGGATTAGCAGAAGCACACGAGCACACGGTAGTTCTCGCTGACCCGGGGCGACACGGGAGGTCCCGGCGCTCCCTGCAGACCAGGACCCCTCGCTGCCGGAGCGACCCCGCCTCGGCCCCCTCTCAGCAGCTGGGGGCAAGAGTCGCTCCCCCGAGGGGGGGCGCATACGAGGCGGCTCGGAACCCCACCCCGGGCCCGTCCGCCGCCCCAGGTGTGGGGGACACGCGTACTTCCCCGCCTCGACCCCGCACACCAGAGAGGTATCCCGCCTCCTCCCACCGTTACCTGCCCGGCCCCCCTCTCCGCGGCGCTGCTGGAGCTGGAAGGGGACGGTGGCACGGAGCGGCTGGAGCCCCACCGCCCCACCGCGGACACAGCCCGCCCCCNGGGGTGAGGCTGGGGGGGGGGGGCTACCCGCCCGCCTGTCCGTCGGTCCCGGGGCCCGTTTGTGGGCCCCGCAAAGGGGCTGCGGGGGAACACGGCCTCAGGAACGACCGAGCCAAAGGTCGGGATAGGGCCATAGGAAACGGCTCGGCATGCGGGGGGCCAAGGCCTTGGGAAGGCAACCATGGAGACATAGAACACTTTCCCCCAGTACTGGCCATGCTCTGGCCTCCTGGCTCTTCCAGCACCGAGGAACTGAATCCGTTGCTCATCAAGTCATAGGATCCCAGGTTGGAAGGGACCTCAAGGACCCTGTGGTCCAACCTTTCTTGGAAAAAGCATGGCCTAGGCAAGCTGGCTCAGCTCCCTGCCCAGCTGAACCTTCAAAGTGCCCAATGTTGGGGAATCCACCTCGTCCCTGGGCAGATGATCCCCTCACCCCTGGTCTTCTCCATGTGACCCCTCGTGAAAAGGGAGTCTCCTTTGTTTGTAGCCACCCTGTAAATACTGGAAGGTGGTGATAAAGTCTCCCCTAAGCCTTCCTCTTCTCAAGGCTGAATAATTATCTTCCACTTCAATCACAGAATCATTTTGGTTGGAAAAGACCCTTGGGATCATTGAGTCCAACCATGGTGTTTGACTTCTCGGAGAGACATCACGAGATGCAGGATTTTTGCCCTGTTCTAGTCTCCTAAAACGTGTTTTCAGAGTAACCAGTCCTCAAACAGCCAGTGCTATGTTTCCTCCTTTCCACTCCCATAGCAAACCTAGGAGCAGCCTCTACCCCACATGGGTCCAGCCCCACGTTCTGTCCCCAGACGGACGCAGTTACGTGGGTTTAAGGAATGGGAGCATCTTCCCGAGCGCAGAG
>VZTM01029767.1:53375-82637 GCA_013400555.1 Jacana jacana
GGGGAGGGGGGGGGGCTGATCTCTCTAACCCAGGAGCCCAGGAGGCTGTGGCACAGCGAGATAAGAAGAGGGGGAAAGGCGTGAGGTGGCAGAGCCAGCCCAGAGTCGGTGCCAGCCCCTCTGGAGAGGCTGTGACAGCAGCAGACAGTTGGTCACCCCCAGTGGCTATCGCAGCAGAGCAGTACTCCCCACCGCCCCCCTGTATCGCTCCGCTCCCGGAGCGGCTGCTCCCATTTGCATTTAATCAGGCACCAGATGGCAAACGAGACGGTGCTCTCCCTTCTAGAAAAAACCTGGGCCAGGGTGTGTGTGTGTGTGTGTGGGGGTGGGTGTGGGTGGGTGTGGGGGAAGAGGTGACAGCAGCGTGTGTTTTACAATATTGCAGTTAGCGAAGGGAAAGCCAGACACGCACCTCCCGATGGAGGCAGAGATGAGACAGAAACCCCAGCTTTGGGGATTAGAGCTTAGTAAACAAACAAGGTGCCACCCAGTGAACTAACCATCGCTATCTCCACCAGCAAGGAGCCCTGTCAGGTCTCTGATAAGGAGGAAAGAGTCTGCAAAGGGAGGCACAATGATCTCGGCTCAGGACTGTCTGAGGGGCAGGGGAACATTCCAGAATGGGAGCAGTTAGGAGGCATTTCTGAGAATTAAGAGCATTCCCCAGGAAGACAGCTCAAGTATTTCTCTCTTCACTTCATCTTACAACCTAAAATTAAGTCTTAAACCAAACAAGGGTCCTCAAGTGTGCGTTCTCCCAGCAGTTCTCTCTACCCCAGCTCCCACTGCACGTACAAGGTAAGACCATATCCAGCGTTTCTCTGAAACCTCCTCTGCTATACAGACAGTTCTTCAAGTTAAATAGATTCTACTGAAAAGCTTCCCTTCCCAAGGTCCACAGCAGCTGTTAGCAAAGAAACAGGAAATTAAATGTAAGAAAAAGAAATGGAGAGGGAACTACTGAAGTACAGGTGGTCAAAAGAACACAGAACTGCAATGAAAAATAGTTAGAAATGTGAAATAGAGGAGTTTCGACCATGTCCTTTTCCCCACTGCTGGAACTGACAGGAGCTCAGCTTTTCTAGGAACCCTTCAGAGTCAGTTCTTTCAACCTAGAAATTCAAATTCAGCTTTCAGTTTCTTTGCCACACCATCTTTTTTACAGCACTGTGATTTGAACCTAATACCCACAGCTGGAACAACCTGGAAATACTCACTCCTGTTTGGTTTTAGCACAAAGGAGGTTGCACAGCTGCGTCTCCCAGAGTTCTCACCCTATCTTGTGCTATAAATACAGCAAAGAATACTGAGAAAAAACCAGCCAAGTGGTTTGGTACAAGTAAGCAAAGTGCCACTGGCATCACATGGCAAAGTTCTGCTGTCACCAAATGCTTCCCTCAAGGTTTAAAACCCCACTGGTTTTTACTATGTAGGAAGAGGTAAGAAAGCACCAGCCGTCACCTATCAGATGGGCTACAGCCATTCCCTCCCATTATCAGCCAAGTCTGGTTCAGCTGCAACAAGGACAGGCCTTTCCATATCTTTTCCCAACAGACACATGTCACAGAGCAAGAGTTAGAAAATTAAAGCTCCTACATTCCTGGAGGCTGCAGGCTGCACTCATCTCCCCGTAATTAAGGTTCCTAAGGATGTGCTGCACAGTAACAGGTTATAACCCAATCTTTTACAACTGCTCAAGGGCTGCAGGTCAAAGATCCAACTTCTCATCCTGCTCTGCCTGCTGGTTTCTATTGCTTCTGCCGCAGCAGTTTCTGGAGCCTTCTCTCCCTGCGCAGGAGAGATGACCTACCACCCCACCAGCTCTTCTCAGCTTTCACAGCCTCAGAAAGCCACAAAGCTTCACAACTATCAAATTCATCTCATGGCTATGGAGCAATCTAGACAATGTGTTCCAAAAAGTCACCTTTTAACACTAAAGCACCGTCCAGTTCCTCTGTACCTACAGGAGAATAGTTTTGGGTAACAGGCCTGGCCTTCCCTTCCCCACAAACCGCCCTGAGAACACCCCATTACACGTCCCACCGTTCTTCAGCTTCATGACGGCGTCACTGGAGGAAGTGAGAGGCAACTGGGAAACATCTAAGGCCCAACAGTCGCCACTGCAGCCCTGGCATTCTGGTCCAGCGCTCAAGTCCTAAATGAGATTGTATTTCTGGCTGTTGGCTACGGGCAGGAGGGAGAGAGAGCTTAGATCTGAAGCCCTGATCAGCTGAGCATGAACGCGGAAGATCAAAGGGTCATTCAGCACACAAGCTGAGCTCTCCCTCATCGTCCTTGAACAAAATTCCTCTCAGTCTAAACTGTGAAGTAAAATGCCTGCCTGCCTGCCTGTCTGCCTCCCACTCCACCCCACAAACAGATGGCTGCATTTCACTACTGGAGAGTTTCTGCACTCCAGCGTTTTGAGATTAAAAGCTCTAAAGAGCAGCAAAATAAATACAAGTGCAGATTATTAAAAGAGACGAACAGATTATTCACCAGACCAGCCAAACTATTTCACAGTCTGGTCATGCTTGTAGTGAAAACAGTGGGAGTTTTGGGAACAGAGCACAAGCCCTGCTAAGAGTAAGGAGACATTATGAAATAGATCATTTTCACTAAGTCACAGAAAGGCAGGAACCTCTCCTTATGGTATGAATCATCAATGGACCAGAAAGAAAAGAGTCCACTTAAACCTAATCACTGATATCCAGAGCTGCCAACATTGTAATAGTGTAGATGAATACAAGGAAAGCAAGTCACTCAAGTGCCAACAAATCAGTACAAAACAGACAAGAGACTCAAAACCACAGGTAAAATAAAGCCCATCTCATACCTGCAACATCCTCCGCTGCTGCCTGGGCTCCTCCAGCCCACTGCAAGAGCCATCATCCCACTGCTGTGACCCTGCAGCTTCTCCTGCTGGAAAACAGACACAGCAGGGATCAAGTTTATTACCTGCTTTGGGATCTTTTCCTCATACAAGTGCAGAAGTTTGGGTACATGATTTCCAACTGTCTATCACCGTTAGTGCTGACAGCATCCAGGGCATCCTCTGCTTTGTGCCAGGCCCTGCATCTACACAGGAGCTGGCATTTGATTGCTCAGAGTGACACGGGACACATCTTAGGGACACCAGTGCTGGTAAATCCCACTTATACTAAGGGAGGATCTTGTTTCTCCTCACATGGGTTCAGGAATTAGGCAAGAGCAGAGAGTTGGTGAGTTTTCCTGTAATAACACAGGCAGCATTAGATGTAAAACATTTGCTATGAAGGACTGAGAGTTTGTTTTGGAGAATATTATGTTAAAGGAAGCTTTTTTAGGACAGGGAAACTCGCCATCTCTCAGCTGGCACAGCAGAGTGGCAGCAACTGAAGCTCCAGTTGACCCACCAGTGGCAAAGTCTGGTGGCTTCGTCACACAGCACTACCCTTCTATCTCCTGAAACCAAAGCAGATCAGAAAGTGTTAGAAATGCAATATAGGAAAAAAGGTTTATGTAAAGGGCTGTATTAGGCCCAAGAATATTATCCCCTCTTAAACAGAAAGCAGCCCCAAGGCAACCTCTCCCAAGAAGTGCTGCTGAGCTTTTCCAGAACATGGAATTTATGAATTTGGAAGAACAGGTAAATAAAACTGTGTGGTAACAACTGGTACAATGTAATTAGGAAAAAATGCAGAGGCTGAAGAAAATCACCTACTTGGCTCCTGACAGAGCTCAGCAAGCCAGAAGTTCATATGGCAAGAAGCTTTTTTGGTTTTTTTTGCCATGAATAATTACAAAACCAGGAGTTTCGAAGGAAATCAGCAGTTCCAGCTGGCAGATAAACCTTATCCCAGGAACAGCCATTTTGCAGCAGCACAAATGGGGGACACAAATCCCCAGAAAGCCCTGTTCACCCCAATCTTTATCTGACAAAGTATAGAGGGCAGTGATTATATCCCATAAGACAAACTGCTGCAAAAGCTACTGCTCCCATCTCGTTACACGCTTCCTCCAGACAGATCCTCCCATTCTCCATCCACTCTGCACTGGCAATTTGACCTCTCTTTGGTGTTTCTTTGGCTCCTTCAGCGCTAAGGCACAGAGCTAATCAGTCTCCTAGGAAACTAAGGGAAAGATAAACCTGCCTAAATGGAGAAGCAGCCAAATTGATGCATATTTTATATCAATCACACCATGCCAGTAATGGTGTTGCTCAATGTACCAGACTGGTAATAGTTGATTGTTCTCAAAATCGTTTTGCCCAGCTCTGGTTCTTACTTCCACCTTCTCTTGCTACAAACCCCTCTTACTCCTTGTTTTAAGGTTCCTTCTTTTCCTGACCTTTGTCAGGAGCCTCCAAATATAGTGTCCCCCTCCCCTTAAGTTTGGGGGTGACATTTGGGTTCTCTGTTACCTGCCTACTTTCACTAAACAGTAGGTACATCCCAAATTATGCCTCTATCCCCACTACCCGAGGCACAGAATATGGTGATTTGGGATGACTATTTAATTAGAAAACCAAGCAAAGACAAACTCTGTCCCTACATGCAACCTGTTCTTAGTATCTCCAAAGGTACTACCATCAAGATACTCACGTCAGCTGGAAACAAAGCTACCTGCCCACAGAACCACAGCCAGTTTTAAGAACTGCCCACAGGATGGGCTCCAAAACACCAAACAGGATGAGGTTTCGCCTGTACTTCCCACATCACTGACATTTTGGGGGAAAAACGGATTTTAACACCTGTGAAAGTGTCTGTCGTTGGGCTGAACAACATGAGCTGAGTTTTCCTTTAAGGAAGCAAGCAAGGGAGTTGATTGATTAGGAAGCAAAGCACTAACAGCAGTGCCAGGCAGTTGGAGAGCACTGCCTAGACTGGAAGGAATGTATTAAAGGAGCAGATCACAAATCCAAAAGCAGACAAGAAAATCCCCCAAAATAACCCATTTTTGGCAGGGACAGGATGAGGATGGCATAAAAATATCTATCCTATAAACAGGCTTTAGTCCTGCCAGGGCAAAATGTACTTTTATTGCAACTATTCAATAATTAGATTATACTATAAGACCTGAGGGAGGGAGGGGACCAGGAAGTGTGTCTATATTCAGCTGTAACTAAGTGAAAAACTTCTGCTTTCAGCAAAACTGAGACCGGATCTTTTTTTCCACTGCAACTTAAATTAAAAAAAAACAAAACACAAACAAACAAACAAACAAAAAACCCAAGAAGAAAGATGTAGGCCAAACTGCACTGACCTTGCTCCTGATGCCAGAAAACACAGGCTTTACTGGGACGTCTGCATGCCAGAGCCCTGGAGCAAAGAGCGAGCGCATGGACTGTGTTCAAGTTTTACTGGAACACCCCCTCCATCCCCAGCGATGGCACATGGACACGATTCTCCATACAGGGGTTTCTGTGACTGTTCATACTTCAAGTCAGTATCTGGTCAAATCTAAACCAGCTTTAGGCTTTTAAAAAAATAGCACCCCCCACTGCCCCCCCAGCTGTTTGCTGAGCCATGTGCAAACACATCCTCTCAGAACTAGAGTCCTCCTGATGGGCAACAGCTGATGAATATCTTTTTAATTTTTTTACGTGAAAGTAAAAAAGCACTATGCCAATCTGCAAAGAAATCCCAAAGCCCAGACTAGCTTCAACACTGGGACTGTCTGAATTCAGTGCATTCACTGCTGCTGGGTTTGCTTCTGAAGTGTACCCAGGTCCCCTGGAGAGCTGGCCCTTTCAGCTGCAGAAACAAGTCAAGACTCAAAAATACACCGGGCTGAATCGCTGTGGGCCAGGTCCCACGGATTTTCTACCACTGGTCTCACTGTGCTTTGCACCTTCTGCCATCTGGACACACATACAGATCTGCATTTGACCCTTTCTCACGCCAAGGACCATACTTGGACAAGCTCCAAGTTCAAGTTTCTCAGCCAGTGACAGTCAGAGTAACCTGGGCTCCAGCACCCACTCAGAGTCAGGCCAGTGCAGACCAGGTGGCTCAGCCCTGTATGAAAACACAGGAGCAAAGAGCAGGGAGCCCTCAGATGTCCTACAGTAAAAGTGCTCGTGAGAGACACTGACCCACTCCCACGGGGGTCTTTAAAACGTAGGAAATTGGATCAGGAATTCTTCAAGCTTTACACACTTGGGTCAAGAAGTTCTCTGATGCTGCTCTGTCTCCTAGACCTACTATCCCTAAAACTAAAATATTTCAAAATATTAAGCTGGAACCCCAACTAGAGGGAATCCAGCTCTACTCACCTTCTGAAGACGTGAAAGTAAAAGGACTCATCCAGAATCTTCATCTAAAGGTGCTCTGGATATTTGCAGCATGTTATCATTATCCTAGGCCTTCTGTAACTCTGGCCCCAGAGCTCCACTGATGGTACCTAAAAGCAAGTAAGATTTATTCAAATCATAGAATCATTCAGGTTGGAAGAGACCCTTGGGATCATCCAGTCCAACCATCAGCCCCACTCTACAAAGGTCTCCCCTACACCAGATCCCTCAACACCACATCTCAATGACTCTGAAACACAGTCAGGGATGGGGACTCCACCACCTCCCTGGGCAGCCCATTCCAGGCTCTGACCACTCTTGCTGGGAAGAATTCTTGCCTCATGGCCAGCCTAACCCTACCCTGCTGCAGCTTGCAGCCATTCCCTCTCCTTCTATTGCTGATTCCCTGTGAGAAGAGACCAGCACCAACCTCTCTCCAATGCCCTTTCAAGCAGTTGTAGAGAGGGATGAGGTCTCCCCTCAGCCTCCTCTTCCTCCAACTCAACACTCCCAGCTCCCTCAATGGCTCCTCAGAAGATTTATTCTCCAGGCCCTTCCCCAGCTCCGTGTCCCTCCTCTGCACTCGCTCCAGCCCCTCCAGATCTCTCTGGTGTTGAGGTACCCAGAACTGGACACCAGACTCAAGGGGTGGCCTCCCCAGTGCTGAGCACAGGGGGACAATCCCCTCCCTACTGCTGCTGGTCACACTGATTCTGATACAAGCCAGGATGCCCTTGGCCTTCTTGGCCACCTGGGCAGGCATTTTAGGGTGTATTTTCATAATATAGCGTTTTTCTCACTTTAGATCAAGAACCCCTGCAGGAATTATAATGCCTGATAATGCCAAACAACACACAAAGCATTAAAGGGAATGCTTTACCATTTATAAAGCACTTACCAAGTGAAAAACACGAGGTGCTTTACAAACTTCAGAACAATTGTACAAACCAGAGCCCACTTTCTATTAGCACTGACACCAGCAGTGGTTACATACTCAAAACTCGCCTGGAGGCGTTCCTGTGTGCCCAGCTCAGGGTGTTCCTGCTCCAGCAGGGGGTTGGACTGGAGGAGCTTTCAAGGTCCCTTCCAATCCCTGATTTTCTGTGATTATGGTCCCACAGGCAGCTCACTTAATTCTTTAAGTATGACAGTGAGTGTACCTAAAGCCCCAAAGAGTTTCAGTGAGGCTAAAGGCCTAGATGAGTTTCAACAGATTCAGTGAGATCTGCAGGGCCAAGAGATTTTGGGTAGAACCAGTGACACCAGTGGCAACCTGGCACCTACATATATTCAGTATCTTGAGGATCTAGAAAACAAAAGTTACTTTTGTGTGATTTGACATGAAATTTCAAGTCATCACACACTTGTTAAACATTCTTCTGGTGCAGCATCAGGAAATTCCTCATTTCCTACTTGGAAAATCTGACAGAGTTAAGAGGCTGCAAGTTTTGCCTGAAGAACCCTATTAAGGGAAGTTTAATGGTGGTGGAGATCCATGTAAACAGAACCTAAACCAATTTTCCACCCTGAAATCGCTGCTTCTTCCCAGTTTTGGGGTTTTTTTTTGCTCAGGGTGAAGCGGTTTCAGGCACTGACATCTAGTGGTGGTGCCAGTACGGAGGGCACCTGGCCACACAGGCAGCCTCCAGTTTCAGGTCCCTTTTGTGTTTTTCCCCCACAGCAACTGAGCAGTTTTCAGCTCCAACAAACACCAGGGCTGGAACTTCTTCCCTCCTGAGCGCTGGCACGGGGCCAGGGGCTGTACACCTCCTTCACATACAAATTCATGAAAGAAAAAAAAAAAAACCAACACAAAAAACCCAAACAAAACCCCACATGTTTATTTCTGCCAGAAGCCTCCCAGTTCCAGTCCCAAGTTTGGGCTGGATTTGGATTTTGAGCTGAAGTGTAAATCCTATCTGCTGGTGGATACACACACACACAGAAAAGTTCTCACTGGCTCTGCTGTGGTCACAACACAGCCCACGGGTTCCCCTCTGAGAGCACGAGGCTGCTAAGGCCACCTCGCTTTGTCATTGTCCCCTTCCCCTGCACACTGTGGATACTCTAATGGCCAGTCAGTGTCCAGCCTGCACAAAGGATTACAGTTTGCATTACCAGTTTAATTAGCAGGAGATGATAAGACGGGACAGGGAAGTGGATTCCTGGCTTCTGTTCAAGCACTGCCACCTCTAGGAAAGTTATTAAACACCACCCACTTCTGCTTGCTTTGTTTTTCCAATAACATCCTGTTGGAGGTGATAAGTCCTGCTAACAGGCATTAACATAAACAACTGATTTCAGACACAAGCTTCAGCAATATCTAGAAGCTCTAGTTCGTATTTGATTTATCTGATACAATTAGGCACTACAGCTCTCATAAGGTAGTGGTTTTGAAAGGGGAATCTTTTCTCTAGCATCAACAGGCAACTATTTCAATGGGATGTGGTACTGTGCAACTTCTCACGTGGTCATCACATTCTTTAGTCTTTTTCATTCAAGCAGATCCACAAGTGAATTTAGAATACCTAAATTCATACCATCAGCAAGGCTGCTGTTATGCTAGTACCAGTCTTTAAGCTTTTCTTGCTTCTAACCACCCTTCATCCCTTTGCAACATCAGACATTTTCACTCTTGTGAGGCCTGAGCTTTGTCTCACCGAAAATAAAAGGGGGAACAAGAAACTACAGTGTTCAGACTAACTCTTTCCTTTCCATTACGGAGTTGTGCCTGCTTTCCTTCGTTCCCATTTACCCTTTGAGGGGGTGCTTTAGTTCATCCCAAACTTATCTTAAAAAGAAACGTTTCAAGCCAGTCTAATAACTTGAGAGCATCACGTTCATTAGCCCAGCACCATGTTCTGGCTCAACTGCAATTTGAAATCCTATTAAATTCCAGGCAGGCTTTTCTTTTTCTTATGAAGTAGGAAGAATTCAGGCATTTGTGCAGCAGTGTTTTCTCCTGCCTTTCAGTGGGTTTGCCAATTGGCTCACTGCAATAACCAGGTTTACTAATGAGCTGTTCACGCACCCAGAGTCTTCCTGGGCTTAATGTGTACAATTTTCAGATTGAATACGAACACTCCCACTTTACATACCACACGTACTGCTTCCCATTCCTCTCTGCTTGGGAAAAAGCAGAGGTATTTCATCTTGACTTCTTCTGAAGGTTTGCCTTTTAGTATTTCACAAGAGACTGGATGCACCTGCAAGCAATAACAATGTGGAAAGAGAGAAATGGTCTTACTTGCATGACTAAGGATGCCATGCACTCATGGGGATTAGAGGATTAGGCCCAGTGAATTTCATAATCCTTAAAGATAACCATAGTTAGGAAGAAATCATGTGTTCAACTAAATAGCCTTATTTTCCCCCAGGTCTTTCCATAAAGCAATATACTATTGCTCACAGACATTTTTATCACGTTAATGCTGATGTATTATGTTTAGCCTGGCCTAATGACATCCAGGGAAGAAGCTCCCACAGATTGTGTGGCCTTTGCGGGGGTCCCAGCCCATCAGAGGCCTGAGGTAGCAAGAGCCACCTCAAGGGAACCACCAGATGCCTCGTCAGCTTAGGGCAGAAACACAACCGGTTCACGTTCACCTATGAGAGGACCACACAGGCAAAGCTTCACCAAAACCATCCCCCCTTTCCAGAGCAGAAAGATTAATTAACGACTAAAGCCTTTCCGAAGGAGAGCCCGAAGCCGCCCAGGCCTGCAAGGCCCGCCCAGGCCCATTAGGCCCCTCCGACGGCCCGCCCCAGAGCCAGGCCCCGGGAAAGGCCTCTCCCCTCCAGCAGGCCGCAGGCAGGGCGGGCGGCGGCACCTCCCGCAGCAGGAGAGGGGCCGGCAGCCAGAGGCGCGGCGCTCCCCGCCTCCGCCTCAAAAGCAACGGGGACTCACCGCCTTCCTCCACCCAACGGACCCGGCGACGCGCCTCTGCCCGGCCCCAAGATGGCTCCTGGCGGGAGGACTCAGGCTGCCCGCACCCAACATGGCTCCCCGGGGAAAATACTCGCACCGCTCCCCGGCAGGCCGCTGACTTCACACCCGGACCCAAGATGGCCGCCGCCGCCCAAGCCCTTAGCCCGAATCCAAGATGGCCGCCGGCAGCTTCACTGCCAGCAGCGCCGCCGGGATGCCCGTCCGCATCCAAGATGGCAGCCCCCGCTGGCGTGAGGCTGGCTGGGGGTGTCACGTGACGAGGGGAAGGGGGGGTGTGGACCGTGTCCCGGCGGAAGCGTGAGGGACCGAGCAGGGAACAGGGACTGGCGGCGGCGGGAGCGGGCTGGTGCTGCCGGAGCAGACGTGCCGCAGGACGGGAGACACGGCTGTCACCACGGAGCCCGCCAGCACTAACACGGCGGCCACCGCCGCTTCGCGGACCGGGGGCACCGGGGACCAGCCAACCTCGCTGCCCCCGCCCCCGCCGAGGATGCCGCGCAGGAAGGTAAGCGGGGCCGGGGGATCGGGAAGGCGCCCGCCGGGGGGGACCGGCGAGCTCTGATGGCAGCTTTTTTCCCCCCTTCCCCACCGCCTCTGCTACCTCTCCCGGGCACAAAACCGAGGGGAAAATAGCGGCCTTCAGCCCCCAGCACCCGCCCCGCTCGCTACCTGAGTGGTTCCCGCACGGGCACGCTGGGCGCTGATTGGCTGTCTTTCTCGTCACTCATCACCCCCAACGGTTACCGTTTCCCCTCCCCCGCGCCTGCAGCGCGCTCCGCCTCTCGGCTTTTCCGATTGGGCAGGGCGTTGGAGTAGTTGTCGCCTACTGGTCGGGCTGCCTTGCCGGGCTAACAGTTGATTGGCTCCCGCGGCTGTCCATCTACGCCCCCAACGGTCACCTCCCCGCGCGTGCCTTGTTTCTCTCTTTCTCCCTTCCCCCATCTCAGCCCGCCCCCCAGGGTGTCGCTGGGAGCAGAGCTTACACCGATAGGTTGGCGGCCGACGTCAATCGTGCCCGTCGGCCACGCCTCTTGGCTGTCTAAGCTGTCACTGGTTGGCTCTGCTTCTCGGCCTCTCCCACCCGCCTTGTGATTGGTCGGGACCGGCGGGTCTCCGCTGGGCGCAAAACAAAGCGGCGCGGGGGCCGTCCTCGTGCCAGCTGCCCCCGCCCTTCGCTTCAGGCGCGCGCCGCCGCCGTCCCGGTCCCCTCAGGGTGGTGTCTGCTCGCCTTTCGCCGCTTCGGCCGCCCTCACCGCCACTTCCCGATGCTCCCACACCCGGGCTGCCCGGTCAGGGCAGCTGGGCAGAGATCTTCGGAGGTCTGGTCGGCCCTCACCGACTCCCGAGGCCTCCTTCCCCTAGAGAGCCTCCGCTGTGTGGTGCAGGGGGCCGCGACGAGGTGAATACAGCTATGGTGGCAGCCTCTTTTGGCCTAGCCGCCACCCTGAGGGCCTTCGTTTTCCTGCCTTGCTTCCACCGTGGCGGGGGGGGCGGCCCTCACGCTGCCCTAAATTGCTGAGCGGGGAAGAGTCAGTTTGGCCATTGCCAGAGCCCATCTATTTGCTCCTCTGTCTGCTCCCGCGGGGCCCTGGGCTCTGCTGGGCTCTCTCTGCCCTTTTGAGCGGGCAGATGGTGTTGGGAGCGTTGTGAGCTTGGCAGGGTGAACCGAGAAGGGGCAGCTGATGCCTTGTTCAGCCTTCAACCTTCATTTACCTTTTACTTTCGATAAAGTTGGGTGCCACTGTGGTGTTTCTCAGTGAATCATTTTGCAGAAATTTTATTATTGAAGGCACTGCCTAACAGTATATTTACTAAACTATTCTCTGGAGTAGTACACTTGATGCTTACTAGTTTGTGTATGTCACTGTTTCACCTTGAAGTTAACTATCTGGCATCAAATGTTTTCTCTTCTATATATAGTATAAATGCAATGTGTGAGTTTTAAGTGCTTGTGTGCTAGTGTCTGGGCCTGTGGTGTTGCAGAGGAACGCAGGCAGTAGCTCGGATGGGACGGAAGACTCTGATTTCTCGACTGACCCCGAGCATACGGACAGCTCTGAAAGCGATGGCACCTCACGACGATCCGCCCGTGTCACCCGCTCCTCGGCCAGACTCAGTCAAAGCTCCCAAGGTAAATGCTTTTTGATTGTTTGTTTTAAACAAGGAAAAGAAAAACAGCCTCTTAAAGGCTCAATGTATTCCATATCCCTGTTCTTTAGAACTTAAATGTGAGGAGTTTATGCCTAAATACAAATACCTAACTTTTTTCATTGGCTATTAGCCTACCACAGCAAAAAGAGTGCATGTTGCACAAGGGAGGTAATGTGATGCAAAGATTACATTGGTGACAGAAATCAAAACTGGGGTATCCCCTGTTCAAAAAGGAAAGCTGTCTGCTGTTAAAGGAATTAGGGCTCAAAGCCCATGACTCTGCTGTCAGCTTTTCTCAGCACTTAAAAAAATCGCTATCCACCTAAACAGTGATACTGGTACTGGAGCTGAGTTACAGAGAGGGCGGTTAGGGGTGAAAGCTGGTTTTTATTTGCTTTGTTTGTTTGTTTGTTTGGGGTTTTCTGTACTGCAAGGGAAGTTGTATTTTCAGGCTGTGTTGACCCTAAACCCCGCTCTGCAATAAATGTCATCAACATTTTGCCAGTTACTCTGAATGCTTCCACTTCAGCATCCAGATTGCAAGAGGAAACACTTAATGTTTCCATCTCCTCGTTTTTAGTGTTAGTGTAGACATTTCTTGGCTGTTAGGGCATCAAGAGGAGGAAGTGACAGCAGGTGAGGATTTTTTTCCATTGCTCCATGTATGTGCTTTGTCACAAAGCAGAATCTCTGTCAAACTGTATTTCAGGTAAGGTAGACGTGTGCGTCATCACCTGGTAATTAGGTCTTCAAAACAAGAGGAAAGATGGAATGGATGTGTGTGGAATGGATGTTTATGGAATCCCTGTGATATTTCTAGGTTATGAAAGCTTTATTTTAATGCAAAATAGTTGTTTTGGAATCTTAGCAAAAGTATAAGATCACGAAGCCACACGTGGGGTCCCAAACAAATCTCTGTATCAGAAGGAATCTTGCTATTCCCAAAGGTTATCTGAACACTGATACCTTATCTAAACTAACGGTTCTTCAGCTCTCCAATTTGGTTTATAATTACCAGCTAATTAAGTAATTAAGTCCAGAGGAAGCTGATCTAATTCCAGATTCCTCAGCGTTGGTAGAAGTGCCAAAAAGACTTAAGCTTGGGAGACCAGAGCCCATCTTTGTGCTGACGTGCGGTGGCGAGTGCCAGGACAGAGCCCTGTGTCAATCTTGACCGTAGAGTCCCAGCTTGGGAGGGACCTCAGGGACCGTCTGGTCCAACCTTTCCATCAGGTGTTGGCACGGCAGATCTCGGAGCACGTGTGAGGCGAGTCTCTTACCGTGGTTATGGTGGGTGTAATGATGGTGTTTCTCTGGAATTAGATTCCAGCCCGGTTCGTAATCCGCCGTCGTTCGGAGCGGAAGAGCCGGTCTATTCTACGCGACGGGTAACCCGCAGCCAGCAGCAGCCTGCTCCCGTGACGCCAAAGAAGTACCCGCTGCGGCAGACTCGCTCCTCTGGGTCAGAGACCGAGCAAGTGGTTGACTTTTCCGATCGAGGTACGTGGGAACTGGGGGAGGTGGTGAAAGTTTGCAAAAAGCCTTGTTGGAAAGAGGGTGTGACTCCGTTCTCTGAGGGCACGGTGTGATATCATGAGGGTAGAGGCTTTGAGACCGCTGTCCGGAGTCACTTTACCTACTTTCTTGAAAGCTTTCTTTCAGACAGATTTGTAACATCTTGATCCTTATTCAGACACTAAAAATGCAGCGGATCACGATGAGTCTCCACCTCGTACCCCCACCGGGAATGCCCCTTCCTCAGAGTCTGATATTGATATCTCCAGTCCAAATGTATCCCATGATGAGAGCATTGCCAAGGACATGTCCATGAAGGATTCTGGAAGTGACCTGTCTCACCGCCCTAAGCGCCGCCGCTTCCATGAAAGCTACAATTTCAACATGAAATGTCCCACTCCTGGCTGTAACTCTTTAGGTAATTTCGGCCCCAGGATTAATCTGTTGCTTTTTGTGTTCCTGCTGTGATACTCAAAATCCCCCTTAGTTGGATTATACATCCCAATAATAAGCACTTAATTAGGACCAGAAGTATTACTGAGAAGTGGGTATAGAGAAGGGATATGAAGCATATCTGCAGGCATATTTTCTCCTGGGGGTGTTTCTGGCTCAGAAGTGTTTCGGGGATGACAGGATGAAGCACAGTTCAGGAGTATGAGCACAGGTGTGGGAGGAAGATACGGAGTCTTAGAGGAAGGGTGCTGGTCTCTGCCAGAAGCAGGTTTTCAGAAGCAAATTGTTGCAGACCCTTTATATAACTGGCTGCTTGCATGGAGGGCAGCTTTGGAGTTAGTGTGAAAAAGATTTTCATTCCTTGTTTTTAAAGTATGAGCCGTGAAGTGTGCTCCTCCAGACTGAGCATGCTCCTTGAGAAGCTCCAATGAGCTACCTGCCCATCTAGGATACTTTTAAAAAATCTCTGTGATCGTATGCTAAAAGTGTGGGTTTTTCCCAATCCTTTGCAGGACACCTCACTGGAAAACACGAGCGACACTTCTCCATATCGGGATGCCCGCTGTATCATAATCTCTCAGCAGATGAGTGCAAGGTGAATGAGTCTTCTGTTTTACCTTAAACTATTATTTGGGGAGTAAAATGCCAAGGCGTGTCATTTGGGAATGGAAAAATAGAGTGAAGACTTTTCAGCTGATGTCTTTAGCTGTAAAACATCTGTATGTCACATCTTCTGTGAATTACAGTTCTGAAAATTCACCTAAAGGAGAACTGGAAAAGATGAAGGCTTCGATAGTAGGTTGCTGCAGCACTGACAGATGAGTTTTGGCTTCCAGGTGCGAGCGCAGAGCCGGGATAAGCAGATTGAGGAGAGAATGCTGGCCCATCGGCAGGATGACAACAACAGGCATGCCACCAGGCACCAGGTAGGCCATCTGCACCTCACGAGTGGCTGCCCCAGTAAAAGTGGGGAAAAAAAACAACCCCTCAGCTTGTGATTTCCAGTGACAATGATTTTAACTTGATCTCCCTTTGTTATTTCTTGGAGAAACTGCTCTGCTGGGTCCTGACGCTCCCTGTTTGCCGTCTCCCATTTGTTTCAGCAAATGCAATTCATTGTATCCCTTAAACCAGAGACTGGAGCAGGCAGTGAGGGCAGGGAGGAGGTGGCACTGGGCCACCTCAACGGAGGCTGGAGCTGTTCTTGGGATGAGTAAACTGTAAACTACAATTTTACTCTGACTAATTGGAAAAGAATAAAACCAGGGGAATTGCATTTTTTGGTTTGTGAGTCTTGGACTTGAGTCAGGATGACTTAATGAGTCAGCTCGGAGCGTTTCCCACGAGGAAGCAGTGCAGGAGTGTGGCCTGTCCCCGTGGCACTGAGGGGCATTGGCAAAAGCAACCTGCAGTAGGAAAGAACTTTTCCTGGTTTCCATAGCTGTGTTGTACCTCCAGCACCCTCTTATTAAGTACAGGATTTGGTTGAGAGACCACAAACCTCATCAAATGGAAGCCGGGATGGAGGGCTTTAGGGGTGGGAAGATGAAGAAAAATGTGTGGAGTGGATGAAGCTCAGTAAAGGTTTCCACCTCTGGTTTCTTTCAGGCACCAACAGAGAGACAGCTGCGATACAAAGAGAAAGTAGCTGAGCTCAGGAAGAAGAGGAACTCGGGCCTAAGCAAGGAGCAAAAAGAAAAATACATGGTAAAAGCATTGACTCTTTTCACTCCCTTCTGCCTGAATGAGACCACTGCAGGGGTGTTTGGGTTCCCAGTCATCCTGCAACATTCTCAGCTAAAAAAAATGCAAGATCCAGCAGTTTAGGAGCAGCCTGGCAGCAAAAGCTCCTGTTATCTTCTTGTTGCAGGAGCACAGACAAACCTATGGCAATACCAGGGAACCTCTACTCGAAAACCTGACGAGTGAGTATGACCTCGAGCTTTTCCGAAGAGCGCAAGCACGAGCATCTGAGGACCTGGTGAGACTTCTGAGTCATCAAATGACTTTGTTAGAAACATGAATGCTTTCTGGGGTTTGTTTTGGTTTATTTTGGTACTTATGCAGACAAAATCAGAGGTTGTAAGAAGAGCAGCTACAGCCCAGTGGAGGCAGCAGAGTGACACTGGGGATAATGTTGAAGTGCCAGTCATTCGGAGGGGCTGGGAGCAAAGCATTTGCAGTCCCAAATGCTGCAGTACCTGCAAGTGGAATAATTGGTATCACTCTCTTCTAATAGTGGTGGTTTTCAGTGAAAGAATGGGCTTTAAGCAGCTTCACCTGCTGAAAGAATGGCTCAGGAGAGAATAAAAGACAAAAGTCATGTTGACAGTAGCCAGTAACTGGAATGGAGTTCAAAGCCTTGTATTGCTGAGGCTTCTGGAGGTGCTTTCCAAAGCTACCCTCCAAAAGATCCTTTGATACTTACCAGTGCCAGTTGCAACTGGGAGGTCTAAGGTGGAACGTTAGGCTGTATCCTCTCCTTGCATGGTAGGAAAGAAGCAAGGAGCTTACATTGCCTTCGTGACAGGAGGGGTGTGATCTTGGTGTTAGCATGCTGCTGAGAGCTGAGTCACAAAACATTTCCCAAAGAGAGGAACCGTCAGGAACTGCCTTGCATGTGCACAGGCTTCAGGCTGAGTTGGATTAAAGAGTGGCCTCTGAGAGGGATCGTTAGATGTGGCCAAACAAGATGAATTTAGAGGACTTGAAGTAAATTATTTCCTCGAGGGAAATCAACAGGACCCTATTTCTCTCTACCTAGTCTTCAATTTTTTTTATTATTTTTTTTTTTTTTTAAATAATCATCCAGTTTGTCACATTTGTAGGAAAAACTGCGGCTCCAGGGCCAGATCACGGAAGGCAGCAACATGATCAAAACGATCGCTTTTGGCCGTTACGAGCTGGATACCTGGTATCACTCTCCCTACCCGGAGGAATATGCTCGCCTGGGGCGTCTCTACATGTGTGAGTTCTGTCTCAAATACATGAAGAGCCAGACAATACTGCGCCGACACATGGTAAGGGCGGAGCTGATCGAGCTTTAAATCTGATGAAAACGCTTTTCATAGAATCATAGAATCGTTTAGGTTGGAGGAGACCCTTGGGATCATCGAGTCCAGCCATCAGCCCCACTCTACAAGTTCTCCCCTACACCAGATCCCTCAACACCATAACTCATCTACTCAAACACAGTCAGGGATGNGTCCTTGGTCCATCCAGTAGCTGTTGTAACCTTTTTTCCACCCTCAAAACAGCAGTGTCACCCTAACTTTGCTTTCTGGTCGCAGGCAAAATGCGTTTGGAAGCATCCACCAGGTGATGAAATCTACCGCAAAGGCTCCATCTCCGTGTTTGAAGTGGATGGGAAAAAGAACAAGGCAAGTAGCTCTGACCATTAGGCCAGTCTTGAGTGTGGAGTCTGGCTTCCAGATGTGCTGAGCTGCTGCGGTGCCCGTAGAGAAACGGGATGCAAGTGGCCCTTTCTCCCTCTAATTGCAGAACGACTAGTGGAGTCTGATCTGTCCAGTTTTGCAGTTCTGGCAGTAGTTCTGTCTATACTTCCTTTGTGGTTACTCCTCAGCCCTCTGTATTCTCGTGCTGTGCTTGGAGGTTTTGTGCCAAGATCCCTTTCTGAACGTCAGTAGGAAATTCTGTCTCTGGCTTCAGTAGATCTCTAGTTCAGCCAGATTCGGGTTGGTTCAGGAAGCAGCCCCCTAGTATTGAGGGTGATCTGCTGAACCCTGAACTGAAGGGTGGATTCAGTGCTTGGTAGCCACACTGTGCTTATGCCCTGTCTCTGTCCAGTCTTCAAGGCTCCAGAGAATCGAAAGCACAAAGAAACAAATGCAAAAACTAAACGCTGCGCTGCCAGAAATTGGGAGGGGTCTTTTCCGGGTACCAGAGAGAACTGTCAAGTGGAGACTCGGCCTCCTGCTCCTTCACTGAGGATGTGGTGTTTTGGGCATTCAGAGACTGGTATTGCAAATGTCAGTTCCCACCCATAGGAAGCCAGGCTTATCAAGTTTCAGAACAAATGGAATTGTTTCCTGACCCAGCTGCTCCGTTTGAAAGACTCCATGTCATTTCTCAGAGGATTCAGAATTTTCTTGTCATTTTGAAACAATGCATGCCCGTTCTTGTCCACTCTTGAGATACTCTAGTGTAATAAATCAGTGTCATGAGCGTATCCTACTCCTTTTGCTTCTAGATCTACTGTCAAAACCTGTGTCTGCTGGCAAAACTTTTCTTGGACCATAAAACACTGTACTACGATGTCGAACCCTTCCTATTCTACGTCATGACAGAAGCTGACAACACTGGCTGTCACCTGATAGGATATTTCTCCAAGGTTAGTTGAAGATCTATCCATAAATGGTACTACCTCGCTAGAATGAGATTTAGGACACCAATTACTAGCACTGAAAACCTCCCCTCTGAGTTCTTGCAGTCTCAGGATTTGCTCCTTTTGGGAGTAGATAAAGCTTCAAACCTGCTCTGTGTGAATGTTTTTTCCTGTTGCTGCTGGGGTTGCAGGTGCTTTGCTGTAACATCTTTTCTCATTGCTCCCAAACCCCAGATCAGCTCAAATGAACTATTGTTACTGGGAAAGATAGTGGTGTCTTAAACGTGGCTAAAAGTAGCTGGAGAGCTGCCTGGCAGAAAAGGGCTTGGGGGTGTTGGTTGCCTGTTGGCTGAATATGAACTGTCAGTGTGCCCAGGTGGCCAAGAAGTCCAACAGCATCCTGGCCTGTGTCAGGAACAGTGTGGTGAGTAGGACTTGGGAGGTGATTGTTGCCCTGTACTCGGCGCTGGTGAGGCCCCACCTTGAGGCCTGTGTGCAGTTTTGGATCCCTCACCACAAAAAAAAAATGATAGTGAGGTGCTGGAGTGTGTCCAGAGAAGGGCAACGGAACTGGTGAGGGGTCTGGAGNAACTGGTTAGGGGTCTGGAGAACAAGTCTCATGAGGTGAGGCTGAGGGAGCTGGGAAAGTTCAGCCTGGAGAAGAGGAAGCTGAGTAGAGACCTTCTCGTTCTCTCCAACTCCCTGAAAGGAGGGTGTCGAGAGGTGGGGATTGGTCTCTTCTTCAAAATCACAGGCGACAGGACAAGAGGAAACAGCTTCAGGTTGCACCAGGGAAGGTTCAGATTGGGTGTCAGGAAGATTTTACATTGAAAGGGTTATGGTGCATTGGAATGGGCTGCACAGGGAAGTGGTTGAGGCACCATCCCTGGAGTGATGTAAAAGCCAGGTTGACATGGAGCTTAGTGAGATGGTTTAGTGGTGGGTTTTGTCAGAGTTAGGTTGATGCTGAGACTCAATGATCTCAAACGTCCCTTCCAACCTAGACAGTTCTGTGATTAATGAAAAAAAAAAAGTAATGGTAAAGAAAATGTAAGGAAATGTAGGGAAAATATATTTAAATGCCACTGTGATTATTTCTTTTTAAAATAAAGTACTTGAAATAAAAACTCTTAAGTGGAGAAGCTGAGACATAACTCAGGTAACTTTAGCATATCCCACGAGTCATTGGCCAAGCTTAGAGTAGGAGCCAGTTTTCTCAGCTGCTTGGCTGTGTATCTTTCTTATGTAGACAGTCTGTTTGTGCTTAAGCTCTGCTGCACACCCATAAAGTGCCTTTTCTGGTTGTTCCTACTTCAGAAAAAGCATTTGTCCTTCCAGACACACTGATGTCATGCAATGCACTTACCAGTTTACTTAGTTCAGTCATCAAATGTTGGTAGGAGAATGCACCCTCAAAGTGCAGGAAACCGTCTCTCTTCAATCACCTAGGTCAAAATTGAATAATTATCTTAACTCTAGACAGATTTTACTTTAGAATTGAGATAAGTGTGTCTCGATTCTCTTCTTTCTCTGATCATTTCAATGTACACCATATGCTTTTACAGCTGTTAAGTTGTTTTCTTGTTGCTTGTAAAGCTGGTAGGTGAGAGAGGTGGCTCTTTTTCAGGTGCAACTCCATGGCCAGCTGTGTCAGGCTTGAAATGTGCACCAAACACCCAATTTAGTGGCTACTAAAATAAGACGCTGGGCCAAGCTGGGAGCTGAAGGTTGTTTGTGTCACTTGTTGTTAGACAGGTTTTTCTACTGTTGCTTCTTTCCTCTTGTATCAGTCGCAGGGACTTGTTCAGTCTGTTGGGATTAAGGTATGCCTGTATTGTTTGTGCAGATCTAGGGCTGTTAACCCATCCTCTTTCTTCTTTTTAGGAGAAGAATTCTTTTCTCAACTACAATGTTTCTTGTATCCTGACGATGCCTCAGTACATGAGACAGGGTTACGGCAAAATGCTCATCGACTTCAGTAAGTAGAGAAATTCTGAGACCTGTTCTGTCCAACGTGAAAAACGTATTGGAAATCCAACACTTCTCTGGTGGTGGCTGAGCAGCTTTCATTGTAGCTGATTTCTGCATGTGCTGAAGAGGGTAACAGGCAGGAGGGAGTAGTTTACTCACAAGAGCTACTTCTTTTGGTTTTTTTTTCCTTTGCAGGCTATTTACTTTCTAAAGTAGAAGAAAAAGTTGGCTCTCCAGAACGCCCTCTGTCTGACCTGGGTCTCATCAGCTATCGCAGTTACTGGAAGGAAGTTCTCCTTCGTTACCTGCATAATTTCCAAGGAAAAGAGATCTCTATAAAAGGTATGTTTTCAGACTAAATAGGCTTGGAATGAATTGGTTCAGGAACATACTTATTCACCTCATTCACTCATTTTTCTCAACTATGAGGCAGGTCATGCTTGACTCATTCACAGGGCTGTTGGAGTAGCAGCACAGTGGAATATTCCTGTAGTTAGGTATGGCTCCTTTCCAGTTCTGCCACCATTAAAGATAAGGCACCTTACATGGTTTTGAAAGTATGTACTGCCTTTTTCCCTTAAATAATGTTTTAAAAGGGTTCAGCAAAGAACCTCATCCATCTGTAGATTAGAATGTTAACTTTAAAAAGAAAAATGGCTCCACTGGGAAGCTTTCAAATGCTTTGGAAAAATACTAAGACTATTTCAATTGCTTTTAATAGCATTTTTATGTTTATGGCACGTAGGGAGTGTGCAGCTCATAAAGATGTTGAGGTAGTTATGAAGAGGTGGCTACGTTTTCTTTCAGAGGAAGGATTACACTGTATTAACTTGGGTCCTAAAAGCAGAATCATTATCATAGAACCCTAGAATGGTTAGAGTTGGAAGGGACCTTAAAGATCATCGAGTTCCAACCCCCCTGCCCTGGGCAGAGACACCTCCCACCAGAGCAGGTTGCTCCAAGCCCCCTCCAACCTGGCCTTGAACCCCTCCAGGGATGGGGCAGCCACAGCTTCTCTGGGCAACCTGGGCCAGGCTCTCACCACCCTCACAGGAAACAATTTCTTTCTGGTATCTCATAAATCTCCCCTCTTCCAATTTAAAACCATTACCCCTTGTCCTGTTGCTACACTCCCTGACAAAGTGTCCTTCCCCATCTCTCCTGTAGCTCCTTTCAGGTACTGGAAGGCCGTTATAAGGTCTCCCCAAGCTTTCTCTTCTCCAGGCGGAACAACTCCAACTCTCTCAGCCTGTCCTTATAGGAGAGGTGCTCCAGCCCTCTGATCATTTTCACGGGCCTGTTCCAACTGGACCACGTCCTTCTTGTGTTGAGAACTCTAAAGCTGGATGTAGTACTGCAGGTGGGGTCTCACAAGAGCAGAGCAGAGGGGTAATGTTCTGTTTCAACCAGGTTTTCCCTAGTGTTCCTCCTAGATTGGGTATTCAGTTCTGGGCTGAGAACTGAGCTGGGCTGTTCCTCTAGAGCTCTCTGTGGCTTACACCCACAGCCTCTGGTTCTTCACACTGTTTGCCATCAGTCAGACCTCAAGAGCGAGATAAAACTTGTAAACTAACAATTAAAGGCTGTTGAGGAGGGATTTGTTTCTATTCTAACATAAACTGTTGCTGGTTTGCAGAAATCAGTCAGGAAACCGCAGTGAATCCTGTCGACATCGTTAGCACGTTGCAGGCACTTCAGATGCTCAAGTACTGGAAGGGAAAACACCTGGTCCTAAAAAGACAGGTAAGATTTATGATGGCTATTTCTGCATTTCTCTTCCCTTATACTTAGCTGTTAGATTCATACAAACTTGCTGAAACTGGTATTTCCTCTGCATTGTGCTGGATTTTCCAGCCTCTTTGTTCCAGTGAGGGAGCACCGTGGTTTGCAAAGGCAGTAACTGATAAAATACACCACGGGCATCCAGCCTGATCCTTCAGTGGTGTCAAAATCTGCTGTGTTCACCTTCCCCCTCTGACCTGGGGAATGGCATCACTCATTGTAATCAGCTTTTAGTGGGAGCAGTGGATCAGTGTTCCCATCCTGCTCCTCCTTGTGCCTGCCCTTTACTGGGCCAATGGGTGATGTAGGAGTGAACTGGATTACTGGAAGCCTAAATGAGGCCTGTGTGTACCTTCCTTAGATAGGA
Source organism: Jacana jacana (assembly GCA_013400555.1). NCBI lineage: Eukaryota > Metazoa > Chordata > Aves > Charadriiformes > Jacanidae > Jacana > Jacana jacana. The sequence goes on from VZTM01029767.1 coordinate 76,183, forward strand.
GTGGTTTATAAATCCCCAGATGTGGCAGCTTCTCTCCTTTTTGTTTTCCCTGCCTCCTGACTTCCCTTTGTAGTTAAATTACCCTTACCAGTGTGAATGCAGGGGCTTCTGGGACACGCCGTGGAGCGAGTGTTCCGTGTGTCCCACTGAGCAGTCAGGAGGAGTGTCATCTTCAGGTCTGTGGACTTGGATGTCTGGTGTTGTACCATGGATAATTCTCCCACCACGGATTGTCTGTTTTTAACCTGCCCTTTCGTGCTCTTTTCCTTAGGATCTGATTGATGAATGGATAGCCAAAGAGGCAAAAAGATCCAACAGCAATAAGATAATGGATCCTACCTGTTTGAAATGGACCCCTCCTAAGGGAACTTAGCTGTCTCTCGCTCCTGAAGCCAGTGAAACCCCAGCAGTAGGAAGTACCCGCGGGATCTCTGTTGTATCTGTTGCTGTTGTGATTGCCTGGTACAGTGCCCTCCTGAAAGATCAGTTCCCCTTGGTACTGTTCTGGCCCGGATCTTTTGTGCACACCACAGACGCTAGTTCTGAGGAACTTTATGTTTCGGCCTCAATGAGGTTGCAAGGATTGGATCTGTATAGGACCCAAACGAAGCTCCTAGCAGCGCTGGCCCAAGGAGTTCTGATACCTGGTACTGTACCTGTCCAGTCACTGGTCTCACCCTCATGTTCTTATTCCGATGAGGTTGTGTTGTGTCCTATGATCTGGTTGTTTCTTCCTTCAAATTCCTTGTGTTCTACGTAATGGAAGTAACTTCTGTGGCTTTTGAACAAGGTCTAGTAATGCTTGTTTGGGGAAAGGTTTTCCCAACAAGCTGCAGTTATACTGACTTTGGCATTTTTAACTAGTCCTGCCCCTTGGGCTCTGCCATTCCACGTACCGGTTCCAGTAAGATACATACCACCTCTTTCAGCAGTGTGTTTCACATACTGTGGTCTTCACACAGTTAATACTGTACAGTCAGAAGCTTTCGTACCTCCTGAGTGAGCGGTGTGATGGTGTTACCCTGGAGGAGCCGAGGCTGGGTGTGGGAGTCCATCACGGGCTGAGATGTTCCAGAGAGCAGCTCTTGGTAAATGCTACTGGAGCTGCTCCAGTGCCACGGCTGTTGGAGAGACCTCTTTGATTATAAGTTACTGGTTTTTCCTGTTTATCTTTTGGAGTTAGTGGGTTCCTTTACACAAGAGCAGCCTGTTCAGTATATTTCACTGGAGATTTTCCCAGAGCAGTCTTCCTTGCATTGTAGGTCTCTCTGTGTTAGGATTTTTTTCCTCTAGACTGAAATAAAAACTTTTTGACAGATTTTTTTTTGCTAACCTTGTCCAAACAGCCACAGAAACTCTACAACCCAGATGATGTTGGTTGTTGGATTGCCTACAGCGTACGTTCTGTGCATGGTGGCAGCTCGGGTTAGCTGTGTGGGTGGTTTGCTTCTCTGACAGCGCGTTCCTGTTTGTCTTTGTAAAACCAACCAACAAACAAACAAGCTTTTGATTCCTCTCTCCCATCAGCACCAACCAGAAGAAACTATTGTACAATGGCTTTCAGGTATAACCGCTGTCCTTGTGCCACATGTTTCCTATATGGCTCCAGTGTGACTGAAAGGGGGGGGGACAATCCTGGGGTAGACGATGGCGGCATCCCATAGTGCTGATTTGCACTTCAGCCTCCCGGCGCTTCCTCACTGAGCGGTGTCAGAGACGAAGTGCTTGCAACGTACCGGTAGGTGGGAGCCGTTCCCTGTTAACCACTGACCCATCACTGGTGTGGAAAAGCTCTCTACTGCTCTCCTGATGGCTGGCTGCCTTTCTCTGCCTCCTTTTTTTTTTTTAAAAAAAAAATATAGAAAAAGAAGAAAAAAGAAACAGAAGGATCATCAGTAGGTGGTGTGTACCTTGTGGGCATTACTGAATTTTGCTGTCTCATGCCCTTTGCTCCTGTATTGTAACTAACTACAGATACTCCTGAAACTATCCAACCCAGTAGATCTCTTGTGGAGTAGGGAAGAAGGCCATTCTTGTGCAGAAGCTAAACCCTGTTCCCATGATGTGGTAGAATGTGCTATTCTTGTATCTACTTCTCAATAAAGCATGTTCTCTGCTCAAGTTTATGCCTTCTTTTTATTTATTTAATTGTTTGGTTTTTTTTCCCCAGTCAGGTGCTATTCTGCATCTCCACTTAGTGAAGCTGCTGCTTTATGTTGCAGGGGACTAATTTGGAGCCCGTCTTTGTGCCTGGTGTGTTAAGGGGTGTGATCAGAGTGGTCTTTGGGGTGAATCTTTTGGAAATTGCCTGTGTTGTGTGTTCACTCCAGAGCTTACTGTGAGCAGGAGGCTGCCAGGAGGAATGTGTGGATGGTGTCAGATACTGGCAAGTGACGTGTGTCATGTGAAATTGGGATGGTGTTTGTCAATACAAAGTTCATTGAAGAAGAAAGGAGTTACCCCAAAAGTGATGGCCCTGGAGTTTTAGCCTCTGTTTCCACGACCAGACCCTCTCATGCTGTGAGAGGACCTGGGGCAGTGAAGTCCTTGATCTTCAAAAAACCATGTTTGAAGTTCAGTGAGTCCCTCAAACGTTTGTGGTCTCTGATACCACATTATCTGCTCCAGCTCCCTCCAGGGATTCTGCTTTTCTGTGCAACTCGGTGGGAGTTAAAAAGGGAAAGTTTTTGGGCCCTGGGCTCTAAGCTGTGGGGACCTGGGAGGATTAAGGCTGAGGTTGAGGCCTGGGACTGAGGGTGCTCAGCTTGCAAAGAGAGAGCAAAGCCACGGAACTGGGCTACCTCAGGAATCATAGAATCATTCAGGTTGGAAGAGACCCCTGGGATCATCAAGTCCAACCATCAGCCCCATTCTACAAGTTCTCCCCTACACCAGATCCCTCAACATCACATCTAATCTAATCAAACACAGTCAGGGATGGGGACTCCACCACCTCCCTGGGCAGCTGATTCCACTGACTGACCACTCTCTCTGGGAAAAACTTTTTCCTCATGTCCAGCCTAACCCTGCCCTGCTGCAGCTTGCAGCCATTCCCTCTCCTTCTATCGCTCATTGCCCGGGAGAAGAGACCAGCACCAACCTCAGCCCCAACCTCTCTCCAATGCCCTTTCAAGCAGTTGTAGAGAGTGATGAGGTCTCCCCTCAGCCTCCTCTTCCTCAAACTAAACAACCCCAACTCCCTCAATCGATCCTCATAAGCCTTATTCTCCAGGCCTCTCACCAGCTCCGTGTCCCTCCTCTGCACTCGCTCCAGCCCCTCCAGATCTCTCTTGTGCTGAGGTGCCCAGAACTGGACACAAGACTCAAGGGGTGGCCTCCCCAGTGCTGAGCACAGGGGGACAATCGCCTCCCTGCTTCTGCTGGTCACACTGTTTCTGATCCAAGCTAGGATGCCCTTGGCCTTCTTGGCCACCTGGGCACACTGCTGGCTCATGGTCAGCCCTTGTCACCCAGCACCCCCAGGTCCTTTCCTGCCAGGCAGCTCCAGCCACACTGCCCTAAGCCTTCCCCAATGAGTCGTGTTGGGATTAAAATCACCATCAAGGACACTTCCCTGAGCAGTGGTGCCTGTTCACTCCAGTCACATCCTCGTTCCGTTGCCTTTTCCTTAATGAGGCACTTTTTGAAGCATTTGATTTGGGAGCTTTGCTTTTACCTATTGGAGCAGTTTTGTGCTGTATCAGTTGCAGGTTTTTGCCTTCTTTCTTCTTTGTTTGTTAGTTTTTCTTGCAAGTACAGCGGGATGCAGCGTGCTGTGGCGTGTGGACAACTGGGGAGAGACAAAAGGCTAAGGGTTTGTTCCCTGCAGTGCTCTGCTGCCACAGCCAGCCCCTCTCAAAGCTTTTATTTCCCTCCAGTCCTTACTCTGCCAGGTCAGTTTGTTGTGACTTCTCGGAGGCCGTGACGCTTTCTCCCTGTTCATGGGGTTCTTAACACAAGGGGGTCCCACGCTTCCCTGAGACCTCTGGGTGCTTTGGTAAGGCAAGCAGTAATTAAGTAGTGAGTCACAGATAGCCATAAACATCTCTGGGCAACCAGAGGATGAGACACGCTCACGCTTTCACCCGCAGCTTATTCATAGCAACTGCGAACGTGCAGATGTTACGTTCTGGATGGGCTGTTCGAAGCCCACTTAAAAACTCTGATGCTACCAAAAAGCAGCTGGTGCTTTCAGTGAACTTTTCATGCCTTCTTGCCCCCTTCTTTTCTCCTTTATAAAAAAAAACCAAACCACTTGCCTATAGCCTTGACCTAACACGGATGGTATATGTCAGTGTAAGCCCCACGGTAGCCCCTACAGCGTGTTCGTCGCTGTGACGGACCCGAAGAAACCTCAGGCAAAACTGAATGAGAAGTTGAGAGCCAAACCCTCTCAGTGCTGCTTCCCAGAAACAAGAACTGATTCTGGAACTGAAACTCCTATAAATCAAACGAGAATTTGAGCTGCCAGTAAAGGTGAACCGCTGGAGCAGAGACAACCTCGTCAGGAATTGGCTTTTTATGAAAGCCCCGGGGTATGTGCCCAGAACCAGAGGTTTCCTACCAAAGAACCAGACCATCCCAGCTCTGCCAATGCTCAGTCCTGATGCTTTAATGTCAAACTCATCCTTTCACATGAGCCAGCAATGAGCTTTGTTCTGTTTGGGTGTCACATAATGCACTTTTCATGTATATTTTACAAAAAAGCTTGCAATTCAGCAGAGCCAAGGTTAAAAAACCTTTATGTCTCTGGCAGTGAGTGAGAAATAGCCCTTTGGAAGCTTTACAGCTGCTGTCCCTAAACTTCCACACACAACACTTCAGCCTCTCCCCAGTCTCATCCTTGACTTTGGAAGCACAGAGGCTGTGAAGGTCCTGATGTGCTGAACCTACCAGAGACCAGCAAAGAGCTTTCTCGCACCCTCTGTAGCCGCTGCTCCGGCCTGGCGTGAGCGAGGCTGGGATTTTCTCAGAATCTGCCACTGGAAAATGCTCTTTTGACCTTGGACATTTTTTTTTTCTCCTCTGAATTTCTTCAAAAGGCAAGGAAAATAAAGCTGTTCCAGCATGGATGCTTTCCAAGTTGAACATCTGCCCGGGGCAAGGCCAGTTTTTTGCAGTTAAAACCTCAAAATGGGAATTTCGAGTGAGTATGATGGTGGACAGTGAATTACTGCCTCGTCTGGGGAACGGGCTCCTTCACCTCAGGCTTTGGAGATGCAGTTGTTATTAGTGAACAGGAAAGTTCTTGGAATCCTTTGGGGCCTGCTGTTGAATGAAATTCTATCTTGCAGTGTGGAATCAGGCAGAGGGATCCCGCTGCTGCCGTTCCCTCACCACCGGCTGCGTGCGATAATGCTGCCCTTCCCTGTGCTGGACCAGCAAAGGCTTTGTGGGGACTGCCCTGAGCCAAGCCCTGGCCTGATCCAAACCTCTCCATCTCTCACCTACTCCATCCCTGGACCATTTAACTTGTCAAACCACAGGGTCCCTCCTTCTGACTGTTTTTTTTTTTTTCCCCAGACTCCTTCAATGTGGGCACCAGTAAGAGTTTTCACCGTGATGAGACAAACTGGGGCTTCTTTTTGTCCACTGAGATCACCCGCCCGAATCTCCAGGAACTGGTCCATCGCTGCTGTTGCTCTTCCCTGGCCGAGTACTGGCTGTTCTGTTGGCTTTTCCTTCTGGAGGAATCGTTTGGGGCAGGATGTGGTCGTGTTGTGGCCACGCTGAGGATCTGCAGGGAAGGAATAGGTGGTTGATAATTCCTATAAAGAACGCTAGAGGAAAAGAGGCAGGAGGGAAGCAGGAAGGAAAGGAAGCTAAATATGTAAAATTACTCAGTTGTTTCTATTGTGATGGCTGTGTAACTCAGAGCTCAGTTTAAACCCGTGTGAGACAGTCCATCTGCCAGTAACTCCACCCTCCTGTTGTTCCAAAGCTGCAATAGATGCAGATGGAAAGAACTGCAATGCCTACTTCTCACACCACCTCACAGACAAGGGGAAAAGCAACTCTATTTTTGAGATCATCCCTGTAATTAGGTCTGCTTACCCCCCTCCCCTGGGCTCCTGCCCACACACCACAAGAAAACACCCAGACCCCAGTCTGGGATGAGAACAGAGGTGTAGCAAAAAGGGAGAAAACAAAAGGAACACAAAACATCCTCAGGAAATTCACAGATCTCAAAGGTTGTTGCGTGTTTTCTACAGTGAAAGATGCCAGCTCCAAAGAGAGCTGTTAACCTGGACACGCTCCTCCAGCATCCAACTTGTGCTGGACAGAACAGGGGGAAAAGGTTCCCTAATTTGTACCTACTTTGTGCACATATCCTCCAGATCCACAAATTACAATAATCCTTGGCATCCTTGATATTCTGTGATCCTGGGGTGTATCAGAAGGGGGGTGGTCAGTAGGTGGAGAGAGGTTCTCCTCCCCCTCTACTCTGCCCTGGT
>VZTM01029767.1:82756-107237 GCA_013400555.1 Jacana jacana
GAGCTTTCAAGATCCCTTCCAATCCCTGAGATTCTGTGACTGAATCTGAGCAACCACAAAATGCCCTGGAAATCCCCAGCAAAATATCAGTCCAGGAGGTTCTACAGCCGGGCCTGTCGTGCTCGGGGAGGGCAGTGGAAGATGCTGCCTTCCCAGGGCAGGGATGGCAGCTCTGTGAAGGCGCTGCCAAACCTGCAAAGCCTGTCTCCTGGGAGCTCAGTTTTACTTTTCTTTCAGCTGTCCATCCAGCTGTAGTTTCTGGGCAAAAATAAACCCTTCACCTGCAGGGGTTTGCGGGAAGGACATGGTGAGAGTAACCACTGTCCAGAGCGTGTTTTTAACCAGCTTTAGAAGATGTCAGGATAGGATCATGCTTTAGGAAAGGTGCAAACTTACTCTTAGAGCATTGAAGTCACTTGGTAGAAAACCCTGGGTTTTCTCCCCAGGTTTGGCATGGGGAAGTGGCTGGATGTGACAAATGGCTTCACCAGTGTGTGACTCAGTTGCCTGTTTTCACCTCAGCCACCTTACTCCTTCTCTGTGCTATGGGTTTGGGAGCGCCTGCTGCCCCCATAATGCTCAGGAATAGGACATTTTTCTCCCAGCAGGGAGGTTTCCATATGATAGAATCAGAATGGTTCAGGTTGGAAGGGACCTTAAAGATCATTGAGTTCTAACCTCCCCCTGCTATGGGCAGGGACACCTCCCACCAGGTTGCTTAAAGCCCTCACTAGCCTGGCCTTGAACATCTCCAGGGATGGGGCAGCCACAGCTTCTCTGGGCAACCAGTCACTTGGACTGGAAGCTAGTCTGCTGGACTGGGACCTGGGCAGGTGCCTCTGTTGCACAGGGACATGACCCGTCTCTGTTCCCATCACAAGTGATGTCTTCTCTGCTAGCATGACCTGAACCCACCGTGGCTGGACCCTTTCATAGAATCATTTAGGTTGGAAAGAGACCCTTGGGATCATCGAGTTCAACCATCAGCCCCACTCTATAAAGGTCTCCCCTACACCAGATCCCTCAACACCACATCTCAATGACTCTGAAACACAGTCAGGGATGGGGACTCCACCACCTCCCTGGGCAGCCCATTCCAGGCTCTGACCACTCTTGCTGGGAAGAATTCTTGCCTCATGGCCAGCCTAACCCTACCCTGCTGCAGCTTGCAGCCATTCCCTCTCCTTCTATCACTGATCCCCTGTGAGAAGAGACCAGCACCAACCTCTCTGCGATCTCCTTTCAAGCAGTTGTAGAGGGATGAGGTCTCCCCTCAGCCTCCTCTTCCTCCAACTCAACACTCCCAGCTCCCTCAATGGCTCCTCAGAAGATTTATTTTCCAGGCCCTTCCCCAGCTCCGTGTCCCTCCTCTGCACTCGCTCCAGCCCCTCCAGATCTCTCTTGTGCTGAGGTGCCCAGAACTGGACACCAGACTCAAGGGGTGGCCTCCCCAGTGCTGAGCACAGGGGGACAATCCCCTCCCTACTTGTGCTTTCTCTCAGTTTCTGATCTGACCGATGACAGCTCAGAGCATTTTTCCCTGGTGCCAGACCTGTCCCCGCTCCTTCCCCTTGTCCAGCTGAGCACGGAGCAGCCAAGGCAGGATATGGCCCATAGATGGCACTGGCCTTCCACCATCAGTGTCCCTGGCCCTGCCTGGACATGACTAACCCAGCTTAACCCCTGCACTGCCAAAACCACCTACGGCACCTTATGTCACCCTTTGGCAGTGGAAGTGGGTGGCTATAGATGTCACCAGTAGGCTGCAAAGTTTTATTTGTTTATTTTGATATCGTGCCGTGCACTTAAGGAGGGAACACTTTAATGAGCTGCTGCCTGCAATATGTGCAACCAGCAACAGGAGGCTCTCTGCCTCCTACACCACAGCTGCTGTAAGTCAAGCTCCTCTGGTTTTGCAGTTTCCCTAAAATCGACTAGACCTGCCCCAGAGCTCTGCTAGGGTACGAAAACAATGCTCCAAATTGTCCCCTTTCACAGAAGGACTCTCAGTCTGAATGTAGGATCTGGTCCAGCTCAAGAAGTCATGGTTTGCTGGTTGTTTATTTTTTTCATTTCCGTTACATTAGCACCTTGGTGCCTTAATTAAGATACAGGCTTCCTTGTACTGCTCTCCAGACCAGCAGGGACCCATGCCATGGGATGGGGAGGTGTCTGTGCACCAGGGTCGGGAGGTGAGGGAGGGTTGACAGATTTTCTGAAGGCCCTGAGTCCTGTCTCTGCCCTGAAGGAATAGATGGCTTCTTCGTTGTGACCAGCTCCAGGCCGGTGTGCTTCATGTTGTTGAAAATCTGGTTCTGACTGTGGGCAGTAAACCCTGTGGAAAATTTTAGCCTTCAGGCCGGAAGATGACCACTGACAGAGTTCAGAGGACAGTAGTAAACTGGTCCAGAGCTTGAAGGACTGGTTTGTGACAAAAGGCTGAATCAGGTGGTGGGGAGGTGTTGATACGCGTTCTTGGAAGATGCCCAAGGAGGGAGAAAGATCTTTTAGGGGACAGAGAGAGAGGTAAATAACTGGAAGTAAAGGGAGGAAAGAGAAGGGAAATATAGGTGGACTGTCAGAAAAAGCCTTCTTCTGAGCCTTTGGTATGTTCCTGTAACCCTGGGAGATATCCCATCAGCAGGGTCACTAGGAAAAGACCCAGGCAGACTGTCTTCTGCTGACCCTAGATTGAGGAGCTGGGTGGGACTCCAAGAGTATTCTCTGTCGCTGCCTGTCTTGTGGTTCCTTCTGTCATTTGGGGGACAGAGAGGGGTCTGCTTTAGAGTAACGATGCCAACCTCCTGCTTTTGAAAAACAAGTGCTGAGGCTGCACTAGGGAGGGTGGGAACTACTTCAAGTCAGGGTTTGGTCTCACCATTTGCATTGACCACAACCTGCTGGAGCCTGAGGTGGCTGAGACCTCTGGGCTGGGGCGGGTGGGCTGCAGTCTAAGTAGCGATAGCTGTAGTCTAAGAGCAGAAACCCCTCAGCAGCAGCGAGCCCAGCATCTTCAGTCCATGAATTTCAATTGATGAGTTAATGAGGAAGGCCCAAGGGGAGCCCTGAAGAGTTCAGCTATGACTTTGGCCAGGACAGGTCACCAGCTGGACCATCGACTGAGATTTCAGTGGCTTGCATTTGTCCCTCCAGGGATCACGTATATCCCACCTTGGCCATGTCATTCTCTCCATTTCAGTCTCCCTGTGTAGTACCTGGCCTCACACAGGAATCAGGGAGTGCTCCATAGGGTAGTGAGGGTTGTGTGAGATCTCCTTCATCAGTAACCATCAAATCAGACCTTTTTTGTTCAGTGTTTTATTTTTCTACTTTTTCTGTCCTGGGAATGATTTCCTCCCATGATCCCACCTCAGATCCCAGCAGGAGCCAAACTGGTTCTGACTGTGGGCAGTAAACCCTATGCAAAATTTTAGCCTTCAGGCTGGCAGATGACCACTGGCAGAGTTCAGAGGACAACCCATTGAAAGCCTGGTGGAAAATGCCTACCCTAAAGCACTCATTGGAGAAAAGCAGGGGGATCTTACTCCGCAAGGTATTGTATCACGAAGGTATGTACCTTAAGATGTATATATTCATACTGGAAGGTATTGATATCATTAAGGTATATACCTATCTTACAGACAAAAAGCCCCCTTCAGTCTTGTATCTAATAAAGCTTTATCAGAGGATCACAAACTGGTTTGGGTGGGAAGGGAACTTAAAGCCCGTCCAGTCCCACCCTCTGCCCTGGGCAGAGACACCTCCCACCAGAGCAGGTTGTTCAGGGCCCTGTGCAACCTGGCCTTGAACCCGTCCAGGGATGGGGCAGCCACAGCTTCTCTGGGCAAATCTACCATATCACAGTAAAACAAGTTTGCTGCTTAAGGTTACAAGCTCTCACCCACTTTGCACCATTATACCCAGGCCCACAGTCCATATGGCTGCTGGTTTTGACTGGCCCCACTGCTGGCACATGCAGATTTCCCTCCATCGGAGGGAGAGGGAGGAACCATTGGAGATATCACCCCTGCTTGGTTTTACAAATCTGCATTCCTGTCCCATGGTGTGCTGGCACCTGCACAAGTTCCCAGGTCCCCATGCCAAGGGTTGTGTCTGTCCCTGCTTCTTGGGCCAGGCCGGTTCTCCACCTCCCGTGGCTGGGTAAGGGAGCTCCAGCATCCGCTTTGTGTCATGTACAACTCTGAGCTCTTCCCTTATTCTACCACCTCCTCCCACACGCCCAGAGATGCTGCCAGAATGCCAGAGGCACGGCAGTGGGGAGCCAGCCTTGCTCTCCTGAGCGGGGAGACGGGCAGACAGAGACAGCGCTGGGAGCAGTCAATGGAAGGAGGGAGAGCCAAGGCTGCCAGACAGATGCAGACAATGTGCAGTCAACAGACAGAGCTTCTGTCCTGCCCAGACGGACAGACAGAGACTATCAGGCTGAGGAGATGAGATAACCAAGCCTCCTCAGGCAAAGGGAAAGGATGTGGCATGGGGGAAGCTCTGCCTGTCCTATCTTGTTCCTCCTGTGAAACCTGTGATGGGGTGCAGTGGGAGCAGGAGAGGACCTCAAATGCCCAGTGGGGCAGAATGCAGCTGGAGGCTGTCGTGTCCACGAGATTGAACCCAGGCCTGGAGAGGAGCAATGTGGGTGCTCTTCCCAGCTCAGCCTGCAGCTGGCTGTGTGACCTCACACAGATCCCTTCTCCCCGTGCTCTGGATCCCCTCCATCTGTCTCTGTGACACATTTGTACAAGGGCTCACACAAAGTAATTCCCTGAATTCCTTGGGGTCTTCACGTGCCTCCTAGTCCCAGTCAGGCCGGTATTAAATCAGGAAACCCCGATGAACAAGAAATCCCTCCATCAGGAGTGTTACTGAGCTGAGACACCCAGGGCAGGCCCCATCTTTTCTTGGCCAGCAGACCTGTGGCTCCCAGAAGCCAAGCGGTGTTTGGCTTGGTCAGTTGGTTTCTGCATGGGAGTTCTCCCCAAGGAGCCGGCTGGTGCAGGAAGTTTTGCTGATGATTCAGCAGGTGATGCTCTTCCCTCTGAGTCACTCCCAGGCGGGCCAGGAGGGGGGAGATGATGCTGCTGGAGATGCTCTCAAGCCAAACCAGATCTAAACCTGATGGCTTAGGTCATTAATTGCACTGTGATAGCTTAGGATAGTACTTATCTGAACCTGATAAGAGGAATTGCTGTGTGGCTTCTTTGCTCCATCCCAAAGGTGGATTCATTTCGGTGGGAGAAGGAAGGAATGTGAGTTTGCAGTCAGTGCAGATAAAGGGGCTCAGCACTACTTTTCCTTGAACATCTCCTGAGAAACACACTTGTTTCCTCCCTGGAGTTCAACACTCATTAAAAGGAGATGGTCACATATGGGAGCTTGATGCTGAGAAAGTCATTAAGTTTTGAGTGGTCAGACCACTTCAGAGGGATAATTAAATACCAGGAGAATATATAATTAAAAGAGAGTAGTAGCAAACAAGTCTTAAATGCTGAAAATTTCTTGTTGCCCAGCACCTGTCTGTGTTCCCTAGAAGCAGGACCCTCTGTGCTGCTCTTCCATCTTCTCATCCAAGGTTTCAGGTCCAAATGTGGGCCTGCTGTAACAGTATGTTACCACTGTAGGCAATATTCACAATTCCTCTTCAGGTTAATGCAATCACATTTGCTTACACCAGCAGGGCTGGATTTTGGGAGATCCTTTCAGTATGTTGCTGGCAGGCATAGGGTGCTTCTCCAGGCCTCCTGGCTCTAGCCCTCTGCCCTAAGAAATCAGAACTCCTTGATCCTGCAGGGTCAGGGGCTCAGTAACCCCTTTTCCTGGGGTAAGGGACAACCAGCTGGTCATCGAGCTCTTCCTTCACCCGCTGTAGTCACATGAGTAGTCTTTCATCACCTTTGGTTCTTTCTCAGGCTTGGGTAAGGACAGGCACCAAGCAGAGAACTCCAGCTGCCTCAGATTCAGCCCATGACTTGCTCTTAATTTTCCCAGAAGGTAGTAGAAACTCCTCATAGCCCACGTACTCTCAACTGAGGGGATGATGCAGGTACCTCCATCCCTGGTGTTTAAGGCCAGGTTGGACAGGGCTTTGAGTAACCTGGTCTGGTGGGAGGTCTCCCTGCCCAGGACAGGGGGGCTTGGAACTAGATGATCATCTTTAAGGTCCCTTCCAACCCAAACCATTCTAGGATACTATCCCAAGGGCAGCATTGACAAACCTCACTAAGGGTGTTCTCCATCCTTTCACCCTACCTCAGCTCTGGAATATGACCTTGGGATGCTCCAGGAGCTGCGCTGCTTGCAGAAGGTGTCCCAAAGGGATGAAGTGAGCTTTCTGCTCGCTCAGGATGGGTCAGGGTGTGTTTAGTTGGTACAGACACCCCACAGAACTCTAGCAGGGCTTGCTGGTATCTCTGACTGCCACAGGGCTTCCCTGCAGCCATACTTGGGCTTTTGGGGCTCAAGGCAGCTTCTGGTATCTCGGATCTTTCTTGAGAGGTTAAAATCTGCCCATTTGTGTAGGAATAGTGAGCCTGGAGCCTCAGTTACTGCTTACCAGCAGGGCCAAGAGCTCTGAACTCCAAACACCCTCTCCCTCTGTAATTATGTTTTATTTTTAGGTGTCCCTTCCTTTTTCTATTTCAAGCCCGCATCCTCCGCAGAGTAAACCGGAGAAGGTGCACCGAGCCGAACCCGCTGTGTTTGGGAAGCAGTAAAAACGAGGCTTCTAAACTGGGCTGGGAGGCGTAGGAGCCATTGGCCAAGGCTGGCAGGGAGCCCTGGCACAGCACAGACCGCAGCTCTCCCTGCCCGAGGCTGCCAGGGCACCAGTCCTTGTGGCGGTCGAGGGTGGGGAGAGCGGGTGGACGGAAGAACGGTGCCGTCTGGGCTTTTTGCAGATCAGGTGGACACGTGCTCTGTGGACCTCTTCATTTCCCAGCTGGGTCTAGTCCTCAGGTGGTTTGCACTCAAGAACCAAGTTTGATGCCTAAATGTGCTTGTGACTTTAGTGGTGGGCCCAGTACGGTCTTTGGTGATTGGAAGCTGGTGGTTGTCCTGGTTTCACAGAAAATAGATCTTCTCTTTTTTGAAAGCACCTTCCAAGTCCCTTTCATTTTCTATTTGTATTTCTATGGCCTGGTATTGAGCTTGACACTTCATGGGTTGAATAATGACAGTGACAGAACGTTTACCAAACAGGCCAGCAAGAGGTCAGGAGAGCTTCCTTCCACTGCAGACCGGCCACATCCAAGCTCTTACCTGTCTCTCTGTCCTCAGGTCTTTCCCATGGCCCTGCAATGAGGACACCCATCCCACCACAGCATCACCACAAGCTGTTGGGTGAATGAGCCAGGTTTCTCCCAGCTGCTTTTGGCTAAACCAAACTTTGCACTCTGCTGCACCTCAGGGCTAATAAATGCTTATTAGCCCCAGATTCCTCTGCAGATTTCCTCTGACAGGATCACTAGGTCAGCCCTGACTTCTAGGAAACCCCTCACTGCTGAGCTGAGCCGCAGGGGACAATCAATCCTGGTGTCCTTCCACTTTGTTTTGCCAAGAGACTTCAACTCTGACTGTCCCAGTGTAGACTCTGCCCCGTTTCCCGAGGGAACAGCCTCTGGAAAGACGAGAGGAGAAGAGGAAGAGGTGTTGAGCTGTGTTTGCATTCCCCTGAGCAACGTTCAGGCTAAACCAGCCCCTCACTCTCAGCATGAATTTAAACAGCCTTTGGGAGTGCCTTGTGTTGGAGCTGGCTCCCACGGGACACTGCAGGGCCTGGAGCAGCCCAGAACCTCTCCTGCATCTCCATCCCTCTCCCATCTTTGCCAGCCTGGCCTCTCACAGGCTTCTGGAGCTTCCAGGGTCTGGAGCTGCATGTGAGACAATGGTTGGGCCCGGGATAGCAGATTTACCATTGCAGATGGTTTTACTTAGTGCTGAAGACACATTAAAGCCAGCAAGTGTTTATATTTAGCTGGGTTTCTTTAAGAGGAAAGCCTTTTATCCTCCTGGCTGGTCATCCATCAGGCCCTTGGGAGGGCGGGGTCGTGTCTCCAAATAGATCCCACGGACAAGCAGCCACTGTGAAACCACATTTCCTCCTGGGAGGGCCCTCCAGAGACAGGCGCTTGCTGTGGCCAGGCCTCCGGTCGCCAGCCTTAGAGCCGGCTGGTCACGGGAGCTGGCAGGGACACAAAGCAGAGGCAGGGACATAACCCACCCGGGTGCTGTCTGGCCATCATGGCATTCAAGCTGCCTCGTAGCCCTCATCCTGCAGTTTTTGCTTCTACTGCCTGAAATAGAAAGGGCTGTTGGAGATTTTAATCTGGTTTTAACCAATAAGTAAGAGTTGGAGCTCATCTAGTCATGAGTCCAGTAGCTACTGGGGTGTAAATCTGCTGGTCAACTGGAGGAACAAGCTGTGATGGAGACCTCTGCCGTGTCCACTGCAGCTGATGGGTGTTTTGCTGTTCCTCAGGGCTGCGAGGCTGATGCCACGTTACTGCTCGTGGCGTCACTGATACCAAACCATGGCTACCAGCCAAAGGGGAGATGCTGATGGTAATGACACTTCTATCATGCAGTGTGAGCTCGCTCTGCAGCAAGGCCCCTGGAGTCCCAGCTGCGTGTTCATCACTGGCCCTTCACCCTGAACCAGGGTCCCTTTGTCAGCTTCGTGGTGTTTCTGGATCTTCCAGTAGTGTTAGATGCACCTTTGCCGTGTGGCTCTTTGAACTGAACGGCCATGGTGTTCCTCTTGGGAAGGTTTGCTCTGCCAAGGTCCTCCTGACACTGCTGGGACACTGCTGGGGCATCACTGCAAGAAGTTCATGGTGATAATGTTTTAGCCATGGCAGAAAAATTCAGTGAAGGAGAAACCTGCTGTCAAGGACAGGAAAAGTTACTTGGCTGGAAGCTCCTCTTTCTCATGCCAGTATAAATTTTACTGGATTTACTTCAGGTTTATATTGGCCTTGATGGGAGGGGAGCTGGACCCCGTTTGTGTGTTTCACAGCCCTTGTGAGACCAGGAGTGCATTCGATCATTGCAATTCCCTTGGCTTTTCTCTGTTTTAATTGCCACGGATGGGTTTGGAACCCCCAATTGTCCCAGTTTATTCTAGCCATTGCAATTCCCACCACCACCAGCACGGGGCTCTACCCCAGCAGTAGCAAAGGGTGATTTTTTAGGCTCTGAGGATGTTGATGCCTGAAGTACACGAGGTAAATTACAGCTCTGGGGCAGCAGGACCCATCTTGAATTATACTGCTCGTTCTAAAGAGGCTCCCTCCCCGGGGAAACTACCAGGGCACTCGGGAGGGGCTTTGTGTGTGCACAAGCAAAACCAGTTTGGAACTGGAACCAGTCTGAGATGAAACCATTTCCTTTGCTCTCTTTCCAAGAACGAACTTTATTTTTCCAGTTGATCCGAAACAGGGAATATTGGGACTTGTTGGTTTTGTTGTTGTTGGTTTTTCTTTTTCTCTCTCTCTCTCCTTCCCTGTTTTTGGATGCTTTCCCAGAAAAATGCAGAAAACGAAACATTTATTTTTCTTCCCAGTGAGAAAGTTTCTTCTTTTCTGGGAAGAGGTGCAAGGGTCGGACTGGAACTGCTGTCGTCCTTGCTTTGTGAGGAGCAGACACAGATAGAAAACGCGTAGCCTGGCCACACAGCCCACCCCCTCCGGTGAAAAGGGCTAAAGAGCAAAACTGGGAACACACTGGAAAATCTGTGCTTGTGGCTCCAGAGCATATTCATTCAGGACAGCTCTTTGTGCTGGAGCCCTTTGGATTGCAAGTCCTCTGTGCTTGGGGAAGGAGAAAAGGGAGAACTTTCCCACTGGAGGAAACAGAGAGATGCCCAGGAAGGAATAAGTTGATTTAACTCTTACTGGATCGAGCAGTGTTTCAATTCCAGTTTCCAGGCAGGACCCAGTGCTAGGCCAAGTGGGTGCTGCAGAGAAGATGTTGTTGACTCAGGAATGGTCAATGGTCAATGACACCTTGGGATCAGCTCATCTAGTGTGGCCTCCAGTCCCTCCCAGGGGATTAAAATGAAGGCTCTGCAGCCTCATGTCCTGTTATAGTTCTCTGCCTTCTCTGGGATGGAGGGGGTGGGTCTTACTGGGGAAGACAATTGCCTACAGCAGGAGATACAGCACCTCGTTCTCTCTGTGCTTTGCTGGGTCGGTTTTCTTTCCAGGTTGCCCAGTTCATGTCTTGCCCTTGAGGTCGGGGCAGTCTCATAGCTGAAGGCCTGTAAGGGCCTCTGCAATGTGAACAACAGTCATATTTTGAAGTAATCCAATATTATCCTACAATTTTGCCCAAGACTAGCTGACAATGACCCAGCTGGTGAGCAGGTCCAGCTCTCAAGGACCACACAGGGCTGTGGTGGGTGCTTTCCAGGCGGGGCCATGCTGCCCTGGCTCCCTTCTCCCTAAGCTCAGCTGGCTACCACAGCCAGTGCAGCAGAGGAAGGGGCTGACGATTCTGGCTTGCTCCCCACCTCCACTCTCCTGCTTTGAAGACCTCCCAGTAAGTAACCCAAGCCCAGAGCTGTGGTGGCAGATGCTGCTGTGGAGGAACTTTCAGTCTCCAAGGCTCTAACCACCCAAGGAACCAACCTCTTCATCTCCACAAATTACAGGCTCCTGCCTGCTCTTTACAGACAAGTGGGGAAATGGATGAGAGAGAGCACAGAAAGACCCCCCTACCCCCAAAACCAGCCCCCCATGCACCCCTCCTCTTCTCCAGCCCTCGGTGGTGAGACGCAGCTCTCAGCAAGGCTGATGTGGTCTCCTCTGTGTGTGTGTGGATTAACCAGCCCCAGGAAGGGGCTGCCCTGGTGTGTGAGTGCTGGAGCCAGCAGGAGATGGCTGTAAGCGCTCGCTTTACCGCAGTCTCCCTTTCTCCCACCCCTCTCTCCCAGGGCTCAGACACAGCCCTGGTGGGGTGGGGTGGGGTGACACCTCAGGGGAGAGTGAGGAGTGAAACACAGCAGCCATGATGCAGGAGAAAAAACTCACTTCAGGAAGGATCCAAGCAGATGCTCAGGGGGGCTTGTTTGCTCCCAGTCCCCCTAGAACAGAGCGGATCGATGTGCTGGGGAGGGAGGTGGGTGTTTTCTTTTGCTTCTGCCAAAAAGCTGCAGCCCTGGAGTCTGGGCATTAGCTCATCCTGTGCAGATGGGCAGCATGAAAGTCTCTAGTGGTTACAGCGTTGTGCTGTGAATCCAAAGTCCAGCTTTGCTGTGGACTCCAGGTCATCGCCATGCCCAGTTCCTGCCTGTGAATTGTGGTTGTTTCAGAGGCCCAGATCTTCAGGTGTGCTCAGGCTCCAACTTCCCATTGCCCCACCAAGTCAAAATGTGCCTTCCAAGAATCTGGACCCAAGTTGTTCAGATGGGGACTGTCCCCACCTGTGCAATGGCCTTTTCCCTTCAATGAGCAGCTGTAGGCAGAACCATAAATCCCCATAAATAATTTACCCAGACACAGGTCAGTTGATAAATGCTGCTCTCCAGCTCTGGCAATGGAAGTTAAATTCAGCTCCATATGAAAGATGTTAAACTGCACAAAGCCTCAGAATAGGCTCGAAGTGGTGGTAGCACAGTGTTCATGGGCAAACCAGCACCAAACTCATGTCCAAGGGCACTTATCTGTGTGAAGAGCTCCCCCCCTCCTGAATCTGGGGGTCAAACCCAGGAGGCTGGTGAGAAAACTCAAGAATTAGTGAGGGAAAGGTGGGTGGCAAGGCCAAAAGCTGGCAAAGTTGCTACTGAAACAGCGAGGATTTTGGATGAGGAGGTGCAGGGAAGAAAGGCTGGGGCTGGCGAAGGAGCTTTTGACAGCCTGTCGGGGTCTGAATCAGCAGCTTTGAAACCAGCTGGAGGACTGACTGGTGGTGATGGGTTCCTCTGGAGCCAGGCTCCCCAAGAAGCCATCTCAGGTGCTTTGCTGACTCCTTTCTCGGCTCCGCTTGTGGCAATCACTGCTCCTCATCAAAGTTCAGCTCAGGTCCCCTGGGAGCTGCCCCGTTCCCTTGGAAGCCGGGAGGAGGGAGGAACGTTTCATCAGGGCAACGTCCAAATTAGGAGGTGAAGGAGGGCTGCAGATGCTCATAAATACTGCCCTGCATCTCAGAAATGCTGTCCTTCTGCTTGGAGTGCAGCCCCTGATTTACGAGCTGGGCTGAGCGCCAGGGAGGGTGTTACCGTGGGGCAGGAGGAGATGCGTGTGCCTGCGTGTGTACACGTGTGTGTGCGTGCACGTGTGTGTGTGTGTGTGTGTGTGTACACACCTCCGTACGGGCGAGCTCCGTAGCGTGGCTCAGGGATGGGCTCTGGCTCCATGTGGCTTCTCTCCTGTCAGTGAGGAGATCTCCAGACTGTCTGAAAGATTTGCAGGGGATGAGGACAAAATTCTCCCCGTCTGCTGGAGCAGCTCAGTCGAGCTGGGTTGGACTCGCTGATCCCAAGGGTCTCTTCCAACCAACACCACTCCATGATTCTGTCATCTCTCGGCCTGAGCTCTTTTTCCCTCTGAGTGATTTGCCCGTGTGCTCTTGGAGAAGTTCCGGGTGGGCAAGAAGTACAAGTACAAGGTTTGTGACACCAACACACGCAATTCATTTGCATTAAATCCTGTAGATTAAAACCCTCTCTCCCAAATATGAAAATATCCTTGATATTTTGCCTTTCTCCAACAGTGTGAGCTAGATTTACATGGGCACCTGGATGAGGTGCTGTTTAACGCAGGGTTTGACCTGAATACTGAGGTTGTCCTAAGCTGTTTCCGTTTTCTAAGTCTGGTGATAGCATAAAATCATCTTGTAGAGAACCAAAATCACTAAAAGATGGTAGTTTTAGTAGTTCTCAGCACGTGCCCTATTTTAACTCTCACTAAAGTCAGTGGGGAGTTTTCCAGTGGCCTCTCCACCGGTGGCAGCAGAGACAAGCTGCCACCGAGCACAGACCTTCTTGGTGTCACACCAGCAGGGCTGCCCTGGCCTGAGAAATGGATCAACTACAAGACTGCAAGTTGTGGCTTATTGATTGCTGGTCATGGGCAAGTCTGCCTGCCTGAAGAATGGAGTAACCAGCTGCTAAAGAACAAGTCAGAAGACCTTCATCTTCCTCTTGGTGGAGTTAATGGGCTGTGAGATGGGTGCTGTGGCTGGAACTGCGGGGCTAAACCCCTAACACTTCAAGGTTATCAACCTGACTGGACATTTGATGTGGGATTTTGTTTTTTATTTATCCTGATTTACACTCACCCCCCTCTGCTGATTGGAAGGAGATGTTTGCAGGTGGCTGCCAGTGGGGAGGAATGTCCACAGCAGAACATCTGGGAACGGTGTTCCAATGTCTTGGCTGTTCCTTGTCCTGGGACCCTTGGATCCTGGGACAGAGCCTTCGCTTCTCAGGGGGCAGTTCTGCTCCCCAGAACTGAATAGATGGAAAGACTAACAGAGAGAGTGAGAGGTTTTACTACTTCCAACAGCTCCTGGAAGGAATTTGCACCGTGAAACAACAGCCAAGCTCTTCGCCAAAGCCCCAGCAGCCTGAGCAGGGCTCGGTGACACAAACCCCACCGGTGGCGTGACACAGCACCGTCTGCTGACTCCAGCCATAAAGAAGACTCCAAGAGATGGCCAATTTGCCACCTGCTTTGGTAACATGTACTAACTTAATTACCCTTCTTTGTTAACAATTTGCTGCAGTTATTTATTCATAAAATCCACTTACTGTGCCATAAATTTACACCGTCAAGCAGCAACAGCGAGGAGGGTATTTTTTTTCCCCCTTAACACGCCCCTGGGGTTATCCTGGAGCGTCCCTCTGCCACAGAGACTGGCCCACCAGTGCCTTGGTGGCTGCTGGGCTGAGTTCCACTGACTCATCACTACCAGCCACATCCATGTTCCCGTTTCAGTTCGCCAGTTCACGTTTTATTTAGCAACTGGCATGACTCACCCGGAGGACGATGACAGTGAGGAGATGGAGTGATACCGATATTTAATGCTCAGTTTCTTAGGGCCAAACACTTCCTAAACTTTTTTTCCCTTACCTCACGGGCTGAAGAATTAAAAGTTTGCTTAATTACCCCGCAGAGGAAAGCGTGGATTCCTTCAAGGATGCAAAGAGGGAGCTTCAGCCCCGGCTCAGGGACAGGGGACAGGAGGAGGCACAGAGCACAGAACGCGTGGCTAAGCCTTACCCAAAGGAGTGCAACAGCAGTTACAAAACATGAAACTGGGCTGAACTTTCCTGCTTTCAGGTTTCACATCACCCTTTGGGCTTCAGCCAGGTACCTCCAGCCCAGGCTGGGGAGTTTTGGGGGGGGGGTGACTAAGCCGAGCCTTGCAGGTTTTAGTATTTGTCTTGCAACTCTTGTTTTTGGAAACCTGCTTGTTGGATCTGCAGCTTCCATAAACCAACATGAAGCAAACAAGCTTTCAGCCATCATAAAGCAGAAAAAAAAACCCAAACCCAGCATCTAGTGGCATTCTCTGGGTTGAAGAGGAAGGAAGAAGGAGTCTATCAGTAATTGATTTTATAGGAGCACTCGGGATTGCTCTGCTGTTTTGCCTGGCTGGACTGCTGACACCTGATTAAGTGTGGATGGGAGGCCTATGATCATATATGATTTGTATTTTCTGAGCAACTTAAGCAGCTGGAATTTAGTTGCATCCACCCAAAGATGGGCATTTTTATCAGTACTGAAACATTTCCCTGATTTCAACTATGTTTTTACTACAAGGTGCTTCATCTTGATTTTGTTGTAACTGGCCTCACTTTAATTTGATCGTTTTCAATTAAAAATACCTTTAATCATGTATTTTATTTATAGCAGTGTTTTAAATGTGTGCATATTGAATAAGACCTCCTTTCATATTACATTCTGCTGTTTTGCCATGAGAAACTTCCAAGGAAAGCCATTTTGATATCCAAACCTGGTATTTTTTTCAACACTCGAGAAGATGGAATCATAGACTCCTAGAATCATTCAGGTCAGGAGAGACCCTTGGGATCATGGAGTCCAACCATCAGCCCCACTCTGCAAAGTTCTCCCCTACACCAGATCCCTCAACATGTCTTTTTCTGGTTTGGGATGTAGTGTGCACAGGAACGGTTTGACATCCTCTCTGATGCATTTTGGTCTCCTTCACCAAGGGCAAACTCTGTTTGCATTTCCAGGGTGGGATCTTCATTTCAGGGAATTCCTCCTGGTGCCTTAACCCTCAACTCCTAATCTTAACCTCTGCTCGCTGAAGGTATCATCTGCCCCACTTCTCTTCTCAGCCTTTCCCAGGATCAGAGGCAAGAGGTCCCCATCTTCAGCCAGCGCTCGAGGCGGCAGGTGTAAAACGCCTCTAGGTTTCTTCTTCTTGCCATTATGGGATGTGCCTGCAGTGGCTCCTGCCCGCCTTCTCCCTTTGATGCCGCTCTGCTCTGAGCTACTTCAAACAGCCGGGGAGGGTGGTTCAGCCAGGGCGGTAATTACACCCTTCTGCATCTCGCTGGTGCTGCAGCCCCTTTGAAGTGATTTTACCACCCAGCCTGGTCGCCAGCAGCCACATGCACACACACATACCGTAGAGTTCGGTCTCCCCAGCAGCTCTGCCCTAGGGGCCCTATGGGAAGGTGGGAGTGGACGGGGGACAAGGAAATGAGATGAATGAAGGCTTTAAAAAAAAACCTAAGAGAGCCCATAAACCATCTACCAAATGTTTTATTAACCCTTCAGGTGCCCAAGCACATCCTTGGTGGGGCCTGTGCGTATGCTCACTCCTGAGCAAAACCAGACTGTGTCAAGAAGAGGTTCCTCATCGACTGGAAGAAATTGACCCCAAGCAGCTCCATCCTCTGGTCTGGAACCACCTTCCACCCTTGGATGGACACATTCCCCATCATCTCTCAGCCACCTGAGTGCTTCTATTGCTCTCTGGAACTCTTCTGGGTGTAGAAAAGGTGACTTGACTGGCTGTGTTGCTTTCAAAGAGAGGCAGTGGGAAGTGTCCCTGCCTAGGGCAGGGGGGGTTGGATCTAGATGATCTTCAAGGTCCCTTCCCACCTAAACCATTCTATGTTTCTACGATCCTGCTCATGCCATCTTGTTGCTGGCACACTAGGGCCCTACTTCCATGTGTACTGCCTCCCCACAGACTCGTTTCTCTGCCTTTATCTTTCTGTGTCCCTTGTGACCGCAGGGGTGAGGTTAGGTGATGTCCTCGACCTGCCTCTCCCAGCTCAGTCTGGGCTCTCTTTTCCGGCTCTAAGAACCACTCACAGAGGACTGTAGCACCACAGAATGTGAAGTGGGACCATCCAGCCCCAAGATCAATGCAGAAGTGCTGGGCTACAGTCTTCTCTCTGTAGGCTGAGCTACAGGCTGCAGTGTAAATACAAAGAGCAAAGGAAGGAGAGAGCATTATGCCCCATGAGCAGCTTTAGATATGCTGACTGCTGAGCACCAACGGCACCAGCTCATCTCTGAGAAATGTTGAACTCTGACAGTGATCCATGGACCAGAAAAGATTGGAAGCAACAACTCTGAAGCACCTGGGACCAGCTGTGCTGGAGGCTGAGTGAAATGGGCGCTTGTTGGGCTTGGAAATGTCCGTGTCCCTTTCAGCTCTAAGGAGGACATTCTATGATTCTGTGTTCTACCTGATCAGGAGCTCACGATGGCAAACAAGGATTTCAAGGGCTCCTCCCTCCCTTGCTTTGTTTGGTGAAGATCACAAACCTGGATGTTTATCATCTCCTTTGGCTGCAGCCGGGTGTTTCCCTGATTACAGACACAGACCCATTTCTTTTGGCTTGGAAGTAATTTGATTGTGCCCTGGCCAACCCCTCCTGGAGCCACATAGTCCTAAATCAACTGCACATACCTCCTGCCCGCTCACCACCACCTTCATCACCCAGTCTACCATCAGCAACACTCAAACATGCAATTGTCTGGCAGACACAGGGTTCTTAGGGCTGGAGAGGGGTAGCTGGAGGTAGCAAAGATGTTATGTGTGTGAACTGCAGCCTCCTGGCTTTTCATCTCCAGCAACACCACAACTACCACTGCATAATGCAGAAACCATCTTCCTTAACAGCTGGCATTCCAACAGCTTAGGTTTATTCTAGTTTTTCCCCATTAACCTGGGGCTGCTGGGTTCGGAAGTTCACCACAGTCCAATTTTCCTGAAGCTAGGGCTGAAAGCTCGTTGTCATCTTCCAGGTCTCCTTGAGAAGGGCTGTCACGGACCTCCATATGACAGACTGAATGCAGCCCTGAGAGTAACTTCCCGCCTCTCCCACCGAGGACAGCCATATTTTGGAGGTTGTTCCACCAAAGTCAAGGCAAGGCTAGGCAGTCTCTGTGCTCATTCAGATTTGAATGTCTGGAGGAGCCTGAAGCTGATTTGAATGTCTCTGTGCAAAACCAAATGTCGATGTATTGATTAACTGATGTCTTCCCCTGAGCCTCATCTGCACCGGCCATGAGACAACCAAAACGCTTCAATATCTGCTTCCTCATTTAAATCCCAGTATATTCACTGTTAAAGACAGTCTTTAGCCAAAGCCCTCCTTTCCTTGAATGTGGCCATACCCTGATGGGGATTGTGTAGCTTGGGGCCATCTCGTGGTACTCAGCTTGTGCAATGAACTTGCTTCCTTAAAAGCAGCTATAAAATACAGCTTTGTTGTCTTTTTTTAGAAATTGTTGGTAGTTTATTTGCTCCTTAACAGTCAGAGGATACAAATGGTGGGTGCACATTGTCCCAACAGGCGCAGTTGGGTAACTTGTTGCTGTGACTGAAAGGCTATGGTATGACTGGAGCTGGGAAGTGGCTTCTGTGGCTTCCGTAGGGGAAGAGACAAAATCAGAGTCTCCTCCTCGGAGGAAGGGTTTGAAAGAGAGCGTTACAGAGGTCTGCAAAATCACCTGTGTCTCAAAAACACGAGAAGGAGGGGGTGCCTAATGCAATTACCAGGCACAGATTTAAAACAACAAAACTAAGACAGAAGCAGCTGAGAGGGCAGAGGAGGGGAAGGGCTGCTCCACACAGGCAGGTTCCTCCCCTCCTGGCATCAGGTGCTGACACTGGGAACGACCAGCACCCAGAGACCCTTCTGCCTGGGCTGATATTGTCCCTTTGACAGCTGATGTTGCTTAGTGCCTCTTGCCCCCCCAGCTGCTCATCAATAGTTCTCTTTTCAGCATGGAGGTTTCGGTTATTTTTGTTTGTTTTAATTTCTAGCAAGAGAACGTGGGAGTTGGGCTAGGAAAGATTTTGCAAAGGCCAGAGAGAGGGTGCAGGGCAGTTTCAAGAATAACATTGCTGACTGTAATTTATGGCTGCTGAGAAAGTCCATTTTTGTCTCCTTGGTATCAGCAGGAAAACTCCCGAGCTGGAGAGAAGGCTCAGCAGCCTCTCACAAGCTCAGTCTGAGGGCAATTCCTCCTCCCATTTCTGCTCCCAGGATGACATCAATGCGTGGAATCGATAAGAAATGTCATCTGAGGCCATCAGCTCTCGAGGACACCTTTCCTCCTCGCTTATACGCAGCAACAACATCCGTGTTTGGGTCTCCTGGGCATTATTACAACACGCCGTGGGTTCTAATAGCTACTACTAAAAGAAGAACCATGGCTGTGATTATTCCATAGTTGTGACATGCTGGAAAACAAGGGGCATCTCCACAGCTCTGGAAAGAAGTTCTTAGTTCCAGGCATGGGAGGTGCCATAACGTCTAGTCAGCAAGATGAAGGGAGGAGAGAAGGCAGGGCACGGAGGAGATTGCAAGAGGGGCTGTGAGACAAAACAAGGGCAGGGACATCAGAGGGGTGGAGGCGATTGGAGCCCAGAGGGTGGAGATGAGCTTAGGCAGCAGAACAACTTCCAGTCTTGTTTTCTGCATTTCCCACCTCTGAGTTTTTAGGAGCCTTGTGAGGGCAGAAGGGATGGAGCCAGGCGAAGCAGAGGCAGCAGGTAAAAGATGCTTCGGGCTCTCTCCCTGGAGAAAGTTTTCTTTTGCTTGACATGGTGGCAAACAGCCCTCAAATCACTGTAATTGAAACAGAATTACTCTCTTCTGTTCTTTTGTTGTTTGTTTGGTTTTTTTTTTTTTCCTGAGTGCCTGCTCCAGTATCTCTGTGCAAAGGCAGAGGAACCTTTTCCCCTCTCTGTCTGAACTAATCCCCCAGCCCAAACGCCCTGAAATCAATAGGGAAACTTCCATCGTTCAGCTTAGCTCCCCGTGTTTGCGTGCTTTTCTCTGCTGATAAACATTTACACATATATATTGCACAGATAAACATTTACAAAGAATTAGGAAAATGTAAAGCCCTAATTAGGAGAATGCAAACCAGGAACAAGTTAGGAGGACTCCAGGAGGGTGATGAGAGAGAAAGCGAGACTGAACTAACATGTGAAACTCCAGTCTGGTGTTCCTGCACAGATAAAGTGCTCTATGGCTTCTCTTGGTGTCTTAAAGGAAAAGATGAAGCCAAAGTAGATGCAGAAGGAGCGTGGAAGCCTGGTGAGGCGTGGGAAATGTATGCTCAGAGCGAGACAACAAGTGTGACACCGAGGGATTCCCCTCTTACGTCAAACCACTGCCTGCCTACAGCACTGTCACATTGGGCCCTTCTTCCTTACAGTGTTCTTTGGGGTGAAAAGAGCCTTTTTCTTTAGCAGGCACCATGAAGTGCAACTCTGAAATTTACTGACGCGTCCTTCTGTGCCCGCTTTTCCACCAGCACCTCCTCCTGCCCTGCCAGAGGGGCCGTGGCAGCTCAGGAGAGGGCTGGGAGGGTTTTTTGGGGGACAGGTGGAGGCGGCACGTAGGAGAGTGTGGGAGTGAGGAGCCAAGCATTCACCTCTCTGATGTGTCAGCCTTTGATGCATAGGCCTGAGGACAGACGGCTCAGCTCCTATTAGGACAGCAGGGAGCCCAACCAAACAGCCTGCCATCTTCTCCTCCCGGCCTACCCTCCTACCATCAAAACCCCCTGTACCCACGACCCCTCCCAGGGCTGGCACTTGGTGGCTCCTTGCTAATTTACCAGCTCCATCAGTGACTTGGCAGCCATGGGGATGCCGAGTGCCTGGGGGGGTACTGGTGTGTGTGTGTGGGGGGTGTGGGGTGTGTGTGGTGAGCTGGAGACGCCCCACTTGTTTATTTGGTTACCGTTTTGTGGTTTCCAGAAGGTGCCTGCAGGTCTGCAGGAGAATCTGCTGCGAGATGCGCCTCGCCCTGTTCCTGTCTCCTCCTCGGGCCCAGCCGGTGCCACACGGGCTCTGGGCTTCCATGTGTGCCGTGCTGCCATCCAGCGGGACCTGGGCAGGCTGGAGAGCTGGGCGGGGAGAAATTGAATGAAATAGAACAAGGACAAGTGTAGAGTCTGGCATCTGGGCAAGAACAACCCCAGGTACCAGTAGAGGTTGGGAAATGACCTATTGTAGAGCAGCGTAGGGGAAAGGGACCTGGGGATCCTGGTGGGCAGCAGGATGACCATGAGCCAGCACTNGAACAGAGGAGATTCCAGTGAAATATGAGGAAAAACTTCTTCAGGGTGAGGGTGAGGGAACCCTGGCAGGGGCTGCCCAGGGAGGTGGTGGAGTCTCCTTCTCTGGAGACATTCCAAACCCGCCTGGAGGTGTTCCTGTGTGACCTGTTCTAGGTGTTCCTGCTCCAGCAGGGGATTGGACTGGATGAGCTTTCAAGGTCCCTTCCAATCCCTGAGATTCTGTGATTCTGTGTGTAAATGGTGTGTTTATCTGTACATACGTGTGTGTGAGAAAGACCTAGAGCAAACCCCGCAGAGGTCTGCAGAGCTCCATGGGATTACTTCCATCTCCTTGCACTTTGGTTAACAAGGGCTCCCAGGCACCCTGTCATTAACCCTGTCCCCACCACTATTTTTTGCAGGCTCATAAAGAGGAGAGGATTCTTTAGTGTCCTCCTCTCTGGAGATATTCCAAACCCACCTGGATGCATTCCTGTCCAGCCTGCTCTGGGTGACCCTGGTTTGGCAGGGGGTTGGATGAGAAGATCTCCAGAGGTCCCTTCCAACCACTAAAATTCTGTGATTCTGTGATTCTTTTAACTTTCTTAATAATTAGAAATTCCCCCTGCCAGGTTGGAAGAGCAGGGTATCTGCAGGACTGGATTTCAGGGCAGTGGAGGTATTGGGCTACACGGCTGCTCCAGTTCCCACCGTACAGGGTTTGTGCCACACTTTGGGAGATAATAACAAAGGCTGCATCTTCATCCCCTTTTCTTGTCCTCGTAAGAAATCCATCTCCAAATATTATTCTTGGCTTGGCACAAGATACAAAATGGATTTAAAACATGAAAGTCAATTATGGCAAGAATGGCAGTTATGAAGATTTGCAAGATGCAATACCAGTTTACCCCATTCTGCATTTCTGTCCCTCTTACCTGTGTGACGGTCACAGGTCGGGGCTCAAGCTGGGAGCGGAGAATCCTTCTGAGAAAGCTTGCACAGATATAAAAGAACAGTTGCCCACCTGAGAACTCCCTAGAAAGAGAAGAGAAGAAAGCGTGATCCTTCCCTGGTGGGGTTTGAAGAACGCGGGAAGGACATGATCCCCGTAGCCCTCCCAGCCGAGAGGTGATGGAGGTTTTCTGCTTCCTGCTTGAGAAACTGAGCCACAAAACCACCCTTTGCCTCTGTTGCAAAACGAGGAGCTCTGTTGCGGCGCCGCTGACACGCAGACGCCCCTGGGCACTGCTGCCAAACGGTTTGGTAACGCTGAAAATAGAGGAGAGAACCCTGATGGATGCCATCTCCTGAGCTGGAACCCAGCCCACATGTTGCAAAAGGTACTGCTTTTCCTACAAAGAGCAGCAGGGCCGTATCGGGGAGCCGGTCTCGGGAGACAAGTGAGGAGTTTTGCGCTGCCCGGAGGGGAGAACCCCACCTACTGAATCACCCTCCGTGCTTTCTGCAGCACCTCGCTCTTCCCTGTGTCCTGGTTTGAGGGAGACCAGAACCAACTTTCTGCTGAGTAACTTTAGCTAAAGCCTCTTCTAACTCTCTGAAATCAACACCACGTTGTGCAGGAGAATATTCATTCTCAGAGTGATAAGACCTGTGTTTATAGTGGATGCCAAAGAATGGTTTGCAGAGTGGCCCTTGCTTATACTCATTGCTAAAACAGCCAAGCTCAGCTAATTGCATTATTTGCCCTTTTGGAGGGTTGGAAAGGGAAAAACATAGAGAGGTCCCACCACCGAGAGGTCCCACCTGCAGGGAGGAGGGACTGGGAGAGGTGTCCCCAAACTGACCCACAGGGTGCTCCATCCCATCTGCCCCATGCTCAGTATAAAAGCTGAGGGATCAAAGGGTCAGCTCTCTGTTCAACTACTGACATCTGAGAAGGACCCTGTCTGTTCATGGGCTTTTGATCCCAACGTGTGAGTTCCCGACTCCAGATCCAGTTCCCATCTGTCTCTGAGTCCAGTCTGGGACTTCCCCAGTGCCTGTCGGTGACACCATCCTGGGAGCTTGATATGATTAGTAAATATCAAATCTATTTCATTATTCCCTTTTTATTTTATTAATAATATTACATCAAAGCAGTTTAGTTCCTTCTAAACTTGTAAATCTCTATCTCTCCTACTCTTCTCTTTGGAACGAAATGTGGAGGCGAGAGCATCTGTCATTTTGTCATTGGCCAATATGGCCTAAACCATGACACCTGGGGCATCTCCCACCAGAGACTGCCCCAGCCTGGGCCCTGCTGTGCTTCTTTGGCCACAAGCCCACCACATGGGATCAGGGGCTCATTTTCAGATCACCTGCAGGAAAAACTGAGGGCAGAGAACGTGCTGCTTCATCTGAAGACCACCATTTAGATGCATTTCTTGATGTCACTCCATCTCGCTGCAGCATCAAGCTGCCACACCTTGATGTCAGCCCTTAACATAGTTTCAGGACCCATGACACTGAGCCAGCTGGCAGAGAGGAAAAGGGTTTGTTCCTGGTTCCTCTGTGATGACCTGCCCATTTACAGGCTCCTAGTGCTTCCTTTTCCTCTTGTCTGGGCAAAAAGAGTTGGCTTTGGGCTGTGCAGCCTGTGTAGGTGTTGCACGCCCTGCTCCGGGAGGCAGGATGGGGATGGAGGAAGTTTCTGACAGCACCCAAAACTGCCAAGCGTGCAAACGTCTTCTGTTGCCAGTGATCAGAAAGGTGGCACCTTTAATTAACCTGGAAGGGGTTCTTGTACCCTCAGGAGTTGGGAGAAGGTGCCCAGAGAAGCTGTGGCTGCCCCATCCCTGGAGGGGTTCAAGGCCAGGCTGGATGGGGCTTGTAAAAACCTGGTGTGGCGGGAGGTGTCCCTGCCCAGGGCAGGGGGGTAGGAACTCAGTGATCTTTAAGGTCCCCTCCAACTTCAACCATTCCATGATTCTATGATTCTGTGAAAGTTTTGTGCCTTGGGAACCACATTTGGGGCTTTTCTTTGGAGGCCTTGTCTGCTGTAGGTATGAGATGGGCAAGCGCTTCCTTCATGACCTGGTGTTAAGGGCTGCTTAGAACGGGCACTGTCTTTACTTTGGATTCTTTGCAACGCCGGCACCACGGGATTGTCCTCTCTGACTGCAGGTCTGAGGCTTTACTGCTCAGCAGATATTGGTAAGACTAATGAATAAACATCACACCTGACCGGGCAGAGGGCCTCTGGCTGTGAGCAGGATCTCCACTCCGTGAGCTGCATTAGCAGAGTGCTGTCGTGCGGGCCTAATCCTGCCTTCCTCGCTCACGGGGGATCAGGAGGGTAAGAAAACTGGGCTGGGGAAAAAGCCCTTAAAATATCAATTCTTCCCGTGGTGGCTGCCTGCTGGTTTAGGGACTCCACGTGCTCCACGTAAGCTGAGAGGAGCCTCTCCTGGATTATTTGTAGGGGTTTTCATACAGGCTACTTATTGGCTTTTTTTTTACAAATAGATTTGCGTCTGGGGAGGGTTCAGCTTGGTTGGACACTCAACTAGTGCAGCTGTGCTTTGGGAGAGGAGGTGACATGGCCACCACTGAGGGGAAAAGGGAAAAAGGAGGTGGGAAAGTGACAGCTCTCAGCACTAATCCCAGTCCAACATTGATCCTTTGCCCGCGTGAGAGCTGGACTTGGTGTCATTTTCATTCATTTTCATTCAGGTTGGAAGAGACCCTTGGGATCATCGAGTCCGACCATCAGCCCCACTCTACAAAGTCCTCCCCCACACCAGATCCCTCAACACCACATCTCATCGATTCTTCAAGACAGTCAGGAATGGGGACTCCACCCCCTCCTTGGGCAGCCCATTCCAGGCTCTGACCACTCTTGATGGGAAAAATTCTTTCCTCATGTCCAGCCTAACTCTACCCTGCTGCAGCTTGAAGCCATTCCCTCTCCTTCTATTGCTAATTCCCCATGAGAAGAGACCAGCACCAACCTCTCT
>VZTM01029767.1:107418-189390 GCA_013400555.1 Jacana jacana
TTTAAGAGTCGTTTAGATGTGGTGTTGAGGGATATGGTGTAGGGGAGAACTTTGTAGAGTGGGGCTGATGGTTGGGCTCTATGATCCCAAGGGTCTCTTCCAACCAAAATGATTCTATGATTCTATGACTTGGGATGGGACCCAGGTGACCAAAGTTTCATTAATTAACATCTTGTGTTTATTGGCTTTTCTGCCAATGAGCATAAACGTACTTTGCAAAAATTGGTGATTTAAAGTGTGGTCCTACAGCTGTGAGTCAGACCAGCGTCGTTTTTATTACCCCCTTTTCAGAGATGAGTGGAAGCAGCAGCTTTTTGCTGGGTGTCCTGTTGTGAGGCAGTGGGACAGCCAGAAATGCAGCCCAGGAGTCTCCACTCCTTATCCCATCTCTGACCACAAAGTGACACTCGCAGCCACAGATGAGAACGGGACCGAGGACCGAGCGACTGGTCCCTTTGCCATAAATCCCTCAAGCCAGGAGCAGAGTCCGACATCCTGACTCCCAATTCCTGTCTCACACTCCCACCCACGGCTGGAAATAGAGCCAGGAAGCCTTGGCCAACAGCCCCTGCTCTGCCCACCAGCGCCTCCTCCACTCCCTGAACAACATGTTAAGCCCTTGCCCCAGTGAGAACATCATGGTCCTCTGCCAGTCACTTGGGTTTTTTGGCCATTTCCGTAGCTCTGCCCACTCCTGGGGCAGGGCTGGGTTTTTTTGCCCTTTAATCCTTTAATTCATAGTACGTGGGGAGGCAGGAACAGTGCTGGGTCGGGAGCAGAGGGAGGGATTGATGGTGGAGGCTGATCTGGTTTGTGAAATCAGGTCTGAACTGAGCAGTGCCCTCCTTGGTGACGGAGAGAACCCCAAATGGCAGATTCTTGTCTCCTTGAAGGCTACAATTTTGTCCTCCCATTGCAATATTCGCCTGCAGTTAATAAGCACCCTGCCCGCTCCCGGGAGGCTGCTGTGGCTGGGGAGTATGTAAACCCAGAGAGACTAGAGCTTTCTAGGATTCAGGGGAAGGCATCTGGTGGGACCAGGGATTGGTGAGGAGCTCAGCCAAGCGTGACCCAAAAAAGTGGAACTTAATTCGGGCAGAGCCAGAGCTCTTGGAATTACTTGTTGGAATTACTCGTTACTTGGAATTACAAGCTGAGCTGTGTGCTCAGTTTGGGACTGATTCATCTCCAAATGCTGCCTGGACTCATCTTTGAAGTGCTGCTTTGTGGCAAACCAGCTGGAGCACAGCACTCTGGTGTCTCCACTTCATCCCAGGTCTTCAGGAGAACTGGTGGGAGCTTGCAGGGTTCAATGGGAGGCTGCTTTATTTTCGGAGACTGAGAAACCCAGAGAAAAATCCTACCTCCATTAAATTTAATGACAAAACACCCCTTGACGTTGCTGGGTCTAGAAGCCTGTCCTGTTATTTAGTTCTTTCTTGTGGTGCCAACTCTCACATCTGATGATATTTGGTATTTTCTTCTGGAGCCGGGTTCTGGAGTGGTGTGATGACTCGGGGAGCTCAACTCGCATTTAAAACTGAAGACTTGTGTTACTAACCCTCATTAGGGTGGAGTAAACCTGAAGAAAACATTACCCCAACAGGCTCAAAAGCCACAAAGCAAATACAGAAAATAAAAGTAATATTTTGATACTTCTTTAAAGCTAATCCATGGTTTGGGGGCACAGCTCACCATGTCTTAACAACTGTATTGATCCAAGGTCTTGATTGCAGTCTCTTACTTGAATTAGGAAAATCTTTGAGAGCCCAGGGATTATGGGGGGTCAGTTCCCAAAGAACTCCCTACTTCCACTCCCACTGTATCAGGTGGCAGTCTTCCAGTTAACCCAGTGCCTCCAGTTATTGATCTTGGTTCCAGAATGATGAAAAGGAAAGAGAGCATCTTTCCTCACGTCTCTGCCTCCTAAACGTGATTCATACACCCAGGAGTGCCCAGAACTTGAGTTCTTCATGTTTCAGAGGCAAAAACTGTGGCTGATTAGTGGTCTGGAGTTGCACAGATCCAGTTATTGAGACAACCAGAGTTGGTTGCATCCTGTCTCCCTGACCCTGCTTCAGAAGAAACCTTCATCTCCCTTTCTGTCCCTCCTTACACAAGCGTAGTCCTTGCCAGGTCCCACTCAAAATGCAGCTGAAGGTTGATGCTGGATCAAGTCAGTGCTTATTGGGATGCAGGGAAATGGGGGGATCTTTCTGAGAAGACTTAATGCCTCTGCTTAGCACTTGGGATAGATCCTGGCCACCTCCTTCTCACAGCTTCCGCAAACAGAGGGGTTTGCAATCATTTTTCAATGTGTTTAGGGTCTGGATTTGGCCAGGTATTTAAGCATGTGGTAAAAGTGATGTAAGCAACTGCTTAAAGTTAAGCTTGTGTTTAATTCCCATTTAAGTCAATAATTAAGACTATTGATAGTTAAAGCAAGGCACCTAGGAGCGTGGGAGGTTTTTTGGAGCAGAGCTCATCCCCACAGGATTGAGGTTTCCCAGATTTAGCCCATGGGAAGTCATGGGGGACAGCAGGGTTTGAAGTCTCAACTCCTTCAAAGTTCCTCCTTATCAGGTGTGTGCTCCCTCCTCTCTGAATGATGGGATATTGCTCAAACCCATCCCTGTTGGGACAGTTTCAGTTGCAGATCTCAGAGCATTAGGAAAGGAGGATAGACATCCATCCTTGGAACTGGGAACAGGTGTCCTGGGTCCCTGCCCAGCGCTCTGGTCTCTGCCTCCAAGCCTTCTATATTACTCCTAATTACTTACCATTAATTCTTTCTCATTTGATCACAATAAATTGTGAAAGAAAAGGCACTGAATGGCTGTAGTGCTGAGCGTTTGACATGGAAAGGCATTTCAGATGCTCCCAACGTTATAATATGGACTGTTTAGAGTGCCCAGAGCTATTGCTCATTCCATTATCTCTGCAGATGACTCTGCAGCCTCCCAGAAGCTCCATCCCAATGTGGAGTTTGATGACAGGGTCTCTGGGGCCACTGGGGTGGGCTGGGAAATGGGGGTAACTGCAACACCCTCTGTGTCTGCTTCAGGGGCAAGAAGGAACCTGGCACCAGGGCACAAACATGCCCTTCCCTGCTCTGATGGGGGGACAGTGGGGTGTTACTGGATCATTGCACCATTGAACTGGTGCAGAAGGAGATATGCTGAAGGAAATGTTTGGAACAGCTGGTGTATTGGGCAGCCTCATGTATCGCAGGCACCCCTCTCTCCTGCTGACCTTCACCTTCAGATCTGCAGGTACAGCAGGTTTTTTTGTCTGAAAACTCTCAGCTGGATTAGATTTCTGTGGGGAAGTTGTTTCAAAGTGTGCTTTCACTGTGG
The DNA here is from genome assembly GCA_013400555.1 of Jacana jacana. Taxonomy (NCBI): domain Eukaryota; kingdom Metazoa; phylum Chordata; class Aves; order Charadriiformes; family Jacanidae; genus Jacana; species Jacana jacana. Next base: position 110,775 of record VZTM01029767.1, read on the forward strand.
AAATGTGTCCTTTCTAAGCCACAAACTTGAATTCCAAAATTTATGAAAAGCAACAACTTTTTCCATCTGAAAGTGACGGACATTTCCACGGGAAATACGAGAAACGTGAAAGAGTATTTTGAAATCCTGTGAAAAACATAAATCTGGAGCAAGGTCTGATCTGTCCCCTGACTCACTAGGACCAAGGACTTTGTTACTCCAACAAATCAATACTCAGTTCTTGGGAGAGGAAACGGGTTGAGGTTCTCAGTATGATCTCCCAACATACATCCCTGTAGGGCTCCCTGTTCCTGGCTCTACTAGAGGAGTTGTGTTTGGTTTGGGTTTTTTTTAATGAGCCCTGGATTTCAGTGTTTTATATTAGGTAATTAGGCTCTGATTAGAAAATTGTATTTGCTGGCCCCAGTTCTCAAATTCGGGTCTCCAAAATTAAGTGTTTAACCAGATTCCTTAGAATCCGAGTATCCCATCCCACGTTAGCACCACCAGACACAATGGGAATGCCAGGACTTTAAGGTTTGCTTGGAGATTTCAGAGGCATTTGCTTGTGAGGCATAAGGCCCCCTCTGGAAAGTGGTACTTGGGAAGAGGCAACGAACCCTGTAGAGAAAAAGAGGGGAAGTAATGGGAGACTCTTCCCAGGTTGGGGATTCCTATGGAGCAGCTGCTGGTGGGGCAGCTTGACAGGTCTGAAGCCGTAAATCCTTGCAGATGAATTTGAGTCAGAGAGGGAACACTGGCACTTCTTGAACATGTTCTACCGCTGAAGGGGGTTATTTAGGTCTCTGCCACCCACGATGTACGATGTGAAAGACATCACCTAGGTTCCCGTGGAAACATTAAAAGAAATATGGGGGCTGGCTCACTCGCCTTTGCCAATTACAATTTAGCTGAGTTGCATTTGCAGGTAGGTGCAGGCTTGGGAGAGGGGGAGAAAGAGAGCCAGCGCTGTCTTGGAATGAATACCTCGTATAGCCCAGGGCCTTTTTTCAAATCAGGGGGGGTGATAAACCCTGGGGATGGTGTATTTCACTGCTTGGGCTTTGCCCCCTCCAAGCAGAGAAGCTCAGATTTTAGCACAGGAAAGTCCACAGCTCAATCCCCGAAGGCTGTGGAGGCTTTGGCGTTGGGTTCTGCACTACATATCGCTGCCAAAATTAGGAACTTGCTGTAAATCAAGGCACCTGATATTAGAAATCAGAGTTGGAGCCATCTGTGCTGGAGGCTGAGGAGGGACGGTCCCAAACCTGGAAAGTTTAAACAGGAAAACCGTGATGGACACGAGATGTGGGAATGCTGTTCTTGAGGATTGCTGATAGGCAAACAAAGTGAAAAGAAGGCAAATGAATTTGCTCAAGGCTACGTGGGAAACCAGGGGTGGAGCCAGGAAGCACAGTCCCATCCCTGAGCCCCTATTCCATGGCTCCGGCTGATCCCTTCTCAGATCTGTGGCCTTCCCTGCATCTACACCATCCTTTAAGGGATGACATGAGAGACATGGGTTCTGGCTGGTGGCTGAGGGCAGCAACCCATGGCCCGAGGGGATGGTGGCTGGGGAAGAAATTCCCAGGGGATTCTTGGATGGTGAGAGGGCTGGGATCACTGGAGCAGCGGTGTCGCCGTGGAAGGGGAGCGCCCCACTTTGTTCTCAGCACCCCCTGGGCAAAGGGAAGGAGCAGCACTGGGCTGTGGAGGGAGCCAAGGCCAATCCTCTCCGCTGGAGGGGAGATTCTTTATGAACACGAGGAAGGAAAAAAACAGGAGGATTAATGGGTGTGCTGGGTGGGGATAGGGCCCAGGGCCTGAAGATTCCCAAGCATTAATGTCTCGGGTGTGTACTTATATATGTATATAAATATATGGGAACTATTCTGAAGGTTGAATGAAGGTTCAGTGCTTTACAGAAGGAGGGATGACCCTATGGTTAAAGTGTTGGAACCTGGTCTCCTTCCACGATGCAGCTTTAGACAGGATGTGAAGCTTTTCCCTGCCTCAGTTTCCCAAACTTCTGTTTCTGCACTGCATCCCTTTCTCTCATAAGGGACTGCAACTTCCTTTGGGTCCCCAGTGCTCCATGTGGTGGGGCTCCAGTCAGTAACTAGTCTGGGTACAGGCTGTAAACCTGAAGGGAGTGAGATATACTGGGAAATATCCACATGATAGTGGAAAAAAAAAGGTAAATACTTGGGGAAATGGACTATTGAAGCTTCAGGCTTCCAAAATGGTCACCCTAATTAAAGCTTCTGTACCCGAAAACTCCGGTGGAGCTGGGGGCAGAGTGAAATTTACTGAAATCACTTCTATCCTCATATCTTCTGAGGAGCAATTGAGGGAGCTAGGACTGTTTAGTTGGAGGAAGAGGAGGCTGAGAGGAGACATCATCACTCTCTGCAACTGCTTGAAAGGACATTGGAGAGAGGTTGGTGCTGGTCTCCTCTCACGGGCAATGAGCGATAGAAGGAGAGGGAATGGCTGCAAGCTGCAGCAGGGTAGGGTTAGGCTGGCCATGAGGCAAGAATTCTTCCCAGCAAGAGTGGTCAGAGCCTGGAATGGGCTGCCCAGGGAGGGGGTGGAGTCCCCATTCCTGACTGTTTCAGGGTTGATTAGATGTGGTGTTGAGGGATGTGGTGTAGGGGAGACCTTTGTAGAGTGGGGCTGAGGTTCAGCCTAGTCTTAGACGTCCGGAAGGCAGAAAGGCCGTAGGGCTGTTTAACTTGTTGAGTCACACTGTACAGTGACAGGGGGTGTGGGGTTCAGTGGGGTCTTGTCAGCAGTACCCAGTGGTGGGAGGTTTGATGTTGCATGAGGACAGCAGCCACCTCCTCCAGCCAGGAGATGAAAGGGACAGGCAGAGGCAGGCCATTGACAGCTGGATCGAGTCAACCATTATTTCAGGAAATCTTAATAGTTTTGATAATTCCCATTTCCCCGCTTTTGTCCCCATCTCTTTGAGTCTTTACTGGTTGCCAACGGTGGATTTCTTAACAGACAGGCATTCCCAAGAGATGATGTCCCGTGGCTTTCCTGTGCTTTCATACCTTTTCCATCACTTACCCAACTGGGGCAGAGCCCTGACTTCAGGTTTATCATTTTTGCATGCCAAAATGGCCCTGCAATGGGGTTCCTTTCTGTGGCTGTCTCTTCCTTGGCTTCATGCAAGGCTGCCAGGACTTGAGTCTCCATGTCCATCCAACCCCAACCTCTGGTCTAGCCATGGAGCCAGCCAGTGAGGATGTTTTTACAGTTCACATGGCTACCAAGCAGTGGACAGCACTGATTTCCTACAGTCCTGGCTGGTGTTCAAAACATGGAAGAGAAGAGACAACTTCAGGCTCCTTCCCATTCTCTTTATCCATCTGGCCCTACGTTGCTGGAGCCTTCCCTGCCTTAGAAGGAGGTCCAGATCGGCTCTTTGTGGTATCTTCCCTTCTGCCAGGCTCCATCTCCGCTTTCATCCTCAGTGCCATGCCCGCCTCCTCATCCCCTTTGATTCCAGGACCTGAAGAGAAGACTGGTTTGGGGAATGTCTTGTCAAGTCCACCTCCCCCCCTCTCCTCCTCCTCCTTCTCCTCCTCCTCCTCCTCCTCCCCAGGGGCCTTCTGCATTGTCTCACTGTGGTGCAGACAGAGCCTGGGAGATCAAAGCCCAAACCGTCCTTTTTCTGGCTTTTTTTTGAGCTGGGGAGGAATGCACGATGCCTCCTGCGCCGGGAGCTGTCGCCAGCCCCAGCAGAGTCTTCCTCTCCGTAACTGGAGACTCCCGTCCCTGGAGGCGGCTGCGAGATTGACGGGTGACACCGAGCTGCTCCCAGCAGGCAGGTCCTTCACAACAAGTCTGACTTTGCACCAAGAGCTTTCCATCAAGGATTTGAAGATGTCTGCGGTTAAGAGGGGATGTGCCTCAGAATATTCAGCTTTGAAAGAACTTACCTGGATGGAATTAACCCTTTCCAGAGCTCACTCTTTCTTTTCTGCTCTGAGTTAGAGTGAGCCGCGGCCTCTTTCTGTCATCCTATTGCAAACTATTTTCTTTCTCTCTTCCTTACCCTTGCCCATCACACAATTCCCATCAGTCCTGTCCCCTCGTTTCTCAAGGATGCTGGGACACTGTGGTGCTGATCACCAATGGCTCGGTGGTGGGCACGTCTGCTGGGGTGACACCTGCATGCAGGCTTCCTCAGCAGACAACTGCGGCTGGGACCTTCCTCACCAGAAGCCTAAACTGCCATCACTTGAGCTGAAAAGCCACTCCAGTGTTTTTCACAGTAGCAGAAGGCTCTGAGTCACCTCCTGGAAAAGTTCATGATCCCTTATGACCTTGAGGGTTCCATCAAACCCATAACTTGTGCTGCAAAGAACGTTGAATCTGGGAGATGTGTCTCATTTACAACTGGTATCTGTCTTCTTTGAGGCAGAGTCACTCTCACAGTTTCTACAGGGGAATTTTTCCCAGCCCCAGTGCTGTTCTGGGCAGGGACTGCTGGCATCCAGAAGGCAGCAAAGATGGGATTCCTAAAACCCTGGAGCCTCAGGCAGGTTTTCTGTGCCTCTGTTCCTGGCAGGGAACGCTGTGAGCTGCCAGTAAAACTCTGATAAAGACTTTGCTCAAAGGGGTTGTTCATTGAATAAATGCAAAGGAAACAGCATGAGTAGATGGGGAGGAGGTATGTTCCCTGCCCTTATCGCGCCCTGATTAACAGAGACCTCAGCCAGAGGAGAACTGTGTACAATGAAGCAATCCTATGTGTTTGTGGTGTTTATGCATATCGTTAGGGCGTTTTTCTTGGATTGCTGGAGTCAAGTCATCCCTCTGGTACATTCCCTTCAGTGTATCAGGCAAATCATCTCTTCCCCCTGAACCCCCTTGTTCTTCTTGTCTGTTTGGACAAAGGAGCTCCTCAGATGAGGGTTGTCTCGCTCCAGGCATGGTCCAAACCTGGCACAAGGGTCACAGCGCCATCGCCTTTGAGGCAAGGAACGAGCCTTTGAACCAGAACAGGTTGTGTCCTTCATCTCAAAGGACTCACCGAGCCTTTGAGATGCTCTAACCAGCCCTCTGTGGCAGATCCTCAGCCTGATTTCTTCAGTGGGGAAACTGAGGCATGGAACAGCACTCTGGGGTCATATGCTGATTGTGTGGCTGAGCAGAGAATGCAGACAAGGGTTTCTGCCTGCTGGGTTTGTCCTTTAGCCACAATCCATCTCCCTGCCCAAGGCCCTTTCTGTCTTCAAAGTGTTCCACAAACAATTGAGGTCTTTGAACTCCTCCTCATCCTGGTTAGTTTGAAAGTGGAGGCAGGGAAGGAAACACCTTCCTAAACTTAGCCCCCAGCCAGCCAATACTTTTGGGAACCGTGTTTGATTAGGCCTGGGGAGCAGTAATTTGGTCTGAGGTTTGTAAAAAAATCCTTTCCTCTCTGGTTGAAGGCTGCTGCTTATGAGGAGTAGAAGGATTAGGTGCTCTCTTCTCCAAAGCTGAGCTTGCTTACAGAGTTATTCAAACATGCCCCATCGCAGCCCCTCCTGGGCTTGTGATATGACCCTTTCTGCCAAACCACGTTTCCCCTGGACTCCATCCCTGGAGTTTCTCCATGAAATGCACAGCAAACAGAAGAGAGAGGGAAGCAGGGGCCGTGCTATCTGTTGTCAGTCCCGAAGGAGTAACACAGGAGGATGGACCACAGGAAATGGCTACGTCTGCTCTAAGGATGCTCACGGAGCAGCCGGATTCCTGCGCAGAAAGATGAACAAGTCTGGAAAAAGCTGGGTTTTTTCATGGAGAAAATGAAAGAGCAGGGCAGGAAAAACCCCTAAGTCGAAGTCAGGGTGAATGCCTGCGTAGCCCTCCATGGCTTTCTAAGCCAGCCTTTCCTTGAGCTTCCCCAGCGCTTCCAAAGCTCCTGTCTTTTCAGATTCCTGCTGGAGACGGGAGGGGAAGGACCAAAGCTTGGTGGGAAAAGCTGCTTCGGCAGCATTGCCCACTGGGACTGGAAGCCAGTCATGTGGGACTCATAGCCCAGGAAACACCGGGGTCAGATAGTTCGGACGGAGAGTCGAATGGTTCCTTCACGCTTCGGAGGCAGGCGAGCTGCCAGTCCCACGCACCCAGGTGTCCAAAGCACTTCAAGATTGTTGTGAAAGGCCAGGACTGAAGGCAATTATAGAGCAAGGAAAAGTGATTCCTCAATTTTTGATTCCTCAATTTTCCTGCACAGGACTCGGCTCATTGTTTACCAAAAATGTGGTATTATCTGTGACTGCCTCTGCCAATCCAGTGGCAGTCACAGAATCACAGACTTGTAGGGGTTGGAAGGAACCCCTGGAGATCATCCAGTCCAACCCCCTGCCAGAGCAGAGTCACCCAGAGCAGGTCCCACAGGGGGTCCATGGAGGGTTTAAATGTCTCCAGAACTGGAGACTCCACCACCTCTCTGGGCAGCCTCTGCCAGGGCTCTGCCACCCTCAAAGGGAAAGAAGTTCCTACTCACATTGAGATGGAACTGCGTGTGTTCCAGTTTGTGCCCATTCCATCTTCTCCTGTCCCTGGGCACCACTGAATAAAGACTGGTCCCATTCTCCTGACACCCCTCCTTGAAGTATTTCTAGGTGTTGACCAGATCCCCCCTCAGCCTTCTCTTTTCTAGACTAAAAAGACCCAAGTCCCTCAGCCTTTCCTCATCAGAGAGATGTTATAGTCCCCTCATGATCTTTGTAGCCTCCTCATCATCTTTGTAGCCCTTTCTTCCCTAGACTTTGGACTTAAGCATGGCCCAGGCACCAAATATTCAGGTATTGGCCAAGAGGGGAACATTAAAAATTCACCTACAAATCCAGCGACTGTGCAAGCGTCCTGTCCCCTTTCACTGATGCAAAAAAAACCCCAACCACCTTCAGGTGTGTGATTCTGAGCAGGAAAGCTGGGAAAATGTCAAACTGGACATCAGAGGCGGGGGGGGACTGGGTTTTCTGCGCATGGGGAAGGCGAGCTCTGTGTCAGACGAGGCATCCAACAAACCACTGATCTCCTGCTGCCATATCTGAGCACCGAGAAGGGCTCCAGCGTCCCCGTCCTCCCCGAACACCCCGGGAGCTCCCGGGGCGGCGTGTGGGTGTCCGTGCACATGCACGTGCATGTGTGACTCCCACCTTCAAAGTGAGTAGAAAAAATGCAGCAAATCAGATTACACCGGGGCAGGTGTGACAGTCGCCCAGTGGTTCCAGCTGTCAGAGAGGTGTGTGCACTTCAAGTGCTTTGGGAAATCTTAATTATGGATGATCTTAGCAAAAGGAAAATAAAGTAGATCTGGCTTTGAAGTAAATCCGGATTAATGATAAAGTATCAAATGGTTGCTTTTTGCAAAGAGTTTCTCTCCATAACAACACAAGCTTTCACTAAAACCGGTCGGTATTCCTTCATAATTTATATCCCCACTTCCACTGCCATGTTCTGAACTGAAAACCAGATTTTGAGGGCTTTTTTTTGCTCCATCTTCTCAGCAGATGAAAACGCACATGACTTCCCTGGGCTGAATTCAGCTCTTGTTGGTGATTAACAGCTGAGGTTCCACTCCCGTGTTCTTCAATAATAACAACAACGGGGATGCTTTAAAGACGCCCTTGGGCCCCTGAGCATAATTTACCTTTTCATCTGTGTTTACCCAGCAGTTACAACAATGGGATCTATATTCTGATAAAGGGGTTTGGTCATTGCAATAATACTTGTAAATAATGTGAGATTACTGGGAGGAAAAAAGGGGATTGTGTAGGAAAATCTTTGGAGTGCCTTCTCTTGCTGGTAAGTCTGAAGCCCGGAATATTAAGTGATCTTCAGTTTTTTGGTTTAGAAAATTACAACTGGCTCTTACTAAGACACTTTGCTCCTCCTGATGGGGCTCCCAGCCACAGGCTGGGTTTGCTGCTCTCCAGGCCGCTGAGATGCCAACCAGACCAGAAGAAAAGAAAGCCAAGTGCTTCATCAGCATGCTACCACAAACAACAACAACAACAAAAGAGCAAGCTGATCTAATGTTGGGGAAAGAGGGGTTTTATTTAGGTCCTTGCATCTCAGTATTTCTTACAATTAATTGTGAACACTTTACCGAGTCTCGCTGACAGCCCAGCAGGATGGAGAGAGTCTGTGGGTGGGAAGGGGGAAGCACTTGGTGCCTCTGTGTTATCCTAATCGGTTTGGGATGTTAAGCCCATTCCCTAACCCCACCTCCTGTTTGTTAGCCAGCACCCATGACACCAAGGACAAAGGTGTGAGTCCTGTGCCAGGGCAGGCTCTTGAAGGACAGCTGTGTGCCTGTGTTGGACACCACAGGGGTCCTGTGCTGCAGCACAGAGGGCAGAGTTAGTTTGTGGAGGGTCACAGGAGGGGAATTTTGTGGGGGAATGAGTTACTGCAAAGAAAGGGCAGTGCTGTGGGGAGGGTACTGACCACCACAGGCACAGCTTTTGGCTTGGCCATAGCTTTTCTGCCTGGCTTGGGCAGGACATGTCTCCTTGGTACCTTAACACCTACCAGTCCCCTTCCCACCGCCTATGAATTTAGGATACTGGTTCTTCCTTGCCTCACAAGGCATCCACTTGGTGCTGGCAAAGCATGCAGGTCTGTGGGTGCCATAAACCCAGACCACAAGAGCCNCCTTCCCTTCCCTTCCCATCACCACAAGATGTCTCTGTTCAGCTAGCCAAGGCAATGCTCAACATTTTTTGCAGAGGACTGTGTGTGTGGGGGGTACTTCAGCCAGTTGAAGGAAATCCTTTTTGGCTTAGAGGGTAATTAGGATAGAAAAATCTCAGCAACTTCCCCAAAGATCTCTCTGCTGTCACCTTTCATGTGCCGTGGTGTTTGGTGGCTCTGGAGAGCTCTGCGTCCCGCTGGCACTGTGGCTGGAGCCTCCCAGACCTTGAGTTTTCCTTCAGAAAGACTTTCTTGAAGCTGTTGAGCAAGCAGTTCTGCTGGGGCATCACACAGCTCTGGGCACCTTTGCATCTCCCCACTTGTCTGAGAGACTTCAAGAGATCCTTCTTGGACTAACATCATCCCTCATCCTAAATCAGACCCTCAGCAGGGTCCTTAGCGAGAAATCGTGTGCAGGAGCTTTGAGGTCCCCAGGTCCCTGTCCTGTCCCTGGGGAAGGTGCAGTGCAATGGCTGCAAAAGACTCAGGGAGGCCACCAGCTGCAGCTATGAGGTCCCACCAGCAAGAATCAGGGTAGGAGACAGTGAGGAGGCTGTTCATGGACACAAGTCTCACCTATGAACATTAGAAGGGGAAAAAGCCAGGAAGGTGGAAGGTTTCGGTCACCTGCTTTGCTTTCAGAAGGTTCCCTGGCAAGGGGACACACAACTGAGCTTGCTCCTCAGCCCTAAAGGCAGCAGCCGCTGTAGTTCCATGTGCCAGTGCTGGGTGTGCTTGGACCTTCAGCCACCCCTTGGGACAGGGACTGGCTGGGTTAAAAGTACATGGGACACCATGCCATGCGGCTGCATCATTCAGCTGGCCCCGGCCTCTGCTGCGCCCACGGGTGGGTGGCAGAAGGAGGAGGCACACAGCTGATTGTAAGGGGGGGGGGGGGTAAGGGGGTTTGCAGAGCAGCTTGGACCCAGCTAATTAAGTCCTTGGGGAAAATTAAGAGCATAACATTATTTGGCAGAAGGCAGGAGGTCGATTCTGTGGGTGCCACCCCTGCTGTGAGCCAGGAGCCTTGGCCTCCGAAGGGTTTCTGTGGACCATCCCTCTGCTCATTCCTGAGCGGAGCAGGAGCGCGCAGAGATCCCTGAACTGTGGTACAGCGATTACCACCCTCAGCCACTGCTGCTGGGGTGGATGAGAAGTTGGTGCTGTGACCCAGCTTCTGCCCCAGCTTCTGTCCCAACTTCTGCTGTGGCTGTCCTGGGGCCAGCCCTGGGGCTCACATGTGTTGCCATGTGGCTTGTCTCTAATTCTCTCTTAGTGGCAGCAGCAATCCCCTGGTGGCAATTGCTCCAAACCCCAAACCTGGTCAGGAATGACCATGAAGTTCAATGTTCTGGAGTCCAGTGACCTCCAGCCCCTTCTCTTCTGCCTCCTTAGAGACACCCTTAGCAAAAGCCTTGAGAAAAGTCTCTTAGCAAAAGTCTCCAGCTCTGCCTTCCATGGCCCAGAGCCACCTCACTGCTGGGAATAGGTGATGCCTGGAGACAGGGAGAATGACTTTGACCTTGCTGATCTGCTCCCAGCAACCAGAAGGACCAAGTCCATTTTAATTACGTGCCCATTTGTGAGCTGACTGAATTTGGCTGGGTGCAGCTGAGGCGTGAGCATGGGATGTCACCCGGACAAGGTCCCTCACATCCATCTCATCTCTAACACAGCATCACTCTCCAACAGGCTTCAAACTGACTCTGAGAAGCCAAAGAATCGCAGGGGGTGAGGTGACACACTCAGGAACAGCACAAGGGGTGGTGGCAAAGCTGAAGCCAAGTGCTGGGTTGTAACCACTGGGCACTGCTGTCCTAATATCTCTGGTACAGGAGAGATGGGGATGGACCCTTGGTCAGGGAGGGGAGCTAAAGGACAAGGGGGAATGGTTTTAAACTGGAAGAGGGGAGATTTAGATGAGACCTCAGAAAGAAATTCTTTGCTGTGAGGGTGGTGAGAGCCTGGCCCAGGTTGCTCAGAGAAGCTGTGTCTGCCCCATCCCTGGAGGGGTTCAAGGCCAGGCTGGATGGGGCTTGTAACAACCTGGTCTGGTGGGAGGTGTCCCTGCCCAGGGCAGGGAGTGGGACTGCATGGGTTCTAAGGTCCCTTCCAACCCAAACCATTCTATGATAATATTTGTTCTCTGCTCTGGGCCTCAGTTTCCCCACCTGGAAGTCCTTCTGGCCTCCATACATGGAGGAAAGAAAGGTGGATGAAAAGCAGAGCCCCATGTGTGCTCAGGATTGTAGGTACAAGGTGTGAGGCCAGCCCATGGTCCTGCTATGCCAGTTTGCCACCGCTGGTTGAGATCTTGAGATCTTGCTGGAGACAGTGCCAACAGACACGAAGTGCCAGCTCCTGGCATGGCTGGGGGGTGTGTTGGAGGGAGCCCTTTTGGGAAACCAACCTCCCAGACTCCGAGACGAGATAAGGGGATCCGGGCAGAGGGTGCAGCTCTGACTGCATCTGGGGCGATGTTTTCCTTCCTGCCTGGTAGAGCACCTGTGGTAGGGAGAACCTCGATAGGTGGCCTTGCTGAGGTGGAGGATGTTGGTGGAACGAGCAGGAGGTGCTGAGAGCTCCCAGGCAACGGAGCGAGGCAGCCCAAGCAAATAACTCTTCGGGGAGAGGAGCCAGGGAAAATTCTCTGATCGCTGCATATTAAAACCGCGTGGTGCCGAAACCCTCATTAACACACACAATCCTAATTGTGTTGTTTGCGTGTGCTGTTCTCTACTTGCCTCTCTAACAACAAGGGAGCTGACAGGAGAAGCGCCGGGGATGCCCACGGCAGTCTGGGCTTGGATCAGCTGCAGAGATTTTGATTTCCGATAAAGCCAAGCCGTGGTGATTTATACCCCCCTCCACTTCCTTCCTCCTGGGGATGAAGACATCCCGGAGGAGTCCTCTTCTTCCCAGGACATTCTTGGGTGATCTCATCTTGCTCTGCCTCTGCCTGTGCCGCCACTGGCACCGCCAAAACCAACGCTCCCATTACATGCAGGAGCCCGGCTTCATGATGGTGGGGAAACTGAGTCACAAGAAGAAGTTAGTGATGGGCACGAGGCTCACCCAGGATATATCAGAGACCTCTCCAGCATTAACCAAGCTTGTGGAAAGACTCTCTTGGTGACAGGGTGTATGGATGAAGAGGAATCCTGCTCTTCCCCTCCTTTCTGCCCACACTGTGGAGCAGGAGACAAAGGACCTCCTTTTAGCTCGTGGCATCCATTCAGCTCAATGAAGTCATGACAGATTTGGCCACTTGGGAATTTAGCTCGAGGCAATGGAGCCTAGGCTGGAGGTGGAAAACCCTCCGTGACCCTGGGCGCTTCCCCGAGTCTTTCTGGACTGCTCCTCAAAGTGGGGGTGACTGGGATAAGAATAATTCCTTTGTCTGGTGAGAGTGGAAGCCTGGCAGGGCTGGCGTGTCTGTGCAGTGCTCAGCACAGCGGGGCTTGGAGCAGGGTGAAGGCCCCCCAGGCACTATCCTCATATAAATAATAATGAAACACTGGTTAGAGATAAAGTTTAACCCAGAACACCAGAAGGAAAACAATGCACAGGCTCATTAGGAGGCACTGGAGCCCCAGAGAAGATGAGATTGAGGATGATCTTCCTGATTTCTGACTCTTCTCAAAATGCAGTGGGTTTCTTAAATTTCACAAAATATTGAGGTCTCTACTTCACACCAAAGCCTGAACGTTTATCCTGAGGAATATCACCCTAGTCTTGTCTCCCTGTCTTTGTTAAATTTCCTCTAAGTGTCTTCTGTGGCTGCATGAGCAGAATCTGTCTGAGAAGACATCTCAGTCTAGAGATGGACATGATCAAAACTCAGTATCAGGCTCCTCCAAAACCCCGTGTCATGTGTTTCCTTAGGGATTGATATCAACCAAGCTCAGCTTGTGATTTACCCCCCAACTGGGTAAACAGATACATCCAGAAGCAGAGTGTCCAGTAGCAGGGACAATGGCTTCATACTCCAAGAAAGAAGCTCCTTGGGACAGTGACTTCAGCCTCTTGCTGAGGAGAGGACCTAAACACTTGGGGTCTTGTCCTGCAGTACCCAAAGCAGAGCTCTCCCAGAATGTGTGGCAGCTGCTCAAAGTCTCACACTGGGACTTCATGCCAAATCTTCTTTCTAAGAACCATTCCAATGCTCTAGGTTGATTTTGGGACCTGAGTGCTCCAAAGTGGGTGGTGGGTTCCTCAGTGAGCCCTGCAGGATCTGCTGCTTTCCTCAATCTGCTCTGTCTTCTACTGATTTCAATACTTGGTGTCAAAGCACCTGACTTTTTTGCTTGGGCTGCATGTAGATTGTTTGCTGGCCAAAATTATGGCCAATATAGCCGTAGGGTGAGTGTGCTGTGGCCATCTGGCTACAGGGGGAAGGCTCCCAACACTGGAGAGATGGTCCACAGCAGATCTCCATGGTGGGCTGTGGTTGGAGCAGGTTACGGCACATGGAGATGCTGCTGGTAACATCCTCAGCCCTGGAACAGGCAAAGATGGGTTTGCTTTATTTTTTCAAGAACTGAACAAAGCCTTTTTGGTGAAAGCAAATGCACCAGGAATGATGTTTCAGGGCATGATGATCAAAAGAGAGACCAAAACTACTCACGAGTTTGGATTGACTTTGGCAGTTTAGTTTGGAGAAGGCAGGAGGGAAAATCTGGAGGAAGTTCAAATACTCCCTTTGTTTTATAAAGATCAGAAATGAAATTAAATTTTGGGGGTTCAAAGCAGTGTTTTGATTTCAAATGAACCTGGAGTTTTTTCAAGGTGAAAAAGACAATAAAATAACTTTAGGTGAAGGTCATGCTCCAGAACAGAACATTTTCCCTTTTTGTTCCGCCAGAAAACATAAATCCCGTACACGGGCTGCTGAGTAGAAAAGTGGAGGGGGCTCCTGGCCATCTTGTGTTCACAGATCATGGAAGGAGTTTCTAACTGCCTCTTCAGACAGTTACAGCTGAAATAATAGCATATCCCAGGTGACATCAGGTAAACTGGTGACATCATAGCCTGGCTGATCACATTATGCTTGAATATAGAGCAAACAGGGATGATTGCACTTGGGCCACACCAACCCCATGGATGGCTACAGGCTTGGGGCAGTGTGGCTGGAGCTGCCTGGCTGAAAAGGACCTGGGGGTGCTGGTCGACAAGGGGCTGACCATGAGCCAGCAGTGTGCCCAGGTGGCCAAGAAGGCCAAGGGCATCCGGGCTTGTATCAGAAACAGTGTGACCAGCAGCAGTAGGGAGGGGATTGTCCCCCTGTGCTCAGCACTGGGGAGGCCTCACCTTGAGTCTGGTGTCCAGTTCTGGGCACCTCAGCACAAGAGAGATCTGGAGGGGCTGGATCGAGTGCAGAGGGACACGGAGCTGGGGAAGAGCCTGGAGAATAAGGGTTATGAGGAGCCATTGAGGGAGCTGGGAGTGTTGAGTTGGAGGAAGAGGAGGCTGAGGGGAGACCTCATCCCTCTCTACAACTGCTTGAAAGGACATTGGAGAGAGGTTGGTGCTGGTCTCTTCTCACGGGCAATGAGCGATAGAAGGAGAGGGAATGGCTGCAAGCTGCAGCAGGGGAGGGTTAGGCTGGCCATGAGGAAAGAATTTTTCACAGCAAGAGTGGTCAGAGCCTGGACTGGGCTGCCCAGGGAGGTGGTGGGGTCCCCATCCCTGACAGTGTTTCAGAGTAGGTTAGATGTGGTGTTGAGGGTGTAGGGGAGACCTTTGTAGAGTGGGGCTGATGGTTGGACTGGATGATCCCAAGGGTCTCTTCCCACCTGAGTGATTCTATGATTCTATGATTGTGTCTATTTGGGCAAGGGACGGAGTAAGGGAAGAGGGAAGGATGCATCCTGAGGGCATCGTGCACCTGGAAAAGTAGATAACAAGTGTCGGAAAGAGGCAGCTGCCTCTCTGGGAGCTGTGCAAATAACCAGGATTGTACCAAAGAAACACCTGACTCATAGAATCAGTTTCCCCTTCTAACGGAAACACCCTGGCAGGGCCCCAAAAATTGGCTAACCACTTGGGCCAGGAGGGAACAAGAGCAGCATCGCTCCCAGACGCTGCAAGTTGGCTGGAAGGGATCGTTCTATTGGCTTCCACCCACCCCCTTCCTCCCCCAGATGCTTTCAAGTTTGCTGGTTAAAGAAATGCCAGCCTTCTCCCTAAATACCTGTGTGTGGGATGGTGTGGTGAGATGCCGGCTGCCGGGGTGGCGCGGCAGTGTGACTGTGTGGTGGGGCGAGAGCGTGGAGCCGGGATGCCTTGTGCTGGGGTGGGACGAGCTGGGGCTCTGTGGTTGTGGGGAAGGTGAGGCTTAACCCCACCGGAGGGAAGGTGCCACGAGAGCTAAATCTTGTTTCACGAGGCTTGAGGAGGAACCATTTCTCCTTCTCCGACTCTCGGTCCGTCTGTGCATCCCACACAGAGACAGCTGAAGGGCTCTCCTTGTCCAGGAGCCAGGTGACTGCAGAATCATGGAATCACAGGATGGTTCAGGTTGGAAGGGACCTTAAAGCCTATCTAGTCCTATCCCCTGCCCTGGGCAGGGACACATCCCACCAGAGCAGGTTGCTCTAACCCCCCCCCAACCTGGCCTTGAACCCCTCCAGGGATGGAGCAGCCACAGCTTCTTGGGGCAACCCGGACCAGGGTCTCACCACCCTCACAGCAAAGAAGTTCTTTCTGAGATCTCATATAAATCTTCCCTCTTCCAGTTTAAAGCCATTACCCCTTGTCCTATCACTACTTGCACTTGCAAGAAGTCCATCTCCTTCTTGTAGGCCCTGCAGCAGCTCAGCTCTTAGGACTTGGGAATAGGATCAGAGGCAGGATCAGTCCTGGTACTAAACTTGCCCTCTTTTATCCCATCTGAAACCCATTTTTCCACGATTTCAGGCCTACATGGTCATTTCCCCAAGACACAAAGTCACTTCTACTCCAAAGCCAGAGGAGTGGGTTATGCATGGTTACCAAGATGGAATAAATGCACCCAGGGCAGCTCACCCGGGCTTAGCCCTGCGCTGGCGTCACTGCCGGTGTCCGTGTGTCTCAGAGCATGGGTGTCCTCTGCCTAACACAAGCCCTTTGCGCCACGCATCCTTCTCCCTCCACAGATCCCAGCCCTGCATTGCTAGGGGACGATTCAGGGGTGTGGAGGTGATGTCCAAGGGAGGAGCTCCAACACCTCAGGGTCCCTTTGCTCCCCTCGCCTCCTGCCTCCCACCCTCTTCTCTTTCTCAACTGCGGAGCTGGCTGTTCTCTGCAACCTCGCACACTGTCCCCACGCTCCCATTTGGGGCAGCAGCCCCGACCTGTTCTTCCAACCCACACCACTCCGGCACCTTCAGGATTTAGGAGCGGTCTGGCCTGGGGCTTTCCCACTTCACAGGGCATCGGGTGCCCTGGAATGCAGCTGATCTGGCTCTCGCCTCCCTACGAGCTCTGGGGCAGGCTCCTCGGTGGAGCTAGCAGGGCTCCCTCTCCCCTGCCACAGCCCTCCCAGGTAGCCCACAGCTCTGGCAGGGCGGCGGGAGGGGGTGCAGAAGGAGAAAGAGACACTAAGCCCCAAAACTAGTGTCTGGGGAGGGGGGGGAGCCTGGTCACCCTCTCCTTATTTCCGTAGAAATGAGGTTCCCTGGTGGAGTTTACTGGGAGTCCCGGCAAGCCCTGGGCTCACAAGTGCTGACAGAGCACTTCCAGCCTGTGCTGGAGCCCGGGGGTGCGCAGTGCTGTGCAAAACCAGTCCTGTTTGTGCCAGGCTACTGGTTTGTGCACAAGAGAAAGGTAGTTTCTATGGGGCTGCCTCTCCGGGTAGGCTGGCCCTACCTGGTCAATGGAGAGGTATGAAATACAACGTGCATCGGGATTGATTTACTGCTCCCAGCGAGGTGCCTGAGAGAAATTCCCCGCTGGTGATGCAAGGTCAAGCCATGGAAACTCGTAAGACTCTTCATCCCGCTGGAATGAAGAGCAGTGTGTCAGCTCCCCCGGGCCAGGGTGGACATGAGGTGTCCGCACGGCTCTGAGAAGGCGCTGGCGCGGCTGGACAGGCTGTGGGCTGAGTGAAGGGTGGCTGTGGTCCATGGAGCCAGGTGGTCGGTGGCATTGCTTAGGCCAGGAAGGGGACAAGGAGTGACAATGACAAAGCTTAGCGACTGGTTTGGGTGATATTGAAGCCCGAGGGGTGAAGGACTGATGGGGTTTGGGGACCATCCTGTAAAGAGGAATCATGTGAGGAATCATGAGACGCCCCAGCCCTGAGATGCCATTTCCCATCTGCAGGTGGAGAAATGTGCCCTCTCGGTCCCTCACCTTCCTCACAGGGCTGAGGAGTTGATTCTGCATGAGTCAGGTGTCAGAACAAACCATGGAACAGGTTTTGCATCAGAAACGTGGCTGGCACTGGCACTGGCACTGGCACTGGCATGGCTCCTGGCTGTAGATCGTATGGGATAAAGAGACTGATGATTCTTCAGAAAGAATGGAGTGTGCTGGAAAAATGTCCTAGGAAAAGACTTTTCTGCTCTTGGAAGTGTTCAGGGCTGTCTGTTCCATACCTTTGAACCCAGTCTGAGGTCTGGATTTCTAGGAGACCTCAACATCCATCACCCCAAGGCTTTGCATTTTCAAAGAGCTCCTTTCTCAAGCAGCTCCACAAAGGCCTTGAGCTTCTTAGAGAGCTCAGCATCCAAGCGCTGGGCTCCTTGGGTGCCAGGAGGGCAAGCTGGAGCCACTGGCCCCATGGACCTTGTGCTGAGCTGAATGATCCCCTGTAGATGGCATCCCAGCATCTCGGCTGTCCCTGCAGGGATGCTTCCACCACAGTCAGTACCACAGACACAAGTATTGCCCCCAAAACCAAAGCCCACCGTGGGGAACATGGCAGATCAGCCCAACTATCCGAGGGTCCCCAGCAGCCTATGCATCCCCACTGAAGCCTGCAGCCTTCATTTTCCACTCTGGTTTGATTACAGGCACTGGGCTACTGGATGGTGCTGCTGTCAGACCTGGAATTGTGCTGTGGGCATACTGGGAGAGAGCCTTAACTTCCAGCCTGATCCCTGTCCAGATCAAACCTCTTGATTGGTTTTGTCAGTGGACTTCAATTGCAGCTTCGCTTCCTAGAGCAGGGTTTGTCTACCTGGGGACACTCGGGAAGGTTAATCTGCATTCACTTTGAAAGTGGATAAATTAAACCACATTAAACATGCTTATTGAGAATTAAAACAGCTTTAATGTGGTCTAGTTTAATTTACTTTGAGAGTGTGTTGAACTAGATTAAATTAAAACCATTTTAATTCTGAAATCTGAATCATGAGTTTAACGGGCTTTAACTGATCAAGTCTCAATTCATACTTTTAATTAATTTGAATTAATTTTCCGGAGTGGCTCCATGTCAACAAGCCCTGGTCGTCGGAGGAAACCGCAGAGACACGGCCGGGTTCTGTGTAATCACCTTCACTGTCTGCGGGAATCTGTCCTGTAGTGGCTGCTGGGTGGGACTCTAACGTGGTAGAGGGAGACCTGAAGGAGCTTTAGAGGAGGGAGCTGGAGACGAGGAGCCTGCTAGCCCAAATCTGAGCCCTCTGCAGCCCTGAGCCAGCTGGGGTGCAGCGAGAGGCGAGCACGTGGAGCCTCGCCAGGCTGTTGGTTTCCCGGGGTTTGGATCTCCCCCAGAACACAGAAAGTATTTAAGGAAACGCCAGCCTCTGATCCTGCTGTGGGCAGTGGTGGGGCAGGAGAAGCCCTGCAAGAACATGCTGGCGGCAGATTTTGGGAGCTTGTTTTGCCCAGTTTGAGGGTGGGGTTTTTTGGTTTGGTTTTTTTTTTATTATTATTATTTTTTTCCCTTTTGTCCCTAAATCCAGAGGGATCATCCTGCTCTGGGGACACTGGCGGCCGCTGCTCGGCCCCAGATGCCTCCTGCATTCCTTCCATCTGATGGTTGGCTGAGCTGGTCAAAGCCTGGGGTTTTAACCACCTTGTAGACCGGGCGTCCCGTCTGCCTGGGCTGCCACATGCGACCGCGTGGCATGCGTGTGGAGGCTGGCTTCCAGTAAACACACCAGCCCCTGGGTTACAACATACCCATCCCTCCAGCCTCGAGGTGCCTCCAAAATCCAGGTCACGGTGTTGTGGAGCTGGGCAGGGACCAGAATGGGGACACAGAGCAGGCTGAGGCCACCTTTGAGGGCAGAAGTCCTGGGGCTGCTTGACCCTGCTCCTGCTGGGCTCTCCAGGGCTCACCCGTCAGCTTCCCCATCTCCAGTGAGATTACATTTAGATGACCATTATAAGGATTAATTAATGTTTGATTAGGTCTTTGGAATTATAAAACACCAGATAACCATTAAGGATCGTTATAACCCAATTTACCTTAATGTTGCTTATCACTTAGAACGATTTCTCAGCACTCCAGGTCATTTCGTACTGGAGAAGTTTAAGACCAGAAAATCAAAGATTATTCTCCAGCCTGCTCTCTTTGTCCCAAATGGGTAAAAATTCCCCAAGATAGGAAAAGTTATTTTGGGAAAATCCCTTACTCTTGGGACTAAGTCACCAGGGCCCTGTTTGGATCGGGTCTAGATTACAGAATCTGTGGGAGCGTGTACACGCAGCCCAGAACAGACTTGGGTGATTTCTGGGTTATCACCAAGAGCTGAAGCAAGACCAAGACCCTGAGAGAGCAGCAGTCGGTGCCCAGAGCGGCAGAGCTGCTATTTTCAGGTTTTGAGGGATAAAGACTGGATATCACTGAGGTTTATGTCAGGCCAAAGAGTGACCACGTGGAGGAAAGCAGTTCCTCTGCTGCTCACTCCTCTGCCCTTCTTGGCAAACGTGCTGCTCTCCTGCATTTTTATAACCATGCCACCGTGTAACGAGCAACCAAAAGAACAGGGTTCCTGTTTGCTTTTCATTCGTGGCAGCATCGTTGGGCAAGGACATCCCAGAGGCAGTGTGTCACCCGGGGAGTGGTCAGCCCTGCCTGGCAGGGACACGGCGTCTTCCCTGGCAGGAGACCCAGGCAGGTAGGGGGAGGGATGCCCCCCACCCTCAGTGGGCATTCCCAGTGCCAAGTCCTCCCCAAGCCCGCAGAGCCTGGATGGATGGGTGGGTGGAAATTCACCAGCCACCTTTCTCCTGCCCAGAGATCACATCTGAGGTGGGAGCCATGGCCAGGAAGGCAATGGGGAGTTGTGGGGAGGAGAGGGAAGGACTGGAATTTTAATCCAGCTCCACAGGGACAAATATGCCTTCCCTGAAAGCACCAAACAGTCTCTCTGCTGGTCAGGCAGAATTCAGCCAAAATCCATGTGCCCTTCTGCATCTCACATGCTTCTGCTGCAGAGCCCTGATGTCCCCAGTGTCCCCGTGACCCATAGGGCAGAGGGAACTGGCTGGGACAGCGCTGCTGCCCCGTGTCCAGGGCTGGAGTAGAGGGGTAGGAGAGGGTTTGTGATGGGAGATAAGGGCAGAAAGTGTATTGAAAAACATCCTGCAAAGAGGCAGTCTCAGGGGTCAGAGCTCCCACGGGGAGGTCCTCGCAGCACTGCCTTTTTTACTGGAAAGCAACACCTTGACAGGTCTAATCTCACTGGTGTCCCTGCTCTGCTCCTGCTCCTCTTCATCCTTCTGCTTAGAGGTATTTGCTTACAATGTGACTCACAACTGTCTCTATTTATGCTGTCTCAATCCTTTCCATCTCTGTCCTTTTCTTTTGTCAATCTCCATGTTCTCTCTTTGTCTAATTTGGATGACAAGGCCTTCCAGGCAGGAACAGTATCTTTCTTAATCTCTCTAAAATGCCAGCCACTAGTTACAATGCTAGATAAATATATAATGATAATAATTGAACTTGACAGTAACAATACTCAGCCACACTTACATTTTCTAAGCCCTTTCAGACACAGGCTAATTAATTAATTGCAAATTTACAAACAGGATAATTAAAGGATGCCCTGGCTGAGCAAGAAAATACACCGAAAGCAGCATGGGGCTTTTGGATGGATCACCATAAATCACGGTGGGGAAAGGAGAGTTGCAAAGGGTTCACCCTTCTCCTGGAGCTGCTTTAAGCCCTTGGAGTGGGAGGTCTGAGGACATTCTCAACCATTCGGTTCACAAAACTGGATCCAGTTCATGATCCTACCCCTCTCCCCACCTCCCTCATATAATTGCATCATTTCTCCTCCCTCCCCTAAGGGAGACTCAATTAAAATAGTTGGGTTTGATTTGTTTTCCCTCCCCTTTGAAAGGCAACCCGCGTCCTTTATTTGATGTAAAAGTTGTCAGGTTTGGAATGGCAGAAACAAGCTCCTTTCATCCCCCACCCCGAAGCGTCAGATTAGCTTCACTCAGGGAACCCCATCCCGGAGCCAGCCCTAATCCCTGGGTCTCACCCGGGCTGCAGCATCCTCACAGCATCGCTCCTGTCCTCGTCACACAGGGCAAGAGGGGCCGGGGCAGAGTGCCCACAGGCTGGGAGGGGCGTGGGGCTGGAGACCCCTCTGCCAGCAGTTTATTTCCCCCCCAAAAAGTGGGATTTTCCAGCAAAGGCTCACCAGGGCAGTGTGAAATAGCCAGGCCAGAAGGAGGAGTCCAATATTTTCATTGCATCTTTTCTCTTTTCATGGCAAAGCTTTCTCTAATTCACCCCTTTGGTATTTTTAGCCCTCTTTCTCTGACTTTTCGGCTGGGAAAATGTCTATCCCATCCATGCCTGCTCCTTTTCCACCATCTCCCCAGCAGGATGTGAATGAGGAGAAAATTTAGGCCCCCAGCCATCGCTGTAACATTTAAACCGTGCCCTATTCACAAATATATTAGCAAATAAAAGAAACAAAGGCTGCTCTCGCTCAACTTTGAGAGGGTTGTTTTGTTGCTTCTCGGTAGGATTTGGATGTTGATCAGGTATTTATGCAGATGTTCATAATCTGTGTCATTTTCCTTCATTTCAATGCTAGTGTTTGTTCACTTGAAAATATATTTCCGGAAAGGAATGGGGGAAAGTGAGTTGCCCAGGGCCATGCTCAGAGTCAGTGGCAGAGCCAGGAACGTATCTCTCACTTCCTGCTCCCGTGTTTTAACCACAAGATAATCTTAATGAATAATAATAATTCATGTAAACACGGGGCCAAATCCATCCCAGGAGCAGCTCCAGTGCAGCAATTGGCGCTGCATCAAATGAAAAATTAGCCGGTGCCTCGACTCCCGCACTGCGTGCTCCCTCCTACACAGGAGGAAGGTGGTGAGTGTTTGCAGTGGATTTCCTCTTCTCTCCTCCTCTTCCTCCTCCTCCTCCTCCTCCTCGTTCACGGGGAGAAGTGAGGCCCATGCCGGGCTGGATGGGACGGTGATTCCAGCCAAGCCACTCCTATGTCAGCTGCTCTGAGCCCAGCTTAATTATTATTTATTATTTAGGTTGTGGCAGCACCGGGAAGTCATGGGCTGGGGTCACATTGCTCTCTGTGTTGTACAAACCCCATGCAGATATTCTGAAGAGCAGCCAGCCAAAGCCGACAGGCAGCCCTGGGGCAAGGTGGCAGCATCTGTGTTCCGTGCGAGCCTGGCTCTGCCCAGCCCTGTCCTCTTCAGTGTCATGTGGACCTGCATCTTCTCAAGACACTGTCAACAACTGCTGAGTGACCTACACCAAAGCCCTGAGCCCTCCTTTTGCCATCCCTGCTCCCAGACCCACCAGGGACTCGGTGGTGGCAGGCTCTGAGGAGCTGATTGGCATTTTGGGGGGGGGGGTTACAAAAAGAGAAATGGGGAGATCATATGACCAAATCCTCCTGGCAGAAAATGCTGAAGTTACCAGAAGAACGAGGTGCTCAGAGAAGGCTCAGCTGTGAAGAAAACTGGTTGTACCAGAGCTGGTGGGACTTCTCAAGCTACCTGGGCACTGCCTGGCTTATCACAGCCAGGAGATCCCTCCCTCCACGCTGGTGGGGTTTCCTTCCAGAGGGACCCCGGTACCTGCAGGGCTCAGGACACAGGTGTGAAGGTGGCTTTCCTCATCATTTCCCTTTTTCTGAGCTTTCAGAAAGCCAGGAAGATGAGCTGGCCAGTGGTAAATCATGGCTATGGTGAGGTTTCTCAACCTCCAGGCATTGATGTCCTCATCCAAGAGATTATTAGGAGAGGTCAAAAGCCCATGGTGTCCCTTAGGAAAAGGATTACACAGCAGGGTGTAATCTACACAGTAGATCTACACTGCACATGGTGGCCCAGAAGGTCCCTTCTCCCTTCTGGTTTCCCCTCCTCCCATGCAGGTTTGCTCTTATTCTCATAGGATGCCTCCCTCCACCTCTGTCTTAAAGGTTTTTCCTTTGATCTAATTTACAGATCATTTTAGCCAGGAAAGGCAGGATTCACAGTGGCACCAATGTGTATGTTTTCCCTACCTAATGTCTCCGGGGACCCACTGGAGATCCAGAAGCCTCTGCCCAAGGGGTGGGATTGTGGTAACTCTTGTAAAACACATTTCCCAACTCCTGCTTTCACCCACCCCATCACCCATCCCATTCCTCATCCACATTGGCACCACAGCTCCAGTCACCACGCTGGGGTCAGTCCCATGATGGCTCCAGCTCTACGCTTTGTTGCTTTACCAGGGTCGGCATGTAAGTAGGTAAAAGGGTCTTAGCAAGACTTTCACTCTAGAATATGGAAATGACCCGAGAGAACCTCTATAAAGGACAGGTCTAGGGCACCAGCATGGCTTGGTGAGCTGGAGGACCATGCTGACCTGGTCTGCTCCAGGAAGAACATCAGAACTGCCTTGAGCACTGCTGCTCGGAGCTTTTCCCTTTGATACAGTCTTACCTATAACTGACTGCAATAATTTTTGACATTAAAAGCTCCACAAAAGCTGCCTCAACTCCTTCAAGACCTGTGGAACTCCCAGGCACTTCTGGTAGAGGATCTAACGTGATGGAGCTTGGGAAGGTCCCTGGCAGCAGCAGTGCCACCTTGTTGACACCAGCCCACGAGCAGAAATTCTGCAAATCCTTTCCAGTTTGAGCAGAGCTGGGACAGTTCACAGCTCTTGAGACCTTCCCTGTCTGATCCCTCTTTGTCCTGCTCATGCTTCAGCCCAATCTTTTCTTGGCTCTTTTCAAAGCCTGAATGAACAAGAATGATGACTAACGGTGACCAGAGCTCACACCTCTCTTGGTGTCCTGTACTGTAGCAATTCTCCTGGCCCTGGTTAATCTGCTCAGGACATTCACCAGGTGCAGAAGTACCTGGTGACCCTGGCTGAAGTGCTGAGCTGAGCTAATGCAGGGCCTTGCAGGATCAGGCCCTGGGGGTGACATCGGCGTCACGTAGCAAGGTGCATGGTGCAGCACATCCCAAGCCAGGAGCTGCCAAGCCAGGGGTTTGGCCGGGGAGGGTGGCAAGCCAGGACTTGGAGCCAAGGAGCCTTCCTGGCTTGGGAGGCAGCTAGAGCCATGCAGAGCTGGGTCTGAGCTTTGCAGACCTAATGGAAAATCCAGGTCGGTCCATGGGAGCCTTTCCATGAGCCTTGATGTATTTTGGGCCAAGCCTTTGATTCTGGAGCTAACCTCGAACTTTTCCAGCTTTTTCAGGTGTTTGCAGATGGTATTTGGTTTCGGTTCTACTTCCAGCTTGATTCAGTGCAGAGGAGGGCAACGAAACTGGTGAAAGGCCTGGAGAATAAATCTTCTGAGGAGCGATTGAGGGAGCTGGGACTGTTTAGTTNACCAGAGACAGACACCTATGGCTGTGCTGTGCTCAAGCCCAGACTTCCATCCACTCTAGGATTCAGGTGTGGGGCGATATGGTCCATCTCACTCAGCATCCCATCGGAAAGAGCGCCCTCTGCTTCCCCCATGGCCCCATCTCTTTCATGGTGTCCGGCACCGGGATGTTTTTTCAAGCGCAGAAGGGAATGGCGGGCGTGTTGGGACACACAGACACACACACAGACACACAGACACACACGCTGACGATCCAGCTCGTCTCCTCGGATTGTGGAGGATGCGCAGACGCTGAGCGCTGCCGCTGAACAACAATGATGAAGGGCTCGGAGGAAAAGCTGAGTCACCCCAAGGGCATGCTGTTACTCCTTACCGGCCGGGAAGCTGCGTGGGGAATTTGCCTGGCACTGCTTCACAACACGTGAACTGACATCCTCACGGGACACGATACAGCGAGCGCTGGGCTGCCCATCGGGCTTTCTTCCTAAAGCCCTGGCCTGGACCAAAGGAGAAGGCAAAGGGTCCTGAGAATCCCTCTCTGGTGCTCGGCTCGGCTCCGCACGTCCTGAGAGAAGTCCATGAGATCCCATCCTGTAGCTCTGACATACTCCAAAACCCCCACAGTTTCTGTGTTTAACCACCTCAGGGGGCTTGTTTTAAGGTTTTGGGGTCAAACACCTTTGGAGACCGACTGCAGAGTGTGTCAGGCTGCGATGGACACCAGAGCCCATGCCTGGAGTGCTATGTGTCCCCCGACCATCAGCATCACTCCTGGTGGTGGAGCTGAGGTTCCACGGTGGGACTTGCAGGGACCGTAACGTGTGTGTTCCTGCTCCATCCCAGCGCTGCTGAGCAGCGACCCAAGGTGGAAGAAAGAGGGCAGGGAGGCAGAATTTGATGTAATTACCTGTAGGAACCTTTCTGCCTCTGCCTTGAATGGAGAAACCAGAACGCAGCCAAGGTTTCTGCAAGCTGGGCAAACATCCCAACCAGAGAAGGCTTTCTTGAAACTCCACTCTTCCAGGCGGTGCCTTTCTTGGCTCTTGCTTTGGCAGCACCCGGCCAGAATGTCTGGAGGCTGTTACAGGGCAGGATTGCTGCCTCCTCTCTTTTCTTATGAAATACACCCACAAAGCAACCTGCGGAGGCTCCAGTCTGCCAAATCAAAGGGATAGCAGTTGTCCCAGGGCTACACACTCAGCAGCATTCCAAGCAAAGCTGCATTTCTAAAACCTGGGCTGCAGAAATTAAAGGCGCAGCCGGCCTTCCCTTCCTTCCCCCCAGCCCCACTGACTGCATCCCCTCCCGTCCTCCCTTTGCTTCCCCACCCCACCCCGTTCTCCAAAACTGACAGGAACTAAACAAATTAACAACTTTTCCCAGCCCACAACAAAATCCTGGCCCCTCCAGCCACGGTTGGTATTGATTCCTCGGCACTGAGTCCCTGGTGATTATCTTCTCCCACATGATCAGATTAAGTCTGGCTCTTCTCCAGGTTTATTAACGTGAAGATATTGTTCTTTTTTAAGTAGTTCTCTCTTCTCCTGGAAATTTCCCAGTATTCTCTGCATGAGCAAAGGGGGCATTGTGTGAGCATCCCCTCTTGTCACCAAAGAGACTTCCAGCATGACCCTCCCCTGGGCTGAGGGTGCTGGGACTGGTGCAGAGCATCTGTAGATGCTGGTGTGGAGCATCTGTAGAACATCCTGACTGTGGTGCTGGGACGCTGTGGCATCACTGCCTCTGCAAAGGCTCTCAGCTGAGCCCCATGAGACCAGAGGGTTCACATCCCATTTGTGAAACCCTCGCCTGAGCCAAGGAACTGGGAAAGAGGAGGGGAAAGGCCCTTTCATGGGATGTGGGTTTCTAGACTGCAGGTTGGACTCCTTGCCACTTGATTCTTTCCACAGAGGCAACCAGCTTAGGAGCACCTAAGCAACCTGCTTCTGAGCACTCTTTCTAGCACCCATGAATGGAAGAGGACACCTTAAAGGGTGGCTCATCCCACTTTGCATCCTCTCCATGGGATGTTGTAGGAGGCTTGGGGACCACTTCTCTCCAGGCAGCTCAGGTGGGACAGATCTTGGCTTCCTTCTCGAGTTCTCTTGGGGAATGTGGGTTCTCCCCCAGGAGCTGCTTTCTGTCCCACCACTTCTGGACCTGCCCCATAAGGACCTTCTCCACAAGGACCTTCTCCAACATCAGTCCATTTTACATAGTGGACACGATTCTTTACTTTCTTGCACCTTGCACTTTTGAGTCTCTTTGCCCAAGGCTAAATGGCAGTTTCTGGTGCAAGGACACACAAAATCTTTCCTCGTTTATTGTGTTTTCTTAATCCTTTTCATTGTTTGTGTTGTCTTTTTGGCTTCACTTATGTAGTCTCTGCAGCACAGTGCCCAGAAGCGGATACAGTGGGATTTAATAAGTGTTTCCCATTTTCGAAACTCAAATATTCTGTGGAAATTGGTGTTTGCTGAAGAAAAACACCCTCATTGAGGGAGACACACCATCTGGAGAGGCCTTTCCAGGTGAAAAAAATGTTGACTAACTCTCCAATTCTCTGTTACTTTAATATCTAAGCATTTTTTCTGCATGATTAGTGGATTATAACCAAGTCCCTCCAGGATATTTTGTTTTCTTTTTTCTTTTCTCTCTTGGATTTTAATTCTTCTCTCCTATTGAAGGTGCAGGAAGCTTATCCCAGAGAAAAGGAGACAATACAGGGAAGCTTCCCGGAGAACGTGCCAAGCCTTGGCACCTACGTAAAAGCTGTGGATTTCAAAAGAGCAGGAAGATGAGGCTGGAAGGAAAGGAAGAAAAAATGGCAAAAAAGAAGGTACCAAATAGGAAAGATCTTGTCCCAGAGAGTGTGAGCCTGAATCCACGGCAGAGCTGGCCTTGGAGTGATTTCTCTCCTGGCCACAAGCTTCAGCTTCGAATTCTGCAATGATGGGGAAGTTCTTTAAATTGCAGTCCCTGGAACCCTCAGGAAGGGTGATGCAGCAAAGCCAGAGTGGCCTTCCCTTCCCTCAGCCCTCCAGGCTGGAATCTTTGTGCAGGCAGTGGGGAAGGAGGGAGCAGAGCTAAGGACACCTCTGTTCTGGGTCCCAGAAACATGAAAACAAGGAGAAATTTTATTTCTTCCTTGGTTTGTGGAGGCTAAAGCACTTTGGCTGCTTTCTTAACTGTTTTTTGAGATGAGGAGGGAAGTAGGGACTCTCAGAGCCAGATCCACTGCTGGGCACCCATCAAGAGGCTTCTCATTTGGTGGAGTCTTTAACTGGGTGCTGTGGTTTCTCAAAGCTTTCAGCTCCCATTGTGCTGGATTCTTATGAAAATCTGCTTTCAGGTTTGGGTTCTCTTGGTACTCTTTTCCCTCATAAGGTTTGGCCAGACACAGTGAGAGGTGTCTCCAGCACAGTCTTCAAGACCTCACCTGCAGTTGCCTGTGATGGCTTTTGCAGAATGACTCTGGAGCACATGACCGGACATCTCGTCCCAGTGCAGCAGATTCTATCCTCGAGTTAACAAGACCCAGGCTGGCCATGGCTGGACTTTTAAAGCCAAGGGTTATAAATCAATAGAAACCTCAGCATCCTGCTCAAAAAGAGCCAGAAGGACACAAGGTGTCACCCAGGGCTGCACTGGTACCTCTGCCCAGAGCTTGACCCAGAAGGATGGCAGCCTGTTTTCCAGGGTCCAGTGGTCATCAATGATGTTAAACCACTCCTGTTTCTAGTGGGACTTGCAGAGTCTTCAATGGTTTGATAGTTAACAGGAAAGTTTTCCAAAAAACAAACAAAAAAAAGCCCAAAAGAGAAACCTTTCTGTGCCTTCAAGCAGCCACGAGTGGTGAATATCCTGGGAGAGCTGGACTGTAATTCCTGCTAGCTTAGCATCAAAGGACGCTCCGAAACTTTACCTTCCTGGTGACATCTCTTCTTCCCAATGAAAGATGACCCAGGTGACCTTTGATTGAATGTCTTGATAGTCCAGAAGGCAGGGAGCAAGATAATTAGAGCCATAACATCTGATCAGAGGAGAGAGGTGAAGGCAAGGTAGGGGCAGAACAATGCTGCTTTTCAATAGCGGGTGTGACGGCTGGGATGGTCACAGAGGGGCTGGGGAGGGGGCAGGAGTGCAGGGTTTAAAAGGGGGGTTAAGTAGCTTATTTTTGAATAAAGGGTGCAGGAAGCTGGTTGTTATCTTCCTTGTGCCATTCAGGCTGCAGGTGTGACTTAATCTCCCAGCTGGGGCAGATGGATGCTCTGGGTAGCAGCCATCTTCCCCCCAGGTCTGTGGGAGACCCCAGCGTCCTGGGCTGCTCCTCACCTTTCCATCATCCAAGCTCCAGGGAGTTCCATTACCCTGTTTTACAGATGGGGACCCTCACACAGAAGGGATCCAAGGGTCTCTTCCAACCAAAACGATTCTGGGATTCTATGATCTCACTCCATTGCCCTGATACAGATGGGAATTTCAACCCCAAATTCTCAACTTTCAGTATTTGGCACTCCAAAACCTATAAATCCTTTCTCTCTCCCCAGAATGACAAGATCTTTATAAAATCAACGTATTCTTGGGTGTGTTCTCAGTGTGTATAAGCCTTGGAGTTGCCAGAAAGAGCGATTCTCCTCTTGCCGGGGTTCTCAGAGCCAGCGTGAGATGGACAATACAATTTTGAGATGTGGCAACCATCCGCCTTGTGCATCCCTGCCCCAGCATCAACTCCTCACAGGCATCCTCAGCCCATGGAGGGTCTTCCTTGAAGCTCATTTCCCCCAGTATTCCTTCTTCACATCTCCAGCATGGCTGCATTTAGATGGGGCTCTCAGGAGCAGGGTGTCCTTCTCAGGAGCAGGGTGTCCTATGTGAGCAGTGAAGCACAACGAGTTTCTGGTGCTACATCAAGGCCATCACCTGGCATCTCCCTTGGCTCATTCACATCCAATCTCTTTAGATCCTCATCTTTTTTCTTTTTCCTCCTCAAAACAAGGAGTATGAAGTGAAAAATGATGGGAAGCCCCAGTTGTACGGCTGAAAACTCCCGCTTCCTCTTTGCTGCTCCTTTTTTTCCTCCCATTTTTGCTGGAGCCCCAGGAACCGTCCACACAAGTGCAAAATTATTTCCATGCAGGGCTCTGCTCACGTGAAAACTCCATGGCTGCCGGTGCACAAGTCCCTACACAGCTTTCCAACAAATTGGACCAATTTGGAGTGATTAGTGAAGAATTCACATATGGTGCCCAGCCAGCAGGGCTGACCAATTGCCTCCTGCAGCCCATTAAGAGCCATTTACTGTGATGGACCCATTTGTCTTTGTTGTTAGTTCTGGCAGGGCCAGTGACAGATCTTTGGCTGGCCACTGGGCCAACCCCTCCTTGACATCATCTCAGGGGTAAGAGGGCAAGGCTGAGACACACATCGAGTCTGACACCAGCTGATGGATGTCCCAAGGAGCCGTGCCAGGCAGGACTGTGGGGCCTTACCAAGGACTGGGAAGAGGAATTGTTGTTTGGGGTTGCGCACTGGGGACCGGTGGCTGCACACAACCACACAGTGGATGTGAGACCTTCTCTGCTGTTGGGTACCATGGCCATACCTGTGATAATGGCATGGTTGAGGACACCAGGACAGACTCTCCCCTTGTGCTGTATGTGACCTGATGCACACATAGGCTTAGATAGAAAGCCAAAGTTGAAGACCTTGAGAACCTGAAAGGAGACCTTCTTGCTCTCTATAACACCCTGAAAGTACGTTGTAGAGAAGTTGCAGTTGGTCTCTTCTCCCAAGGAACAGACTATAGCACAAGAGGAAATGGCCTCAATGTGTGCCAGGGGAGGTTTAGGTTGGATATTAGGAAAAATTGCTTCACTGAAAGGGTTATTAAGCAGTGGAAGAGGCGGCCCAGGGCTGTGGTGCAGTCACCATCCCTGGAGGTATTGAAAAGATGGGTAGACGTGGTGCTTAGAGATCCCAGAGGGTCTTTTTCCAACCTGAATGATTCTATGTGTTTGTTGTTAGTGTTAGATTGATGGTTGGACTCCATGATCTAACCCAAGCAATTCTATGATCCTGTGATGCAGTGGATGGTCTGCTGGGTGTACACCAAAGCAAGCAGGCTTGGGCAGCTCCAGCAAAAAATGTGGAAAGAAAGAAGCAGCAAAGACCCTAGAAACGTATCTCACTGTCACTAGAGTTGAAGAGTGGGACCCGTTGACTGTGGGGACATTTCCAGTGGCAAGAAGAACTTTCTGCTGCCGTGATGAGTCTGGTAAAGGAAGGTGAACAGACCACGTGTGTTGAGGTGTGTTTACACCGGTGCAACCATAACCAGGCTCGTGGTTATACACATGTGACTGCAGAGGTTAAAAATTCTTATCCTTTCACTGACGTGGGTGTCACAAGTCCAAACTGTCAACAGGGCACAGAAACAAATCCAGTTTCAGGTTAAATTCAAGAGCATTTTACAGGTTTGGTTCTAAATGCCTGGAATAGGTGATGGGCAGAAGGATGAGCCAGCCTGGAGAAAGTGCCCAGAATTAGAGCCTTGTAAATGTCCAATATTCTCACTCTCAGTTCAAAGATTTTCTCCCTTTGTTTTGGGTCAACCCAAAGTGCATTTTCTGTGGAACTAAATGCAAAAAAACCCAAACCCCAAAACACATAAAACCCAGTGCCAACTGAAGCTTTTCTTTTAAAACCAAAGATTTTGTGGAGTATATAATTTCTGTAGGCAACTAAAATAAGTCTTTTAATGGCATGTGATCGAGGATGGGAAGAAACCTAGAAGGCCTTAATATCGTAAACAAAATGTTTTCAATCCTTCAGTTACTGAAAGTGGTCACCTGGAGTTGCCATAAATCCCTGTGATTGATGAGAATTTACAATCATTCCTTTTTGTCTCCTACCAGATCCTCCTGCCCAGGTCTTCGAAATAGCACTTACCATGTTTGACCTGGTTTTAACCTTTTTGTAGAAGAGGAAGAAAAAGAAAACCAACAAACCAGACCAATGCTACCCCTCTCCCCAGTAGCTGACTTTCTCTGGTGAAGCTGGAGCGGTATTTTAACGCTTGGGTCCCTCTGACAATGCCAGCCCGTGAGCTGTTGTGTGCTGACAGCCCCTATTGTGTCCTTCCAGGGTAATTAAGAATTTGATCCAGAGCTTTTAAACTTCTTGGGCTGACGGATACTCTCTGAAGTAAGACACTCTCAGTGCTCTTTGCGGGGGAGACAAGGGGGCTGAAAGGCTTCTGTCCCAGGCCACAGGGCACCAGGACACCTGGGTCTGTTCTGAGGGGATTCGGAGATTGCTATTTAGCCATCTCCTCAGCAATTGGGGCTATTTGAGGAATTGGGGTCAATTATAACCAGCCTTCACCTGTCTAGCTTCCACAGAGAACTGGAGCCAGATGGCAACCTGTAGGACTGGCCTCTCCCATTCCTGCTCCTGCTGGACAGATGAACTTGGAGCTCGTGGAGGCTCAAACCACCCCTCCATGTTGGTTTAAATACAATGATAGAGGTGGAACAAGTAAAAGAGGAGACATCCATTCAGGTACAAGTCTGTCTGTATGGCAATAACTTACAAGGCTGACCCCAAGCATCCCAAAATCTCCCCCTCCATTGTTTCTGCCCAAATTACAAGCCTGATGAGTAAGTTTCAGTGATTCAGGCGGGAATTTCATGACCACTTTGAGAGAAAATCTGCCATAAATCTGGACCCAGCCAGCCAGCTGCTACTCAAAAGGGATTTTCAACTGCACAAGCAAATTTAGGGGTTTGTGTATGGGAATTGGGCTCTGAAATACCATTTCTGCTTCAAGTAATCTCTCTTTGACTTCATCAGCACTGGTGTGTCTTGCCCACCAAATTCCCATGATGTGATGTCATCCTTTTCTTTGTTATTGTTCTGATTAATAGAACTGTTTTATAGTGTATTGGGGAGCGTGGTAAGATTGGACTGAGCATCTTAACCTCCCCAGGCCTTCCTGTCCACTCCTCAGAGTCTCTTGATGACATTGTCTCAGGGAATCCTTTAGTTTTAGGAGAGTCTTACAAGAGAAATAAAGGTGGTGAGTTATGGCAGGACCTACAAATCTTACAGAGAAAGTGAAACACCTGAATTTCCAGAGTGAAACTTTGGGAAACGCTGATGGAGAATCACAAGAACAAGGACCAGAGGGACTTGCAGTTTTGGTGAGGCTGGAACTCGTGGAGGGGAGTGATAACATGTGCCCTCCTTTGGATTCAGACCCATGGGATCTCCAGAGGAGGGAAGACTACCAGTGTCCCCTCCTCCAGCTGGTGAGAAGGCAGGGTCAGTCTAGAGGTTTGCCCTCCTCTACTGTATTCTCCAGGTGTACATCACACAAGTAATTCCTTCCCGCTGCCAGTGTCTTACTCTTCAGTGTCTCCTGTCCTGTCTCATGGGGCAACTTGTCAGTATTGGTACACTGATTTTTGCTAGTAATTTCATCTGTGTGTCTGATTTCCTCCTGCCCTTTTGTGTCATGATCTCACCCTTTGTGGCACCTCGTGTCCTCTTTGTCCCTGCTGCCAACAGTAACATAAGAAGTGGTGGCCTTACCCTTAGCATGGACTCATCAGCTCTGGGGTTTGGAAGCCTCTGGTGTGAATCAGCAGCAGGTCACACGCTTGCTGTGCCTTTTTGGGGTAATGTGCACAATAAACAGGCAAAAGAAGTGAAACTGGCTGAGTCCTCCCAGCTGAGGATCTGACCCAGAGTTTGATTGTGGGTCCAGCCTTCCCTGTGTCCCTCCAGCCTGTCATCTCCCAAGCAGCCACTCTTGATTGTGCAAGAAGAAATGAAAGAAGAGGAGGTAAGATTAGGTAAAATTAGCACCTTCTTCCTTGGGTGATGCCCCAGTTGCAGTGACATTGCCTGGACCCAGAGAGGCTGTCACTGGAATTAGTTTTTGGTCAAAGAATGTGAGATGTTTTTCAACACTTTCTGAGGAAATGGTATTTCCAGCCTCTCCACGACTGGCACATTCTCTGTGCTCTTGATCGTGTTGGTTGCCCTTCTCTGCACCTTCTGTAACTCCGCATCTTGGGACACAGTGATCAGAATTACACTCTCCACTCCAAACGTGGGCACATCGAGGTTTTAACACCCTCTGGATGATCCTCGGCACCACCTGCCTGGTGATACCCAACTCTGTTGGCTTTTTTGGCTGCTACCGTACATTAAGACAACGATTTCAGAGATGACTCCAAGATGACTCTCTTCCCTGAGCTGTATCTACCAGTCCTGACTTCACCACTGCGTAGGTGTGGTTTACGTTATGTACGCTGAGATCATTTGCCTTTTTATTTTTTGCCTACTTCTTTAGGTTTGTGGGTCCCTTCTGGAGTTCCTCACTACGGGGGCAGTGTTTGAAAAAGAGCCTCGTGTCATCCTCAAACTTTCTCAGAATGAAGCAGATTGTTGGGAAAAAAAAACAATTTACCTTTTTTTATTCCATTCTGTCAGAAATTCTGAAGGTTTCTTGCCTTCATTCCTTTTAGGACAGCTAGTCATTTGTTCATTTCTACTTTCACTGTTTTCTATTAAATTGGAAGGAAAAAAAAAAAGATGTTTTTACCATACTCGTCTTGTAACATCAGGTCTTGACATGATTCAACAGAAACAGATTTGGGGGTGAAATTCTGTTTTGGAATGTTTCCACTTTTCTTGTCATGTCCGTGTCGATCTGGAATGGGGAACGGGGGCATAAAAGGGAACTTCCCAGCAAACCATTTAATTTATGATCACAAAGCCAGCCTTGCTCTCCTTGACAGTGTCCAGACCTCACCAGGAATCACAGGTGTGGTTAAAAAGTAATTGGATAAAACTACTCCCCACGAGTCCCTTTGGCAAAGTGTTTCCCAAGAACATGAATGAGTTGGGGTCTGAGGAGTGAAGGAAAACCAGGAAGAGTAAGCATTTCTGTGACACCTGGGGAGAGATGGAACCACCAGTTTTGGCCATGAGTCTCTCCATCTCTCAGGGGTCACAGCTCTGAGATAAAAATGAAGCCAGCAGTTTGGTCCTCTGGTGGAAGGAGGGTCACGGTGTTCACACAGAATGGCAAGAGCCACTTTTGCTTTGTGCAAGGCCAAGTAAATCAGAAGGTTTACCCATAGGGTTAGAGCACGGGCAGAACATTGCCACCAGCCAAGCCCAGCTCCTTCCAGAGAGTCCTTCAGCAGAAAATGTAGAAGGGATGTCATGTATCACTGGTCAAGAGAGAGAGTCTTCTCTGAGACCTCTTTTCTGCAGCCCTGACTTCAAACCCATGTGGTAGTCCAAAAGCCATTCCTGCCTGGGACCCTGGGATGGCTTCTCCATTTTCATCTCTTAGAAGCCATTGTGAAGTATCAGGAGATGCTGGGCATCCTCATGTGAGGTCTCCACCCTCTCCCTCTGTCTGAAGGAGCTCCATTTAAGCTCAGTCCCTGGGTGTGTAGTTTTCCTTTGAGCTGTGTTGTAGATATGTGGCTCTGGCTTTTGCTACTGGATGTCTCTGGGACCTGTGCTGGTGGTAGCTTGTCTACCAGATGGACCTCTCAGACCTACCTTGTGGATTTGTCTCTACCTCCTGCTGCTCCTGACTGGATGCTTTGGGTGGACGTGGGACCTGACTGATTGCTTTGCCTCTTTCAGGACTGCTGACAGACCCTGGCGTGGTCACCCTTGGCTTGACCTCCCTCTTGGAGCAACCTTGCTCTTATTCCTCCCTCACATCCTCTTCCTGAGGAAAGATGCTTGGTAAGAAGGAGGAGTGATGCTGAGGGGCACTATAGACCCACAGCTCCAATGGCAGTTATTGCACAAATCTGAGGACATCCATGGGCAAGATCTGCATTTTTCTAGAGATGCTCTTGGGGTGAGACAAAGAAGAAACAATTTCTGGGACTGAAGCAGTTATGGCAAAGATAGTTTGGAGGATGAAATCAGATTAGCAGTGTCTTTTCTGTTCTGACTCTGAATATCTTTCAAGTTTAAAGAGAAAAGGCAGGAAGAGAAAATACACTCTGGAGTAATGCTCCTCACCTGCATAAATCAAAGCGCTTTACAAAAACTGGCAGCAGTTTCCCTGTGTTACTTATGGAGGAGAGAGAATCAGAAGATGTTTAAAACAACGTGTGGAGGACTACAAGTGATCAAATTACTGCAGTTGCTCCTATTTTGCATTTTAATGAACTGAGCTACTACGGTTCAGCTGGTGTTCAGCAACTCATTAAAGCCACACTAACGAGACCATGGGCCAGCATCCACCCATGCCCTTAAATGCAGTTATTTTTTACTGAGGGCCCTTAATATCATCAATGAGCTTCATGTGAGCTGAGGCAGGTGTCTGAGGTGCCCTCAGCATGGTCTGCACCTGGGATGGACTGAATGTGGGTGCTTGAGAGGAGAATTCTGCGGGAGGTGGGTGCTGCAGGGAGCACGGCATGAACCTCACCTCTTTGGATTCATCCGGGCAAGATGATGGTGCTTAGCTGGGCTTTTTGGCAGGGAATGACCCACCTGCATGAGGGACAACTGAACTAGGTGAGGTAGAGCTCCTCTTGTGCTCTTTTGGGTGATCAGGTGGGTTTTACTGGTTAAGGGTGAGTCCAGTAGCCCCAGAACTCGACAGCCTGAGGCTGTGAAATGACAGCATCCTTGCCATGCTCTGTGGGGACAAGCAGCAGGTGGCTGGGTAATGGTACAGGCCGGCTAAAAACCTGGCTGTGCGTCAGGAAACTTCAGAGCCAGCCTCATGTTTTTGATGAACAAGCAGATGAAAGGTGAGGGCAGAGACCTGGATGAATTCCAGCAGGTGGGAAGTCCGGCCTCATCCACCTCTGGTCATTCCTGGGGCTGACGGAAGCCATCTGGCACCCTTGAGACTGCCTGTGGTTGCCCCAGAGCACCCACCGGTGTGGTGCCTTCATGTGGGAGCAGCAGCTTTTCTGATGCCCTTGCCATCCAAGGCACCTTCAGAATATGGGGGTCATGGACCTGTGCCCATGGGCCTTTCTCCTGGCTCTAGCAATACCAACTACTGCTCTTCTCTCTGCTGGACCCTTCTTAGAACTTGGGCGCGTGTCACGAGAGCAGCAGCTCGGGCACAGTTCTCCTTCCAGCTTCTCTTTGCAAACGGTGCCAAAAATGCTTTTACTCGGTGAAAGCAAAGACTGATGTCATCCCAAGTCTCAGTGAGCCAAGGAACTGAGCAAAGGCCTAGAGTGCCTGTATCTTAATCCAACTGTGGTTGTTCCTGCTTTCAAGCCTTTATTACCTGCCTAATTCCACGCTACGATATTGCTCAGACATCTAAGGAGATGCAAGCTGGCAATTTCAACGCGCTCCTCAAGATCTCCAGCAAAACACCCGCTGGTGCCAAGCCCTTGGCTCCTGGCTCCTTAACCTGTTTCTACTAAGTAAGGAGATTTCCAGGACAAGTCTGACTTGGCCCTGCAGGAGGCATCTTTTCTCCTGCCAAGGCTTAGGCTGGAGTGAGCTTCTCTTGAGCTGTCACTCAGGGAGCAGGAATGCAGGCGAGGCTGCCCTGTGGTTAGAAGGACTCCACCCCAGAGACAGAGGTAGGCGCCCAGGTACCAACACTGGAGACTTGGGGCGAATCCAGGGCTGTTGATGACAGGCACTGATCTCTTTCTTAACCCTTTGCCTGCCTTCTTTCTGGCTGTAACCGCATTCAGCTGGTGGAGATTGTGGTATCTTGTGTTTGCCCTGTGCTGGGTGTGGGAGCAGCTGTTGGATGGGACATCTTGAATGGAAACCCAGTGACAAGCAGGGGTCCAGTCCTCCTCCTTCTGTTTTCTGGGCCTAGAGGAGGTTTCCCAGCTGGAAATTTATGTTTAGGGGAAGGGCTCCCTGTGCTGGTTTTGTGTTGGAAAGCTGTAGCGTGCTAAAGCATGAATCTGTTAGTGTTTTTTCATTTAATGCTTGGGGTTTGGATTTCATGTTGGTTGTTCTGCTGAGGTCCTTCGGAAGGCTTGGCGTCCAAACAAAGATGGTTAACACAGGAGTACTCTGCTTTAATAGCATTAGTTGTCCATAAAGCAGGCAAACCCAGTGTCTACCTTCTTCCTTGATGAGAGTCCTTGCTCAGGAGTTTTGGAAAGTCTGACCAAGTAGATGTTTCCCAAGCTTAGTTGCCCAAGCTTCAGTTCTACTTTTCTCATGACAACAGCAACATCCCACTAGCCCCTGGGTACCCACACAGCCCCAGAGAAGACCAGTTGATGGACAAAGCTGGGACTGGAGTGACCAGACCTGCTGAGAGTGTGCAGCTGCATACACTGGGGGTGAATCCTGCTCCTTCTGTCTCTAAGCCTCAGCTCCCCGTATCTTACAACAGGGATGGCTTTTGTCTGTCCTCCTTAGATGCAAAGTCCTACCCAGTGTCCTACCAGTACAAGTCCTCAGCTGGGGCCCAGAGATTCTCCTGGTTTCAATGTCCCATTGGTTGTTTTTAGATGTTATGTAGCTTTTATGTAGCTTAAGTATGTGGGAAGATAAATATTCCAGGTCTCTCCCCTCCATGAAGCAGGGCAGGTGTCCTGCTCTGTTCTTCTCCCTGCAGATCTGGAATACTAGGAGAACCGAGTTCTAGATTTTCACCTGTCTTCCAAGTTGTTCTCCTTATGTATTTGCTAAAGGCATCCATCCCTGTGATATCTCAGTCCTTGCAATAGAGATAACGAGTTGTGATTTGTCTTTGAAGCTCTCTTGTGTGCAGATGTGTTCTGAGGTGATGAACCCCATCTAGACCACAGCCGTGTCGGCCCTTCTGAGACACACTGAATGAACATCGCTGATTGTTTCAGGGAAGGGAACAGATCTTGCTTCTTCCTTGCTTCTCCCCTCTTCCAAGTTTACAAGCCACGTTCCTAAACAGGCTTGTTCTCCGCTGCCTGTTGATACCTTCTCAGCACCTGAGAGGGTAACGCATAAGGTGTGTCTCCATGCAGGCTGTGGAGCTTTTTCTGCTCATGTTTATGGAGCATTTTGCAGCCTGTAGCAGCAAAGTGATGCAGAAAAGGGGAAATAATATTCTTCAGGGATTTGTAGCCATAGGATCTGGGGGGCTTGTTTCTTTTGGGAAGACACTACAGCATGTCTTAGCCTGGTTCTTTATCTTAAAATGCCCTTTTCAGGGTTTTCTCTCCTCCTTGAGGCAAACCACGAGTCAAAGGGATGCCTGTCACCC
Source organism: Jacana jacana (assembly GCA_013400555.1). NCBI lineage: Eukaryota > Metazoa > Chordata > Aves > Charadriiformes > Jacanidae > Jacana > Jacana jacana. The sequence goes on from VZTM01029767.1 coordinate 149,442, forward strand.
ACTGACAGATGCTGACAATGCCCTGACATTCCCCACCTTATGCCTGCGACTGCATGTTCCTGTAGAGTCACTGACCTTGAGGAGAGTGGGAATAGCTGGGGAATGGGCTACTTGCTCCAGTTTGTAATCAAGTGCTCCAAGCCCCGTGCCCACCTTCTTGACCTTTCCTCACCTCTGTTGCTGAAAGGTCAATGTCTACAAGTCAGGATAAGTCCTCTGGAGACAGGCGTGAATTTCTCTGCGAAATGTACAGTGGCCTGAGAGCTCTTGGACTTCTCCAAGTGTGTGCTGCCCAGGGGAGCGGGGCTCCAGTGTGAGCAAGAACAATTTCCTTGGGGCTGGTATGGATGGTGGAGTCTCAGTTCAGATGGGGCATCGTTTCTCCTGCATCTCTGGCCTTTTGGTCCATCATTGCTTTTTGAGTGGTGTCCCAAGGTTGTTTCCTGCAAGCTCTGTTGAACTCAATGAAAAATCCTAGAGACCCCCATTTTATTTTTTTTTTCAAATGCAGCTTTAATGACCCTGTGGATGAGGCTTCCTCCATCCCTACTGTGGCCATCAAACATATGATCAGCCCATTCATCTTCGAGGATATATACTGGAATGATAAAGAAAAAAATCAAACCTGCCACCAGCACAAAAGACTAAATCCAGGCCACTAAAAAAGCCCTTGGGGGAGACCCCAGTCCATGGGAAGGTTGTTGGAGGGAATTTCACCTTGGCTTTCCAGTGCTACTTCTAACATGAGCACCACCATGGCCCAAGAGCCCCTGTTGGTTGAAGGAGGAACTAAATGAGTGAGCTACTGAGCCGAGTGTGGGTGGGAAGGGTTAATAGGGAGTGAAACAGTGAAGTCAGCTTTGTTGGAGATATTTAACTGCCCAAGGAAATAGTCAGTCTTCGAGGTGGGGGATGCTGGCTCTTGGAGGATTTTGAGCAGAGCTCTCCTATTGCTGCTGCCCTCATCTCCTGGGACCTGCCAGGGTGACCCTGGCTCAGGGCTGCGTGGACCAGTTCTGGTGGGTATGGTGTAATCCCCATAATTTATGGCATGACCTGCTCTGTGGGCTCAGCCACAAGCCCTGGTCCCCGAGGTGATATCATGGAGGACATCGCAATGTCGTCTCACGCTGCAACACGCTTCTGCTGACACAGCTTGACGTCACGTGGGCACTGCGATCTGTCGGGCACAGCCAAGGATGAAGGCTCTGCCCTTGGCTGGAAGCGCTATGTCAGCCACAGGCCCTGCCAATGCCACTGGGGCAGCAAAGCCCGTGTTCACACCAGCAGCACCTTTTAGCTGGCTGGGTGCTGACACGCCAGTTTGAAAACCACCTAATGATTTTGTGCTGCTGCAGTTCGGGTTTTGGGTTTATCCTCACGACCTGGGAGCTCCGTGGAGCTTTGGCTAGAGGATGGAGCGAGGGCAGCTGAGTTTGCTCCACCAGAGCTCTTTGCCTGGCTTGTGGTTCTGCAGGCAGGAGTTTTGCTCAGGCTGCGTGATTCCTATCCCAGTCCTGCTGGTTTCTGGCAGCACTTGCCTGCTGGTGGTCCATCATGGACAACGCTTTGGCAGATCCTTCTGGGAGCAGAGCTGGATGTCACCCGTGGCATGGAGCTGCTCTATCTGCTGTTGCATGAAATGGCAGAGCCAGTTACTCTGTTCTTTCTCCTGGCTTACAAGTTTTAGGCTTTTCTCAGGGGGTCCTTCTTCTTTATTTAAGATCATGCTGAATCAAGCAGAACTGGAGGCGAGCAGATCTCCAGGGCTCACTGACTCACATCAAAGGATTCCCCAGAGAGCCCTGAACATCTCTGTCAATAGGACTCAGTGATTCTTCATGGGAAAGAGCCTCCTCTCCATTCCCAGCAAGGCTTTCTCTTTGGTCCCTCAGCTTGGTGTTGTGTCCTTGTCAACAGCAGTTGGGTGGTGTCTTCTCTCCCTGCTGGGAGTGTCCCACTGTGCTTCACAGGGTATCACAAGGAGCTCTTTCCATTGTGCTGCACTTCTTTATCTCAAGAACAAGCAGGCCTTTCATCTCAGGGGAGGTCAGCTCCAGACCACCTACAAACCTGGTGTCTGCAGGAGTGACTATGGCTCCATAACATCACCTTGGGCATCTCCTCTGATTCCTTTCTGCTGCCCAAAGCTGCAGCCTCACAAGGACCATGGGCTGCCAGGAAGAATAATCAGGGCATTGGTGGCTGTGCTCTTCCAGTGGATGTTACTGGCTCTAGGGGGTTCTACTGTACACTGGAAAGGGTTCAGCTGGTTCTGTATTCACCTCCTTTGTGTTGTGACACAGACTTACCCCATGCTCCAGTGTTTTCTCCCAATATCTAAAGTTCACCCATGTCTGGGAGCTGCGTTGGTGTGGTCCTGTGCCCCAGCATAGCTTCAACCATGCCCAGTTGTTTGGCCACCCTGTTGTCCTCTGGTCTTTTCAGCATCCCAGAGAACTGCATTCACTCGTGGCCCCTCATTTTTGCACTTTTTTTTTGGGAGAGGGGTGTTTGACCTTGAGTCTGAAGAACTTGTGCCTCCATGTGCGGCTGTGGATGTACCAGCCTCCTTGGAGCTTGCTTGGGGCTCGTAGTGTGGTGTAGACTTGTCTTGCATGTAATTAGAGGTTCATTTATCCCCTTCTTGCCTGTCACTCATTTCTTTCTTCCCCTTCTGCCTTTGGAAATGGGTTCGGCCCAGGCAGCTTAATGAAAACAGGCTCCAATTCTGGTTTTCTCAGTCATTTTATGATGTCCTGTGGCGCTGAACGATAGGCTCAATCTGACCAGAGTTTGCAGAGGGCCAGGTGAAGGTCACCAGGAGGTGGACTTGGCATTGGAAACCTGTCACTGAGGAGTCAAGTGAGCCAAACAAGTGGACATCCCTTCTTGTAGGAGTTGGAGAAATTCAAATGGAGGTGGACTTAGATCAGGGGGCTCGTAGCAGAACCTCTATTGACCCTCTCTTTTCCTCGTGGGCATAAGGTCACTCCTCTCTCTCTGCCATCGGTGGGTGATCCCTTGTGTGCAAAGAGGGAGCACGCCTGGTCCCCAGTGGTGGATAATATTGTGGTGTTAGAATAGTTTGCAGAGAAACCCCCGTTCTACAGGTGATTAAGATCTGGCTGTGGCTGCCTCAGATGAAATAACTGGGAAAGGGTTTCTTTTTCCTTGGGTGGTGTCACGACCTGACGTTATTTAGAAATGATTTTGTATCTGTGATTATTAGCACTTGTATAATGTTATGGGTAATTATCTACCAATAATTATTATGTTGAATAATTCCAGAAAGAGTTTATTTAACATAAACATTTAGAAAGCTAAATGCCATGGATAAGATAGAGCCTGAGGGCTAAGGGTGCTGAGGTTTATTTCCAGCTTTGCTGCTCATCTTCTGCAAGGCTGTGGCACCCAACAGATGTGGCTTCTGCAAATAACTCGACTTTAGGGGGAAGGAGTTTTTCTCTCTACCATCAAATAAGCCAAAATTATACTGCCAAGACCGAAAGAAGCTTGAATGCTGTTTCACTGCCCCAATAACACATGTGAAACATCCCAAAGGATCAGTCCTGGGGTGTTAGTTTCTTCTTTATAATAATCCAACATTGTAAAAACACAACTCAGTCGTCACTTATTTCAAAATCGTCTCCCTTGTATCATTCCTCTCTCTAACTCAGCCCAGCCTCACAGAGCCCTTTAAGACTGTGCAAAAGCTGATACTGAAAGCCTGTGGGAAACATTTGCACGGGGACCTATTTGTGTGTTTGAAGCTGGGCAGAGAGCTTGCCTGACAGAAGAAAAAATATAATAATAATAAAATCTAGGATGAAACAGTCGCCAGAAAATTGATAGACATGCCTGGAAATGCCTTTAACCCTTATTTACTGTAGGGCTTGCGGTTTGAAAAGCCTGGAGTCTCGTTTTGACTGTTTTGGTCCCCGCTAAAATTACAGAGGTGGGGAAGAAGCCAGCCCATGAACCGAATGGGCTCTGACAAACAAGCCCAGAGGAAAGGGGTTCATTCCTGGGTCTGTCGTGCAAATTAAAAGCAGGTTTAGAGCTGGGGTTTCTCCTGGCTTCTGCGCCCATGGCAGTGGGCAAAGGAAAGGAACATGCCAGTGGTGTCTTGGGAGCCCGTGTCAACGTGCCAACTGCTGCTTATGCAGCCCTGCCTCGCTGAGACTCCCCTGGGTGTGGAGCCCTAGGTATTTTATCATAGGGACTGGTTACGGTTTCGCTGGCACCGGGGCAAGCACAGGAAGAATTCACTGGAGATGATGGCAGCCCATGTAGAGTGGAGCCAGACTTGCCAGCAAAAGCTCTGGTGAGTCCTGGCCTCTCGAGGTGTCCCCGTGGTGCAGAGCAGGGGAAGGAGCCCCATGCGCTCCCCTTTGTTGAGGGAGAGGAAACTGTGGCACGAGAAGCGTCTTGCACAAGATTGCCCAATGTGGAGGAGCTGGCAATAGCATGCGGGTCTCTGGCTTCCTGGCCCTCCTTGAGGCAGATTGCTTGTGTTCTGGAAGGAGCCTGGTCTTGCTTTGACACCACAGGGACAGAAGAAGAAGTAGGTGATCTTCCAGAGAGAAGCCCCACCAGATGACCCTACCGCAAGGGTGACCCTTGTCTTGGAAGCTGCATGGGTGTGAAGGAAGACCTTGTGGCTGACTATATCCCCATCTCCAAGGGCATGGGACCATCCAGAGTAGTGGGTAGAGGGGAACCAATACATCAGCTTGGTTTGGGGTAGGTTTTTTAACCATGAGCAAAATGCTCTGGACTTTGCTGCCCTGGTGCTTTTGGGCAGTAAAGTGGAGCAAAACCACTAACTCTTACCAGCATGGGACCAGTGTGTGTTTGTCTAAGGCAGGTGATACCCAGGACAAGTAACAGCACTACAACTTCAGTCTCCACATGTGACCCTGCTTTGGGGTCCTTCCTTGCACCCAGTTTGTGTGCAGCCCAAGCCCTTCCCTGCTTAAGCATCTTGGAGCCTTTCTCAGGTCATGGATGTCTAGAAATAGCTGCAAAATAGCTGTTTCCTCTCCTTTTTGGGACCAGGGAGTGGAAGGAGGCTCGGAGCAGCACAGCTCCCTTGTGGTGGCCTCCTGGGGTGGGGCAGGTTTTAACAACGTGCCAGAATATGTGGCTGTCCTTGGACATGTTTAATTTCCCATCTTCTCAGCACAGGGAGCGCTTGAATCGCCCTTCAGCAGTTGGGCACAGGAGGGGAAAGATCATTAACATACAAAGGGTTCCTCTTTCAACACCAGCGCTGAGAACTTTCATGATTTTTAGTTCCGTCTCATCACATTTGTTCTGGATTCTGCTTGGGTTTGGTTTCTCTTTTAAAAAAAAAAAAAAAAAAAGGAAGAAAAAAAGTCCTAGTTCTTGGAATTGGGTAAACTCCTCAAAATCTCAGCTTTTGTTAAAGGCTGCTGCTTCTGACGGCCGCAGAGGAAAATCACAGCTTGTAAAGATGCTACAAGCAGCGATCAGGCATGAAAACGGTGTTCCTTTAGCTTAATTCTGATTCTGGCTGTATTCAACTAAATCTCTTTGCAAGGGGAAGGGGAGTGGGGTGACATTGCCTCTTCTGGCTGCTGAGGACCAGCAGGCCTGAATGGTCCCTGAGTCCCTGTGCTGGTTGCAGCAGGGGGTTACCACATCAGCAGCACGGGTGGAAAGGCAAAATACTACATTTCTTACTTTTTCACTCGCCTGCTTTCCCTCCCCTTTTTTATTTTGTCTTGCTCTCTCATCTCAGCAAATTAGGTTTGAACTTTGGGTCCTCTCCTGGGAGCACAGCAAAGGGTTGGACTGGTTTGGGACGTTGTTGGCTTCCCCTCATGCAGGACAGCAGCTTTGCTGGGTGTGAGGTGAATTCTTTGGCTGTGTCTTGGTTTCTCAGGTGGGATTCATTTATTGGAATGGCAAATAGATCTCACTTTGTGCTGGCACTGGGGCAACTGGGTGGAAGGTCCTGATAGTGATCCACTCCATGTTGCTGCTGAAGATGTGACCCACTTAAGATCAGGTGCTTTGTGGGTATGACTGAAGCTATTCAGGTTAAACACCTTCCTTGGTCCTTAAGGCAATCCTGACGATGGGCCCAAGGGGAAATAGGTCAGGTACTTTTAGATCTGTGTCACTGTGTTGGCCTAAAACATTCCTAAATGCAATCTGTGAGGAGATGCCAGAGCACTGACCCATTGCCTGCCGCTACTGCCACCCTCTTCCCTCGTGTTGGGCTCTTCGTTGGCCAAAAAACATGGGAGCTCATTGGCAAGGAGGCACAGAAGGAGAGGAAAAAAAGTAAATAAATGATGGTGTTTCCCCTATAACATCCATCTTCAGTCCTGTGAGTCTGACTCACCTTTCCAGGAATCTGGTTTAATCGTTTATGCAGCTTCTGAAGGAACAGGCAGGAGACAGCAGGAAAACATAACGCCTTTGAAAAGTATTGCCTTTAAAGCATTTGCCTTCCAGGGGATCCTGTAGTAGTTGCTCTAGGGCTGTAATGATAAACAACACCAAAGTTTGTTCTAATTCTCTGTGGTTTCGCCTCTCGCTGGGCTGGTGGGATCCTGCCAGCATTTGGTGTCTTTGCTGAAAGTCCTCTTGTTCTGGGCATCGTGGGAACCATCTTTTTATGTGAGAATCTCCTGCTCCCTACACACCACCACTCCCCAAAAAATACATGAAAATAATGTTAGTCTTTAGAGTGGAAAGGAGAAAGAATTGGTTTCATTATCTTTTCTTCGTTGCCTGTCTTTTGATGTGACCCTTGCACCCAAAACTAGCTGTGCCAGTTGAAAATGACTGCTTTCCACAAAAAAATTATTTTACTCATATAAAATATATACACAAAATGCAGCTTCATGTTATGTTGTTTTTTTTTCAAATTGAAGCTGAATATTTCATTACTGCAACCCGATGTCTTTTCGCTGTTCCTCCTCTCTTCCACAGCTTTCCCATCGTTTTAATGATAAAATAGAAAAAGAGCCAATGTCGAGTGATCAGAAATCTGGGTTTATGCTGTTTTTTCAGCAGAAATTTCAACCACAATAATTTTAATGATTTGGGTTGGGTTTTTTTCCATCTTTTTTTAGTTTTGAACCAAAAGCTCCAGCCAGCTTGGCTCAGCTGGGCTGAATGCACAGGGTGTCCTTCACCAGGCTGTTGAGCCTCAGTGAGTCTTGTGGTTCTCCTCTTCCCACGTGGACTTGCAGAGCTTGTGCTGCCCTGTGTCTCCACACAGGGTCTCCCTAGCCTTGGACAAGGCAACCACTGGGGAGCCATTAATTAATCTCAATTTAGATCCTATACTTTGGCCTTGGTTCTTCTACTGGAGTCAGTCTTGCTGCCAGCTCTAGTAGGAAAGGGATTAAGTGTTTAATAAACTGCAGGTTTTCCAGTGCATGGGCTTGTACAGCTCGGTTTTTTCCATAGTAAGGGACACAAAAGCATCACAAAACCCAGTTTTCACTGGGGCAGTAGAAGAGATGCATCAGGGGGCAATTGCCAGTGATGATAGTTAGGACTCACAACCAAGGAGAAGCTTTCCAGGGCTCAGGTCCCCCTTAGGAACCTGAAAACCCAGCTCTGAAGGGGGAACACCAGCTTCTTCCACAATGCTTGGGAACCATATGAAAAATGAAATCTCCAGAAGACCTGGTCATCTTGAGGACATGAGTTGGAGCTGAGCTACCTCTAAGTTTTTATCCTGGGACAGGACAGGGAAGCAGGGATGGAAAGTGATGTTGGGGATGGCAATGGGAACATGTAAAGGAGGGTCAGACTTGAAGGAATTTTCCGTTCCTCCACTGGAAGAACCACAGGAGACTAAATGAACTCCTTGAAAGGATCAGCACCATGTGTACCTCTTTGGGAGTGGGACATGTGCTTCTAATTTTTCTTGCTTGCTGTGTGCCAAGGGGATCTGTTTCCAATTGACTCTTGACCCTTCAGAAGAAAAGGGGAAAGCCAAAAGAGAAATACCTGGCCCAACTAGTTCTTTTGAGCTCCATGGCAAAAATCCCACCAGCTTCAATGCATCCATGGTTCCACCTGAGAAGAAAAAAACCTTGCTGAGCTAGAACAGTAAAAAAAGTAGAAAAATCTCTTGTCTTCTTCTGGGACACTGGCTGGACTGGAAGTCATTGCATTCCCAGTTTATCATGGTACTGGACCAGACCTATCTAGAAGTGCTAGTAGGAAAAAAAAATGGATAAAATAATTGTTGGATTTTTTTTCTGAAGGTGTAAAATTCTCTTGGGGTGTGTGTGTAGTATCTAGAACACAGCTGTGGGAAACGGACTTGCCTTCCAAGTAATATTTCTAGATAAAAGAAACTTGAAGATATAAAATCTTTTTTTTTATATAAAATAAAAGTGCAGAAAGGAATTGTTTGGTTCCATGAAAGTGGCCTTTACTCAATAAACTTGAAATGTTTCATCTAGACTGATCTTTTAAAAAGTATGATGGTGGAATAAATAGAAAAATGAGAAAATGTGTTGAAAAGGGAAAACCAGATCTTTCTATCCAACATTTGGGCCACTTTCCTCAACAGCCCCAAGCATCCTTTTCAGTCTCCCATAAAAGTCTCTTGGTTAATGGAGAATTTCACCATTTCTTTTCAAAAACTTCCACAACAGAGAAGCCTCTGACCTGCACCCTCCCTTGGCTTAACCTCCCACCTCTTCTCGTTACGTTAAATAATTCCCTCTTTGGGCACCTTCACTCTTTGCAGCTTTGACCTGCCTTGTGATACATTCTCTTTCCGCTTTTGTTTTGTTCCTGTTGGAAAACCCCACTGTTCTTCCTTTGTCCTGGGCAGTCTGGTCTCTGCGGTCCTTCTTTCCACATGTCGCTGTCTGACCTACCATCTCTGATGGCAACAGTGAGCCCTTCCCAAGGCACACCATGGTGCCATCAGCAAATTGCATCTATATCTCTCCCAGTGCCACTAATGACGATCTTGGAGAGGATTTCTCTCAAGCTCCTGAAGACCATTAGCAAATCCTCTTCCACCTCAAACTCCTCTTTCCCCACCACTCATCATTGGCTCTCTCTCTTGGCACTTCCATGCCCATGGCAGATTTCCTGTGCCATCTCGGAGCCATAAGGCAACTATTGTGCTCGCTGCCCTCTGGATGAGCTTGTCTGTGTTTCCTTTCCCTGGGGTTGGTGAATTTGATGAAGAGATTTTGGGGAACTCTGGCACCATCTTTCCCTGTTGTGTTTTATTTCCCTTTCCATTTCCTGTGCTGTTTTGGGTTATTCTTCTAATACGGGCTTGTATTTGCCTCCCTCAACAGATGTTCTTCTGAAATAAGAGCTGCAAACCATATATGGCTGCTATTTCCATGTGGTTGATAGACAGGATCTCCTCTTCCTTCCAAAAATGCTACTTTGGGCTGCAATAGCAGGAATAAGAAGAGTTGGAGTGAAAAGCCACCCCTGAAGCAGCGAGGGTAGCGATAAGATTGGGTGCCCTGCTGAATCTTGCACAGACACTAAACCCCGGTGGTCTGTGGTGCTTTACTCGTTACACAGAAATAGGAGCAGGAGGATGCCATGAACGTGAACATGCTTCTCAAAGGTTTCCCATCTATCCCAGGTATGTTCTGCCTCTCCATTGAATTATTTTAGGCAAGAAACCCCTCTAATTGCTTTGGTAAAGATTGCATACTCCTTCCTCTCTTTTTTTTTTCCTCTCCATGACTCTGTTTCCTTAGTTGTCCCCAGCAGGGACTCTTCCACCGACGGAGCTGGATGGCTGCATGACACTGGTGTCAGGTGGACCATGAGGTGCTTTTCACCAGGTTCCTGCCTGATGACAGGTGACTCAATGCCTCAAGGCTCGTAAGGAAGCCAGCAAGCCAGCATCTGATGAAAGAGCCCAGCGGAGAGAGGTGCAAGGGGAGAGAGAAGAGGAGAAACCTTGCGGGATGCAATGGAAGTGAGTCATCTGACAGGTACTGCCACCAGACCAACCTGTAATTAAAGCTCACCTCGCCTGGTGTCTCCACTGGAACATATGCCAATCATTCCCCGTGGCATTTTCACGCTCCTTATCTGTCGGCCTAGAAATTACTTTTTTTTAGATCAACTTTGAAGGCATAATTCTGGCAAGGAGGTGCAGGGGGCCAGACAGTCTGCTTCACCGTGGAGCACCTTGCAAGCGGAGAAGCGATTGTTGCTTTGTGTGGACCAGCTTTTCAAGAGATGGGAGCTGGTTTTTCAAGGTGGGACCAGGTTTTCCAAAGTGCTTGTGTCCTGGCAACTCCCATCATGTTTATCAAAATGTGCCTGATGAATCGCAGCAACTTCTTTCAAACCGGAGAGGGGAACAAACTTCCCCCCCAAAATTTGGGACCCCACGGTCATGCAGAACAAAGTGGTGGCAAGTGCATGGATGTAAAGTTCATGCAATGGTTCTGCAAGCTCATGGTGAGTCCTCTGACCCACCACCATCAGTTATTTCGCGTGTCCCTCAGTCTCTGTATAACCTCCCTTCTGCAGGAGACTTTGCTGTCCCTTTGTAGATGGACCAAATGTACTCTTATTAACAACACTGATTAGTGAGATTAAGTTCTGCTTAATTAAGGAAAGGGTTGATGGGTTGCACTGAGCTCTTTGGCAGTGGTATCCAGGGCTACAGCTTCAATAACACCTGTGGGAATTGTGCCTGAGCTGGGGTGAATTTAGGATTGAATTCAGATTCTTATGCACATGGTGATGATCTGAAATCAGGACCAAGTTCATGTATAGGAAATGGGAAAACTCCCATGTCTTGACTACAGAAAGGGCTTTGATGAAGTCTGTGTCCCTGTCCCACTCCCCAGATGAGGTGCAGCATGAACAACTCAGCTGGGATTACCCAAGGATCCTGGGGCAGAGCCGGCCCTTTCCCCAAACTGACAAAAGCCTGAATCATAGAGCCATAGAATGGTTTGGGTTGGAAGAGGCCTTAAAGACCACCCAGTTCCCATTCCCTGCCCTGGGCAGGGACACCTTCCATTAGACCAGGTGGCTCAAAGCCCCATCCAAGTTCCTCACTGGTCCCTTTCTCTTAAGGGATGATGTTCATAAGATGTTATGAATCTGAGTGCGGGGGTGTGATGCACACACACCTCCCTGCCTCCTGCAAACACTCTTGCTCTGCTCCCCGGCACACATGCTCACCCACACCAGGTGCCCTCTCCCAATGGCCTTGCCTCAGCACCCCGTGACTCTGTGCCCAGGAATGCTGCCACCGACTGGTCCCCCGCTGGGGATTGCATCAGGTCCCTAAACTCATTCCGCACAGGATGGAGTGGCTTGGTGACACCTGCCTGTGTGCAATGTGGCACTTCTCTGGGGACAGCTGGTCACCACGGCCTAGGGAAAAGGAAGGGGAGGGTTCACGCATCCTCCCGGCACTGAGCAACATGGGGTGATGTCCTGTCAGCCTCCACAAGGGTTTGGGACCTTTTCCATTCCTCCTGGAAGGGGCTGGAAGAAAGGTTCCCCAGTTTTGAAGACGTCTCCAGTTTTTCCAGTTTGCTGGGTAGGAAGATGTGGTGGGTCTGCTGAGCTAATGACAGCCCACATACTTTAAGTTTTCTTGCCCTTACAACTCCAAGCCCTTTCTTTTTTCTTAAAATCCTAATGGAGCCTTTGCTGCTTCTGCTCAACATCACTGGGCTGTTCTGACCTGGCCCGTCCTGCTGGCCTCTTATCTCTGCTTATCCTGGGCTGGGGTGTCTCCTGGAGACATCTCAGCAATGTGCAGCCAGAGCCAGCAGAATTTATGCCACTTTCCACTTATTTCCTTGTGTGTCCAGAGGTCTGTGTGATACCAGGTCCGGATTCACCTCCCTTGGTGCTTGCATCTCTCCCAGCCTTTGTAGTCGATGGCGAGAGATGAGCGTTTCCAGGATTTCAGCTCTTTGCCCAGCGAGGCACCCGCATTAGGCTGTGGAATTACAGCTGCCCATTGCTCTCCACGGGCTGCAGACAGAGCCCCGGGTGCTCTGCTCTCGGGTGCAGACATCCTTGTTCTGACATCTAACGCCGGGCGAAACAAATGCCACCCTTTCCATTTCCTACCTGCTTTAAAGGCTGATAAGGAACCTGCCGGGTTCTAGCCTAAAATTATTCATGTCCAATTTATACAAACCTGTCCTTGTGGCGACGTTGCCCTTCAACTTTAAGCTGCTTTTCCACCCCCTGGGTACTTGGGCTGGGCCTTGCTTTAGCAGAACAAGACCATTCCCTTTTATCTCTCTGTGAAAGCCAAAGTCTTCTAGCACCTTCCCTGCAAGAAGCATTTGCCATTCCCTTTCATTGCCCTAGCAGTTCTCTTCCAACCCTGATTTCTTGATCAAGGGTGATCAAAAGAAGATGTATTTCAAGTGAGACCACTGGAAGGGAAAACTCCTCTATTTGAGGGAAAACTCCTCTATTTCTCCTGAAAATATTGAGCCTGGTGGTCTTACCTTACCCCATGCAAACTGCTGCACCATCCTGGCAATTCATAGTCATCCCAGAGAGAATAGTACTCTCTGAGGTTTTTTTTTCCCTCTTTTTTCCTCTCTTTGTGCTGGAGGCAGTTGCTCTCTGGCCCCATGTGAAATGCTCAGTCTCTTTCTGACCTAAACCTTATGCCTGGACAATTTATCTCCAGGTGGAAAGCCTTGTCTCAAGAGTCACCCAACAACCTGTGGAAGATCAACAGGATTTGGCCAACTCTTGATCTGTCTTTAAGAAACTCTTGATGCCAAAGAAAACAACCCCAAACCCAACAACGTGTGGAGAAGCCATAAAGAAAATATTTTTTGAAACCATCTGACATCTTAGAAGAAATTATTCCAGAAAATAAAATGTTAGAGCATCGATTGAAATGGGCATCGCGTTTGGCCGGACTTTGCTGAAACAAAATACTCCAACAGCCCTCCAGAAGCTGAGTTTCTGCATGGGACAGGGAGAGTGATTTGCTCTTTGCTGTTTATTCAGCTTTGGATTTCAGGAAACATTGATGTCGGGTTTTGTTTTCTTTCCCTTCTGAAAGACTCAGAAATTTCAAAATCCTGAAACTTTTCCCAAAATGAACCAGCTGGTTGTTGCTCAACTCTCTCTGTTCCTACCTCCGCCCTCCTGATGAGTTATACAGAGGGTGTGACATTCTGGGATCACACTGATCCCCAGGTGCTGGAAAGGGCAACTTCCAGAGGCTTCTCCTGAAGTAGGACTCGATCCTAAACCTGCCCCAGCCAAAAAGAACATCCCATTCCCTTGGCTCAGCTGCCTAAACGTGCGATTCCCTGCTGCATCGTGGAGCTGGCTCCTAAATCGCCTCCTCACCCCACATTATGTATCCTCTGTGGACTTTGGGGCAGTTGGTTCTCGTTTGTACCCGTGTGAATAAGAGCCGAATCGAGCTATGAGTGTCTCCAACCTCAAACATCAGGACTTTCTCTGCATTCATAGAAAAGGTTGAGGTTATTACCAAAGAGGTGAAAATTAGATAATAGCTGATGTCTCAAAGGTGCCGGCCATCCTGGTCTTAAGTGATTCTTTATTCCAAGCACATCATAATTCCCTGGTGACTGCTAACTGGAGCCTGGTGTCTTACTTGCATTTATGGGCTGCTAGCAGATGATTATAGAAAATACAGTAATTAAGTACTTCAGTGGGGTAGGTTTGGCCTGGGAAAAAGTAAAATTAGACAGGGCAGTATGAGCTGTTCCAAATTGTGAAGTCTGATTAATTTCACTTTCTTTTCTTGTAGTGTGTCCAGTATCATTCGGGAGGAGGAGGAGGGGTCACCCAGGAAAGCTTGTGAGAGGTGCATTGGAGCTGAGAGGCTAAAACACCTGGCATGTTACGGTGACGCTCGGCAGTCCCTTCCCGCGAGGTGTGATTCAAGCAGGAGACCTTCAAGTTTTGGGGGAGGCAGGAGCAGAACTGACAGCGAGGGAGATGGTTTGAGCAGCTGCCTGTTCCCTTGGCTAGACAACTGGTGGGATTCTAGAGTCAAAGTGGTTCGCCTCTATACAATATTTTTCCCACAGCATCTCTTCAGTGGAAGCTTGGGGATGCTCCCTGCTCTTCCCCCCTGCCTTTTGCATGCAGTGCTTCTCTCCAGAATAACAATTTCCAGCAGAGCCAGGGCCAGGAGCAGAACTGGCTCCAACCAAGGAGGAACCTGCAATTACCCAAGCATCTATGGGATGCCATCAGTGCAGCCTTCCCTTTGATGAAGCGTCGTATCCAGGTAACCTGGTCCTAATCAAACAAGGCACCTTGGTGCGCAGGAAAGGGCACTGCCGGCCATTCCGGGTGCTCTGGGAGTGTGCTGTGGGCAGAGCAAACAGGAAGCGGAGGGATGGACCACTGAGAGCCACTCCACCTTTGCCCAGGGGTGTTGGGCAGGTGACGAGTCACTTAGAGCTGGTCCTTCTGTTGCTCCGGCAGTGACGCATTGTTTTGAACAAGAAATTCCAAGAGCGTTGATAGTCCTTTTGCTTTAGGGACAGCGTCATTACTTGAGGTTTTTGGGGTTAAATCCACAAAGGTGCTGACCTTCCTCACTCTCAGGAGCCCAACAGGATTTGGGGCCAGGGCTCACCCTACAAGCGCTGAGTGTTGGAGGTGCCAAAGGAAGGAGGATGGTCATTAGAGCCTTCCTCTTGAGTAGATGGAGACATGGAAAGAGCAGCCATTCCAAAACATGAGTCATTGCACTAAGACTCTCAACCACCTCTCTTTCTCTCTGCAGCCCATAGAGGGAGCTGATGGAGCTTTCAATCATCTGGCATGAAATCTGACCTTGGTGCTTACACAAGAGCGGGATGCTGACATACCTGTATGGCTTGGGCTTTTTGGAGCCACCCATGAGGCCTTTGGTCTCTCCTTGCCATGTGGCTCTTGCCACATGATGCTGCTGCAGAGGGTTAGATAAGGTAACTGAAGGCTTTAAAGATGCCACTAGAGATCTGTTCAGATTGTCCTCTCTGGGTTTCTCATCTCTGGCTTTCCTTCCTCTTCCTCACCTGATCGAGAGATGAACTCTTGACTGAACCTCTTGGAGGACTCACATCTGAGCTGAGGAGATATTCTAGACCCCAGGAGTGGAAAGATGAATGGCATTTTGAATGTATTCCCCACTGAAGCATGATGAGATTCCCTCAGACATGAATAGCTGCTGAAAACACTCAGGTTGAGACACGATGCAGTAACTCTAGGAGCACTTCCAAAAGATTGCCTCTTGGGCCAGCATGCAGGGAATGGAGCTGGGGCCGTCAAAATCAGCAGCAGGAGTTGAGCCAGAGCAGCTGCTGCTGTTTCTGTGGACCCATGGGCTCTGCAACACACCCAGGGACAAGGGTTCTCCACAGCCTCCCTGGGGACTGCTCCTCCAGACTCTTTCACTTGCCGATGCTTTGCTGTTCTCAGCGCCTTGCAAGTAGGGAAGGGCAGACATCAAAAGCTCAATGGGAGCATCCAAAAGTTCATCTGAAGCATGCAGACCTTTAGCGTTTGTAACGGGAAGTTGGAGAGATTTCAAGCCCTCTCATCCCACCTCCTGGCGCTTCTGTTTCTGGTTAGGGCCAGACATAACCACAAGAACAAGCTTTCTCACGGTGTTTCAGCACATTTCCTGTCGGTCCTGGAAGAAAACTGGAAGAACGTTTGAAATTAAGAGGACATCTAGCCTTTGTAGAACCACAAAAGCTCTGTTTTGGAAATAGGCACAGGCTCTGAGTGTTGGCCAGGGGTGAGCGAGTTTACTGGTCTTGAACCAGTTTGTGCCATCCCCAGGGCTAATAAACGTCCCCCTCCCTGAAAAGAGAAGGGTTGATTTCATCTTATGGAGAAATGAGTCACGATCCCGCAGTGCTCCAGTGCGATGGGAACAATCTCGGGATGCTTCGGGACACTGGGATGGAGACCCCTTGTGCAACAGGTAGTTTTGGAGTCTCAGAGGTCGGTGTGAGGATGGAATAACCTTGCTGTGGAGGGAATGTCCTCCACTGGATTGTCACACGGGCTGGGGCTTCCAGAGAGACTTTGCCAGTCTTTTTTTCACTGGAGGATGCTGGGCTGTGCGAAGCAAAGGGCCGTGGGCAGAGCCGGTTGGGAAACTGTATATGTGTGTGGTTGTGGGGATCAGACTACGTGAAAACATCAGTTTGGGGAAGAGGAACACATTTGAAAACAGTTTCATCCAACTGTTTATGTCAGAGAGCATGTGGGTTTTTCTTTTTTCCAATGCAAGTTGAAGTTTGCCCGCGTCGTCGTCCCGGGTTTGCTTTTGTTGTGACAGACATTTGTAATCAAATTAAATCAAACCACAGAAAAAAACAGTCAACAGTAAAACCCTTCAGCTCAGCTCACTCCTTGGTCTCAAATGCCCTTGGAGGATCCTTCTCTGCTGCTGTCCCTGCTGGGGACTGGAGCATGAGAAAACAGCTTTGGGCTGGGAAAAGGCAAACTAAGAACCCCCCGTGCCCTCCTGCCACCACGAGAAGTGAACTACGTCCGTGTAGGCATCCAGCCACATCCTTTTTATCCCATCACATGCCTGCTGCACCTGGATTTAGTCTGGGACTTGTGAATGAGCCAATACCTCTTTTTGGTGTGTTTTGTTCAGGATTGGAATCCTCACGATCTAAAGGTTTGTATTTTGGTGCATCACACCAGAGAAGTTTAGCCACCTCACTACAGGGTGTTGAGATACACCAAGGGAAGGACCAAAACCACAGAACTGGGCTGGGATTTAACATCATCTCCCAACGAAGCACAGGTATAGTTTACTTTCCCTGTTTTATCTTTGCTAAGCCTTAATCACAGAGTTGCTGCAATTTCTTCCTCCATGAGGTTAAGTCAAAGGAAATCCCCAGGTCACGTCATCCGTCCTCAGTGCTCAGTTCTGATCCTGACATGGATTGGGCTCAGCAACGGGGGCTTGTGTGAGAGGCTGGCACCCCTCAAGCGAGGGGTGAAAAGGTGTCCCAGTTTGTGTTGCTTCAAGAAAGGGTTTCCACATCTCACCTTTCTCCCTTGAGGAACAGTGTTTAGAAAACCCGGAGCTCTGCATTTGATTTCAGTTGGGAACTCAGGTCCATTTTGTGGCAAGAATATCAACCCTGAGAATGGCAGTCTGAGAAGGTTTGGGAAAACACCTGACTGGGATGGTACAAGGGGAGTTGTCCCTGCTTGGGGCTACGTGATGAGCAAGGTGACCTTTTGCATTCCTCTTGTCCAGCTCTATCTCTCTGCTCCCTTTCCTCTGCTCAGGAACTCATCTTACCTGCTCTAGACCTCAGGTCCATAAGGACCAACCCTTTTCCCCCCCGAAGCGATGTGCTCACCCTTCACAGTGTCTTATGGTGGGCTGGAGAGTCAGAGTTTCTCCAGTCAGACACCTCACCAAAGCAGTGGGACAGAGGCAGGGAACTTGACCAGGACCACCCAGGGGCTACCAGCCTGCCTTGGAGCAGATCCCAAATCCCTAGGCGAGTTTACCACCCACAGGGCCATGCTACCTCCCTTGGGCAAGGGGAAGGGGGAAGTTTCCCTGGGACAACCCTTTCTTCTCGTCGGCCTTTCTCTTGGTTCTTTTTTTTTTTTTTTGCTGTTTAATTAAATGAAATTAAATTTCAGTAGCATCTTTTTATTAATAGTAGTAGCAGTAGTATTAGTATTATGTACCTTAGGCATTGCTCAGAGTCCATCGGGGCGAGTTGTATAACACACAGAACAGACAGGTTGACTATCTGCCTGCTCTTCTTCCCTCCTCCTCCTCTTCCTCCTCCTCCTCCTCCTCCTTCTCTTCTCCTCTGGCCACCCCAGAGCTAGGCTGCACTAAATGTGCTGCAGTTTCATCAGTCCCCAAGCTGCACATCAAAGGCTGCCTTTGCTTAGCTGCGCGCTTCCCTGGCAGGCTTGGGGGATTAATCACACCCCAGCCTGCGTGAAAAGCGTGACCGTGTCACTCTTGTTTGTCTCGGCTGGGGTGCTCTGGTGGTTATCAGCCTCTTTACTTGGCTTTTGGCCTTCATGGATGTGCTGTTCCCATTTTTTATTTCGTTGGGTTACCAGCCACAACCCAGGTTGGCTGTAGGTGCCATAAGAGCATAGCGGAGGATGCCGTTATGTGTAGTTAATGAACGTCCTTGATTTATTTGAGGTGTTGTAGCAGCTCTCAGTCCCTGGGACATACGAGTGTCCTGCCAGGATAGGTGCAGTGCAAGCAACAAGAAGGGATTTCTGTCCCTGGAGCTTTGTAGCCTGGTAGAAAGTGAGAAAAACAAGTGGATATCTCCTGGGGAGTGTAAAAGAAACCATGAGACAACGATGATGGTTGCGTGGTCGGTGTCGGACTCCATCCACCCCCAGAGCTGTCAGCTCCAGAGACTTGTTGGCCACCACGACAAAGTTTAAAGCAGCATTTGGAGAGGAGTGAAGCCTCTGCAGAGGGGGCTGGCATGCAGAGACGACACTTGGGAGTTGCCTGTGTGCTTGCTGACAGCCCTGTGCTGCCAGAGATTCACATGGGCTGTGTTTGTACCCTCAGAGAATGAGAATTGGGAGCCAAAACTGCAGCTAGATGGAAGTGAAGATCCTTTATTAACATTTTGCTGCTGCCTGGTATGGGCTGGCATTGAGCTGACCTCTTGGGGGGACCCGGGGAGTCTGGTCTGCTGGGATTGCATCACCTTCCCTCGTATACCCAGTGGCCTTTTCCATAGCCCTCTGTGATGCTACAGGGTGGAGAAAGCTAAACTTCACCCAGAAATGTGCAAGCCTGTTGGGGTTTTCCTGGAGCTTGCCCTGTGTATGCAGAAGTGCCTGTGGAGATGAGCAGTGGGATCCTGCTTTGGGTGGGATTGTAGCCTGGATTTTCTTTTTTTATTTAACCTCGGACATCGTCTCTGGCAAAAGCATTAGCTCACACTTGCAGAAAGAAACCCTAGGAGGGAGCAGGGCTCTGTATTGAGTAACCAGCGCTGCCCCAAGGAGCTTGCAAAAAAAGCTGGGAGGGGAAGTAAACAGAGCAGAGCAGGGCTGGGATTGCGGTACACTCCCTGTGGCCCCATCCCACAGCCTACACGCAGGGCTCGCTGCCCTCCTGCCTCCTCAGTGCCCAGCACTGGCCCGTCCTGCTTGTGCACAGGGGGGGCCAGAAAACCCTGGGACCCCAGATTGTGAGGGAGGTGGCCTGTAGTGGGAAAAGGAAACGCTGTAGATGTGAGGCTGAGGAGATGTGATGATCTCCACTGGCTCCAGGCAGGCTGAGGACGGAGAAGACCTCAGCAGCTGGAGGATCTGACAGTGGTGGTTAGCAGGGATGGGGCAGGGTTGGCCATTCCCAACATTCCTGCCATGGTGGGGAGCCAGAGCAGATGGCTTCCAAAGCCTGAGGGATGTGTGGCTCACACTCCTCAAGGCCCAGCACTTGGGGACCACCCAGACATGCTGGGGGGAGAGGAGACACCCATGGACCTCTGATGGGATGTGGCTTTGGAGCAGCGCAGCATCCCCAGGAGATGCCTGGGTACCACCAGGAGAGTCTCTGCAGGATGCAGGCAGTGGGGGATGCTGGCAGATGAAGCGATACCCGCAGCCCCAGGAAGGCTGCACAGGATGATCGTGTTCCTGAGCTAATTTCCAGCTCCTGCTTTAAATACTCTGCACTTCCTCTCTCCCTTGACAAGATAAAGATCCTGGGCAAGCAAGGGTGAACACCCTGCCATTGCGTCCTCTTCCACAATCAGAGCAGGCATCGAGTGATGCCTCACCACGGGGGAACAGGGAGATGACAGGGGGAAAGAGGAGGTGGTTGCCTTCCTGTGGGTGTGTTTTCCAGAGCAGGAGAGAAACCAAAGTTGGATCAGACACCAGCCAAACAAGGTGACTAGGTTGTGAGGAATGCAGACACAGGCTCTGCTCATGTGTGAGATGTGGAGAGGAGATAGAGGGGCAGCTGCAAGAGGGCTTTTGCCAGCAGAGCCCTGACACTGGCTCCTGGAAGTCCAGAGAAAGGGTCAGTCATCAGTCTTAGCATCTCCATTCAGAATGAAATACCATCAAAGCAGCACGAGCTTGATCTGTGAAACTCATTGTCGCAAAGCACTGTTGCTACCAGCAGCTTTGCAGGGCTAATAACGCTTTTAGGGAGGTATTGAGATAGCAAGAACAGTGAGAGTTTTAAAACAGTGTGTTGTAAAAAGATAAAGGAGTTGGGTACAGATAAAAATCTTTGTATTTGAGCCTGTAAATAGCAGTGCAGAAGACCAAGGAACAGGCAGGAGTTTCTTCTGGGGCGAGGTAATCCCCAAACCACTTCCTTTAGGTTTCCCAGAGGAGGAACTGGAGGAATCCCAAGTCTCATCCTGGCATAGTTCTCCTCTTTGGTGAGATTTTAGAATCATAGAATCATTTCAGTTGGAAAAGACCCTTGGGATCATCGAGGCCAACCATCAGCCCCACTCTACAAAGGTCTCCCCTACACCAGATCCCTCAACACCACATCTCAACCACTCTGAAACACAGTCAGGGATGGGCAGTAATATTGATTTTCCTGCAGTACTATTGCATTTGCTCTCTTGGATAGGCCAAGGATTGATGTATCTGTTTCTCTAGGATGAAATATCAACATGACAAAGCACAGTTCCCTCTGGGGCTGGAAAAAAAGCCACTTGTGCAGAACTTGTAGGGAGTTTGCCTGTGTCTGCTGGGGGTGGGTCTGGCTAACAAGGCTGCAAGTTCTGTGAGGGAGCAGGCCAGCAAATATAGAGTGAATTTTATGAACTTCCTTTTCTCTGGAAATCTGGCCAAAACACTTTTATGTGCCCCCAGTCCGCAGAGCCAGTGGTGAGAGGCTGGCTGGAGATGTTCCTGTTCCTCCCAAAGAGGGGCTTTTGTGTTGGAGCGTTCCTCTCTGGGCATCAAACAAGCCCTGCTTCTCCCATTTTGGGGCTTGGGAGGTGGTTAGCATGGAGAGATGAGCAGAAAACTGGGTGCTGCCTGCATGGTGGGGTGATGGGGAGGAGGCAGGAGGGCAGTGGTTCCTGCCGGGTGGTGGCTCAGGTGGGGCCCTGCACCTCTTCTGTCTATAAAACTGGGGAAAGAATCCTCTGCCCTGTCTCTGGCCTCTGGGTAGAGCTGAGGAGACTGGGAAACCCTTCTTGTTGTTTATCAAAAGTGAGCAGTTTGTCACCTTTTATGAGCCTTTACAACTCTGCGTGATGCCCCTGTGGTGGATTCCTGGCCGGGGAGCTGTGGGGGCCATTCGGAATTTGGTCTGGGCACAGCCCACTGCAGAGATGAAGCTGCATGTACTCGGCCCCATCTGCCTTTGATCTTCAGCTCTGTCAAGAAAGATGCTTTGGCAGGAATCTCACCCATCAAGTACCATCCATAGGCAGCTTCCATGTCACAGCTGTGACCAAGCCCTGACAGCTCCAGGAGCTGAGGTGTTGCCAGGTTGAAGCCAAGCCTCCACCTTCTGCCCTCGGGCTGGAGGCAGGGTCCTTTCCGTGCTGTGCAGCAGCTGAGGGCTGACTTCTGAGGTCTTAGGGGCTTTCGAGCATTGTCACAGCTTGGGGGGGCTGCCACTGGTCGTCCCCCTCCAAGCCCTGGGTCTGGTTGTGTGAATCCTGACCCGCTGCCGAGTCCCAGCTGGAAGTAGGAGCATGGTCCAAGCTGCTGAGGAAGAGGATGGGATGCTGCTTCCTGTGCGGAGAGGCCAAAGCTCGCTCATCACATCCCCAGATGACCTGAGCCTTGGCTGGTCCCTGTGCCCCCAGGTGTGGGTAAGGCTGGGGTGTCTCCGGGTACCACTCGGGTACCAGGCACCTGTGGTGCTTCACCACCACCCCCCCACCGTCCTCTTCCCTAATCATCCCGAAAGTGGCTTCTCTCCCCGGGCTCGGGGCAGGGAAGCCACTAGATGGCAACGTTACCTGCGGTCTGGCCGGTTCTCCCAGGACCGGGGGACGGGGGTGCTCGTAGAGCCACGGGGACTGGGCTGTCCCCGGCTGTGGCTCTGCCCAGGGACCAGCCTGGCCCGGTGACAGGCTGGTGGGTCCCCTCTTAGCCACGACTCTGCAGCGTGTGTGAAAAAAAGCCCCCACGAGTTATCTTAAAATCACTCCAAGTCATTGGTTTCACCTTTAACGACAAAGCGAGTGGAGCGTCGTGAGATGTCACATCACTGGGCAGAGAGGTGACAGCACCAGGGCACATGTGCTTGTGTGCACATACGTGTTCATTTACACACGTGTCGCCACCCTTGGAGACTGTTTACCCTCAGAATTTCTAGGGCAATCCCCAAACTTTGGCAAACGTGGCCTGAGGAACACTTTGGTTGGTTCAGTTTGGTTGAACACTGTGTGTCCAACCCTTGGTGGCCACCAGAGACCCTTCAGCGCTTGCCATGGCTTCTGTGTGCCGGTGTCATTGCTGGGGCTGGGGCCACCAGAGACCCTTCAGCACTTGCCATGGCTTCTGTGTGCCGGTGTCATTGCTGGGTCTGGGGCCACCAGAGACACTTCAGCGCTTGCCATGGTTTCTGTGTGCCGGTGTCATTGCTGGGGCTGGGGCCACCAGAGACCCTTCAGCACTTGCCATGGTTTCTGTGTGCTGGTGTAATTGCTGGGGCTGGGAGCGCTGATTTTGCTGGTGGTGAGGGTTTTTAGGCATGACCGAACCAAACTGGCTTTGCCCTAGGAATGCAAGGCAGCGTGTAACCTGCCAGGAACCACCCCGTGCCTTTCCCTGCTCCCTTCAGTGATCATCACTGCCCACATTATACCGGTGCCACAGTCGAGCCCTGTTACATGAAGGGATTTAGAGCTGCTCACGGTGGGTTGGGCAGCTGTGAAAATCCATCTAGGGCTTGGAAAGGCAGGAGAAAGGCTGCTGAGAGCCTGGCGGTGCTTCAGGCTGGGCCACGTCTGGCGAGTTCCTGCAAGCAGAGAAGTTACTGACCTCCAGCCCATACCTTCACGTGTCTCAGTTTCTCCACGTGAAGATCCTTCCCCTCAAATAAGGAAGAGGAAAAGGCTGGAGAAGCATGGAAGCACAGTTCTCCGAGGCAGCCATCCAGCCTCCCTAATTAATTGACCATCTTATTGAGGCCACAGTGCAGGAGGAAATGAAACTACAGTGTGGTATGGAAGAGCAACCCTGAACGGAGAAGGGATGTGCTGAGCACCCAGGGGGAGATTTATGAGAGTCCTGAGTTGGAGCTCATAGGCCTACAACAGGTAATTAACACCAGAGGATGGTGCATGTGAGGCACTAAGAGGCATTGCTGTGTCCTTCTCCATGAGGCCACAGAGCCTGGAGAAGATGGATCATGGTGGACTGGGATGAGGACAGAGGCAGGAGCTCTGCCCTCGCTCCTGAGGTCCTCCAGTCTCCAGTGCAATGCCTCCAGGTATTCAGTATTGGTTTTCTTCCTTTTTTTTTTAGGGCTTCTGTCCCTCTTTAGTCTCCACCCGCTGCCCTTTGAGCTCTGAACACTGCAAGTTTGGAAACCAGCCTTCGTCACAAAATCACCCATGTTCCTCAACATATTCATCAATGGCCTGGAGAAGTAGACAGAGTGCTTCTTCGGCAAGTTCACTGATAATGCCAAGCTGGGAGGGCTGGCTGACACTCCAGAGGGCTGTGCCACCATCTAGTGTGACCTGGACAGGCTGGAGTGCTGGGCAGAGAAGAACCTCCTGAGGTTCAACCAGGGCAAGCATAGGGTCCTGCACCTTGGGAGGAAGAAAGCCAAGCACTGATATAGGTTAGGGGTGGATCTGCTGGAAAGTACTTCTGAGGAGAAGGATCTGGGGGTCCTGGTAGATAGGAGACTATCCATGAGCCAGTAGTGTGCCTGTGTGGCCAAGAGGGCCAATGGAACCCTGGGCTGCGTAGGGAATGAGTGTGGTCAGTAGGTTGAGGGAGGTCATTCTCCCCCTCTGTTCTGCACTGATGAGGCTACAACTGGAATCCTGCATGCAGGTCTGGGCTCCCCAGCTCAAGAGAGACAGGGAGCAACTGGAGGGAGTCCAGCCTAGGGCACCAAAGATGATGGAGGGGTTGGAGTATCTCCCTGATGAGGAAAGGCTGAGGGAGCTGGGACTCTTTAGTCTGGAGAAGAGAAGGCTGAGGGGAAACCTTATTAATACTTACAAGTATCTAAAGGGTGAGTTGAAGGAGGTTCAAGCCAAACTCTTCTCAGATGTTCCCAGTGACAGGAGAAGGGGCCACGGGCACAAGCTGGAACATGAAAAGTTCCATTCAAATATGAGAAAGAACTTACTTGGGGTGAGGGTGGCAGAGCCCTGGCAGAGGCTGCCATGAGGGGTTGTGGAATCCCCTTCTCTTGAGATTCTCAAGCCGCGCCTGGACGCAGCCCTGAGTGATATGCTCTGGGCAACCCTGCTGTAGCAGGGGTTGGATGAGACGATCTCTAGAGGTCCCTTCCAACTCTGACAATTACGTGACTCTTCCAACCACAAACCTCCCTCTGTGTTCCCTGGACTTGAAGCCTCCAAAAGAAGCCCTGAGGGTGAGGCACCACGCACTGAGCCCATCCAGGAGGGATGGCACCACCACAGTCAGGAATGGTGAGATTTGGGCTGAGGGGAAGGAGTGGAGGCCAGTAGGTCCTAAGTCCCAGGGGCCTCCTCCTGGCTCCTTTGTGGTGGGGAGCAATGGTGCTCATCCACCCAGTCCTGCCCGCTGTGCCCTCTCCACCAGGCAGGGCTGCAGGTCTTTCCAGCCTCCTTGTGTGACTAACAGAGCTGGCCACCTCCCAGGGGTGTCAGTTCGGGACCCCAAACAACCCTGAGGGCAGCCAAGAGGAACAGGAAAGCCCAGAGTCTTCTTCATCATCACCCTCCTCCTCCTCCTCCTCCTCCTTGCTGCCTGCCAGCTGCCTTCCCCAGGCCAAAGGGTGGCCCTGGGTGGCCCCATCACCCGTTGGCCCAGATGGGAATGGCCGCTCCCTATTACTCATGGGGGTGATGCGTGGGGGGAGAGCGGGGGGAGCGGGGAGGAAGCAGGGGCGGAAAGTCAGAGTAAATGGAAAGTGTGCACTCGCCTCTGACCTTGCCTTTCTGTCACCACAGCTGGAGCTGAGCTCAGCCAGATGCCTTGGCACGAGGCCACGGGTGGCCGGCAGACGGCAAGGGGACACAGCTCCAGCTTGGTCCTGCATCCCTGTCCTGAGCCTGGGGAACATGAAGGTAAAACGCCCCCCACTTCATAGACGTGCACCCACGTACCAGGGAAACACACTGGTGTGTGCACACACATGTGCACAAGTGCCCTGCATCAGTCCATGCAGAGCTCTGCTGGGACACCAGTACCCATCACTTCCTGGGTGACTGGGACTCACTGGAGGGATGCTCTGCGCCCTCCCAGGAGAGGTGCACATGGCTCCAGCAGCTCAGCTGCCAACCTGGCGGGAAGCCTGGGGAGGGAAATCATAGAAACATAGAATGGTCCTGGACAGAAGGGACCTCTAGGGTCATCTAGTCCCACCTCCCCACAGTCAGCAGGGACACCCCAACTAGAACAGGTTGCCCAGGGCCTCCTTGAGCCTCCCCAGGGAAGGGGCCTCAACCACCTCCCTGGGCAACCTGTTCCAGTGGTCCACCACCCTCAGAGTGAAGAACCTCTTCCTAATATCCAATCTAAATCTGCTCTTCCATCTACGTCTGGGGCACAGGAGCTGGAAAACAAGAATCTGAATTGGAGCTACAACTTGAGATAAATCTTGTTTTCCTGCATTTTACACTGGAAATGGGCTAAGGCTGTGTCCTTTAGTCATCTTTAGAGGTGTCTACAAGAGATATCTTCACCCCATGCCCTGGGATTCCACCCCCCAGCACCCTCACTCATCCCTCTGCCATGGAGGGGTTAGAGCTTTCCATACTCATGACAAAAATAAACCAAAAACTAAGGTGAAGGAAAACATGTCCCAGCCATGCTGGAGGTTGCCTGAAAATCTTCAAACCTTCCTTCCAGCCCTGAGTCCTCCTGTGCCCTGAACTCTTCTCCAGCTCTCATGGTAGAAAGCTGCCTCGAAACCAAAGACACTCATGGCCCATAATGACACTCACCCACCCCAAGCTTTCCAAAATCAGGATGATTATCCCCATTTCCCAACAGCAGGGTTGTCTGGCACCGTGGCTGGTCTGTACAAGTGACTTTGCAGGTTGTGATGCCATGATTTGGAACATTTCCCAATCTGGCTCCTGTGGGCTGGAGAAAGGCTCACTTCCCACCTCACAGGCTTTTCCGAGCGCTCAAATTTACTAACTATTCAAAACTTCTCCTTTGCCAAAAGCCAGATTTTCCTACCTAAGCTCAATTTCCATGAGGATGTCCATGGATGGGGCAGAAAGGACCAGGGACTGGAGAGCTCAGGAAGGCTGGGGCCTTCCTTGCAGAAGGCAGTGACGTATTTTTATAGAAAATTAGTTTTTTCAAGACAAATCTTTTGCTGTGGAGGACTTGGGCTGCCGGGGACTCTGAGAAGGGGGCAAGACCTGCACCCTCACTGCTTTCCAGGTCTCCAACTGGGGTCAAATCCAACTGGTGGGAAGGAGCTGGGGAGCCGTGGGAGTCCCCCATCCCACATGAATGCCCAAGCTGTGAGTTATTATGGGATGGACACATACAAACTCTGCAGTATTTAGATGAGAAATTCTGCCCAGGTCGAAGTGAGTGGATATATTCCTGGCAGAAATCCTTATTTCCAATGAATCAAACTTTTCCTCTTAATAAAAACCCAGACCACTTCCAAGCCTTCCCTCAGTCCCTTTTCCTTCTCAGGGCTCAGCTCAGGCTGAGGGCGCTGCTCAATGAGCCCAAACCCATGGGCAAATTTTGGGCTACGAACTGGGTGAAATGGGAGCCCTGGAAAGCCCGACCGTGACCAGGTGGAATTTTCCAAACCAACGTTGAAACAAAAGCTCAGGTGACCTCTGCACCGGCAAAACTCTCTATTGGGAGGGGGTGTTTGAAGTAAGGGGGGTGCCCGTGGTGCCTCCCACCCTCCCAGGACCTGGAGGAGGCGAGAGGCAACTGCTGGTTAACGCCAGTGATGCCGCCCCGGCTTTGTGCTGAGCAGGATTGAGTTACCGGGGCTGGGACTGGGAAAGCTCCTGTGACCTACAGGTGGATTAAGGAATTCCAGTCCCCATTCAGTGCCCAGTGAACCACAACTAATATGGGAGCTGGAAAGAGTTGAGGGCAGGCAAGGTGGGAGGCGTTGAATGGGGAAAGCCACCTGCAAGGGAGCCAGGCTGCTGGAATCCAGCAAGTGATGAGGAAACGGTGTCATTTACCATCAAACCTGGCCACAACCTGCTTTTGGTTTTATTTTTTTCCCTCCACCTTTGAATAGAGGCAGCCTGGGAGAGCCCTGGGTGAAGGTGGAGGAGAGGTTCACGTGTCACCTCCGTGATGGGGATGCTTTCAGAGAGAGGAAAAATACTCACCCCGCACAGGCAAGCTGCTGAGCTAGGCGAGAGCCAGGCTACATCCTGGGCACGGCCAGAGGCGGGCACGGAGCCTGCCAGGGGCTGAACCTGAAGAGCGTGGTGGCAGGGAGTGTGGTGGGATGTGGGCAGGTCCCTGAGGATGCCACAGACCTCCCAGCAAGGGTGAGGACCTGATAACACTGAAAGGGCTGAGAGATGGAGAGGGTGTAGCCAGGGTGTAGGAGATGGTGAAACCCTGAATCCATGCCAGCGCTAACACGGATCAGGTGATAGCATCTCCCTCTTTTTGCCCATTAAAATGCCTCTTCCCTCCAACAGCTTTGCCGAATGACATGACTCCAGCCAAGCATCACCTCACCACACTCAAGGTGCAGGCTGGACTCTCTGCTTGTCCAGGATTGGTGGCCGCTTACTCCAGCCCAGTCCAAGGGGTTTTGGACTCAGGGAGCACCCTGCACTGGAGATGGGCACCCAGCCCACCAGTCTGATCTGTCTGGGGAACCAGTGGAGCCAGCACTGGGACAGATGCCGGCTCCCAGCATCTCCGGAGTTAGAATAAGGCTGGAGGGGATGGGACAAGGATGGTCCTCCCAAACCACAGCCTGGCCTTGGGAGGGATGCCCCAGCGCTGCAGAGACCCTGATGATGCCATGTCCCCTGGGGAAGGTGCCCTGGGCCCTCTTGGCCATGCCTGGGGAGACTTTTGCACCCAAGAGCCGGCAGGGACACAGTGATCTGGTACACCCTGCTTCCCAGGAGACTCCAAGGCGCCTCTTAATAAGGCTTTAATTATACATTTTACCATCACCATTTTTTTTTTCCTTCCTCTTTCTCTCTCTCCCTCTTGGGCTCAGCTTCCCCAGAGATGTAAATGCCCGGCGCGTGCTGCGGGGATTGTCAGCTCCACTAATGACCTCCCGCAAACCTGCTGGGAGGGAGGATGGTGGCGTGGGAACATGGGAGGTGACACTGCCCTGACTGGCTTTGGCAGTGGCTCCCCGGCTCAGCCAGGGTGTCCCTGGGCCCCCTGGGGTGGGTGGCTCTGCCTCCAGCTCTGCAGCAAAGCTCAGCGACTCTGGGAGTCGGGGAGTTGGCTGCCACTTGCCAGAAGAGGAGGGCTGAGGTCCTGCGAGGGGACCAGGATGCAGGGTTGTCCCTGCACTCATTCCACCCAACAGGGTGGTGCTACCAGGTGGCTGATGCTAGCCCTGGTAGCCAGCAACCGCTGGCCACCAGACACCTCTGCCCTAGGGGGCACATCCCAGCTCCAAATGTCATGCTGCCAGCTCTACTAGCATCCACCCTCCTGGCATCCCTGCCAGAGCCATCCCGCCTGCTTCAGATGGTGGCTGATGCCCAGGGCAATGCCAGGTTCCTTTTCAAAGCCTATCCCTCCAAGCCCTCTGTGGAGACGGGCACGATTTGGCAGGGACCAACCTCGCCTTTGCAGAGTGGGGTCAAGCGTGGCCTGGCACTACTCCGAGAGTGGGTACCATGGGCTCAGCCCACTTTGATGTGAAGCAGAGGGTCAGCTTCTGGGCAAGACCCTGACTCCTTTATTCAGGCAAAAAACCCTTCTCACACTGAGGATTTCACTTAAATTGAGCCTGGGAATTTGGCCCCCAGAGGCTTAAATAATTCTTTCTAAATGGTACATGCAGAGAACAACAGAAAAAAAAAACCAAAGGAAAAACAAGCAAACCAGAAAACAGCAATACAAGAAGAACAATTTCCTTTACCACTAATTTTCTTGCTGTTAATTAGCAAGAATGCGGGGTCACTGATTATAATGCTCCTAATGTCTCTCCAAACCCACACAGCCCAGCTGGGGATGGCAAGTGACCGAGGAGCTCTGAGTCCCCGCTGGGTCCCCCAGCAGGGTCAGGAGGAAATCTTCTCTGGGATGGCTTTGTGGGGTCCCAGGGCCGGGATTTGCCCCGCTGTCACAGCTTCTATGTGTAAATCCAGGGCTCTGAGATGACTTTTTTTTAATTTTCCGAGGCTTGAGCTGAACCTGCTCCCTCTGAAACTCATCGTTGGCTGCAGAGGATGGGAGAGGAGCCAGACCCAGGGCTGGTAACACGGAGGTTTTCATCAGGGCTGAAATATAGAGCTGGAATATGGATAATGCAGAAGGTGCAACCCAGGGAGCTTCTCCCTCTACTCAACGCTGTGCCCGGACCAAGGGACAAGAGGGTCCATTCCTCCCAGGACACACATAGCCTTTGTCTTTGGCACCTTCCAGCAGCAAACCCACAGGAGCGAGTTAGTGGGATGGGCCGGAAAACACCCATTTCTCCAAAAACGTTGAAGCTTTTTCTGATTTACTGCTCCTCTCCCTCTTAAAAATTCCTGAAATAATTTTTTTTTCCAGAGTCTTAACCACTAAAAAAGAAAAGGACATTTTGAGCCGCTGCTCTTCATTAAAGTATTGAGGGACTTTGTGCACTCATTTGGGGTTTTGGTGGAAGCCTTGGGAAATGTCAACAGAACATATATTTTTCTCTCCAAGGATTTATTGAAAAGTTTCTGTTTCACTAGTAAAATGCCACAGTGATTTTCCCCTCCCTCCTTCTTCTGTTCACCTGCTTGTGGATTTTTGCCGTGGGACTCCAATGGGGTTCCTTGAGAGCCGTACCTGGCTGACCCACCAGCATCCCCCATAGCCACAAACAGCATCTCAAGCTCGGTGTCACACAGGGCTTCGCTAAAACCACCTCTGAGGAATATAAATTGTGGGGAGGGGGAAGAAGGGATGATTAAATAGCTCATCTATTTTAGGCAGAGAAGAGTAGGTGCAGAGGAGGGCTGGGTTCCCAGCCCCCCATCACTGAGGAGCCCTCTTTGCCAATTGGAGTGAGTGGCACTGATTTCCCGTCACTCAATCCCTTCCACCTGGGCAGCAAAGCAATTTTCTGTCATCAGCGATACAAAGTGCTCACCAAGGAGGACTGAACGTGCAGTTGAACGGCTGCCAGCTCCAGCCCTTCCTGTCGGCTCTTTAAATGCTTGGCAAATTCTTCCACCCCCCAAAATTGCAAGCCCTGACAGGTCTCATGGCACAGGATGGGAAAGACATGGGATCATCCATGCCCTCCCCTTCCCATGTGTCCACCTGCAAATGCAGCTTGCAGGGATGGGAGAGGCTCAGATTGTCCCAGGTACTCCTAAACTGGGGACCCAGGTGTTGCTTTTTGTCATCTGGATGTGGAATGTTCCCCAGGCGATGTCCTCTCCTGCAGCTGGAGCATCTTCTACGTGTGCCCCCAAAGTGAAGTTCCACCAAAGAGAAGATCCGCCAAAGAGAAGATCCCCCAAAGTGAAAATCCACCAAGGTGAAGATCCCCCAAAGTGAAGATCCACCAAAGAGAAGATCCCCCAAAGTGAAGATCCCCTCAGGTCTCCCCACTCGCTCTGACTTGAGATTGGATCATTTTGTGCCATTTCTCTGCAACAAAACGCCAAGGACAATGATTCCTCAGTGAGTCTTCGTTCCACCAGTCTCATCAGTGGTGTCCACCTGACCCTCAGCTCTGACACTGGCCTTTGCTCAGGATTTTATAGTGCTTCTGAGTTACCTGGGCCGGGGGGGAGCAGATTTCAGCAGTAACCCCTCTAGTTTTATTCCCAATCCTTTACAAAACCAGAACGAAAACTTCCCACAAATGGTGCAACATCACCTTCCCCCCCCCAGACCCCTCAATCTCCCCCCCAGCCTTTCTGACCCATTAAAATGGTTTGCTTTGTGAAAACAGAATGATTTTGTTCCACTTATTGAAAGTTAACCAGGGGTTTGCCTGTTAAACAAAAACAACCAAAACCACAAAAAAAACCCAACAAAACCGAAACGTAGCGTGATTTCAAAGTGAAAAACTCCATCTTTTGACTCCAACAAGTGACAGAAGGGGCTCATCTTCTCAGGAGCTCAGCTCTTCCACCCATCTGTACCCATTCACCGCTCACGTTTTGCCCCCCAGCACCCCAGAATTGTGTCCAGCATCGGGAGGTGTGTTTTGCTGGGGGGCACTGGGCAGCCAGCGATGGCAGGCTGGAGCCCAGCGTTGCCAAAGGAGGTCTCAGCCACAGCTCCCAACTTGCCATCTGGGACATTAAAAAAAGAAAACCAATAACAACAACAAATTCCAAGAAGAAAACCTGTGGGTTTTAAATTCCACCTTCGGCCAAACCCCTTTGCAGAGAACCATCAAGGCAGGAGCTGCAGCCAGTGGGGCTGGAGTGGGATGCTCGGGGTGGTGGGGAACTGGCCGAAGGGGGGGGTTAATTCCTCCCCCCTAAAATAGGCAGTGAGGTGGGAGGAATTAAACCCCTCCCCAGACAGTGAGGTGGGAGATGAGCATCACCCTGGGCTGCCAACATGCACAAGGTGGGTGACACGGTTGGATGCTCCCCCAGTGCCTGGGATGGAGGGGGACAAGGGGAAGGAAGCACCTTCCTGGGCATCAGGAGCAAGAGGAAGCCACCCCAGTCCCTGGGTACCACACCAGGCACCTCACCCCACCTAAAAACACCCCTCTAACCCCCTCCCCGTCCTGGGTTGCCAGCCTGGCAGCTATTAGAGGTGTTAAAATAGGTGCTGCCCATTCCAGTCCTAATCCCACAGTTTATAAAGTTTCTCTCTTCGAGACGTGTGCCCGCAAGAGATCGTTTTACAACAAATTAATTGGGGTTTATTGGATCAAATTCTCCGCTGAGAGGCCAGGGCTTGATGCTCTCTTTGTTGAGCTGCTGCAGCCAGCCATTACCTGCTGCTGCCAGGTCTGTGTTGTTAAAGCTTCGAACCTTTAATGGGTCTCACTAAAGGGAAAAAAAACCTACCAGCTTCTAAAACAAAGAGTCTGCCATAGGGGAGGAAAAGACCATTTACACGAGGAAGAGTCCCCTGGAAATGGTGTAGAAAACCTGGGCCAGATCTTAATAGGGCTCAGCCTGAGGGGGGAAATCAACCTCCCAAGAGTTATCTAGAGAAAACAAAACAACAACAAAAAACAAACCCCCAAACCAAGCCAAGNAAGGGAAGGGGTAGGAGAGGAAGAACCATCATGTTCGAAAAGAGAAGTGAGATTTCAACCCGGGGCCAACCCAACGCCAGGGCCCGAGCCCCCAAGTTCCACGTGGAAGGAAACAGAGCCGGGGTTTGAATACTTTTTTGTCCTGGTTTTGGAGCACCCCAAAGGATTTTTCTGGGTTTGCATCAGCAGACAAGCTGCTTTCGCAGAACCAGAGCTTTTCCAGTGGCCACTGGAGGGAAAGCACAGGCACTTTGGGCTGTCCCACGTCACCGCCCCCGGCAAGATGGGGTTCAGCTCATTTCCAGCTCCCTGCATTAAGGGTGATGGGAAGAGAATGAGGGTTAAAAAGCCTCTTTAACTGGTACTCTTGTCAAATTAGCCAAGCAAGGCGCTGAGGCCAGGGCTAATGAATGGAATATTTGTTTAAATATGTCATATTTCTGCCTAGCAGGTTCACACCTTCCCCAAAGGTTTCCAGATGGGGCATAATTATCCCCCAAACTGGCTTCACACGCCGGGGCACAAGGGGAGGAATGGTGACATGGGGAATTTAGACAGCAGAAAATTGCTCCCTCAATTAATCCCAGGCACTAAATAAACTCAGCAAAGAACAGCAGGGATGGGGAGAGACCCTCTGGAGTTTGGCCTTTGGTGGTGCCAATCAGGAAGAGCTGGTGAGGCTGGTGTAAATTCTCAGCCTCTGCATTTATGGAGTAGGAAAACCAGCACCGGTTTTGCTTCTCTCCAAACAAGATGCCACAAAAAGGAGCCGTCCCCTCTCCTCTCCTACCTCCTTCATCCATCTCAGTAGGAGCCAAGGGCTGAAGTGATGTAAATCAGGGCAACTACATGCCCCTCGGTGGATCATCCCTGATGATTTACATCGGGGTCCTTTTACTCCTTTGTTTTACAGCTCGAGGTCCCTGGGAAAATCAAACCCAGACCAGATCTATGCCCTGGAAAATATCTAAATCTCTAAAACAAAATATCTGCTTCATTGAAGGGGGATGAAGCAGGGGGTGGGGGGGATGATTTGAAGGATCCCTAACATCTATATGATTTTATCTCGGCTCAAAGCAGCGATGAAGCAGGGCACAAATCCTGGCTGGTGTGGTGGCTCTGAGCGCAGTGGTGCTGCTGGGGTCAGTGTAAATGCTGATTTACACCACCTGGATGGTGTCTTTGACAGCACCAGGCTGACCCACAGCCGCTGGGTGCTGGAAAGCAAGAACGCTCTCCTGAGCCCAGGCCATGGAGCTGGGCTTCAATCAGTCCATCCCCAGCCAGGGTGGCTGCTGAGGTGGCCACCTTCGGGCCAAGGCATTTTTAAGCATCTTCTTTTTTTTCCAGAAAACCCCTTTAAAATCCCTCCCGGAGATGCTGAAGGTAAAGGTAAAGTGTGGGAGGGGAAATAACGTGAACTCCTCTTCCCTTGTGTCCCTCTGAAATCTCCCCATTGAAGCAGGGGGTCCCAGCCCCTCCTGTGGTGGCCTCATGGCTGTCACTTCCCAGGTGCATGTGTCCCTCAGGCCACCTCTGCGCTTGCGGTCACCTCCCAGTTGGTAGCTCCCCCCCCTCCCCGTCTCGCCTGGCTCGTGTTGTGAGTCACTCAGTGGGGGAACAGGTCCTGAGCACTTCGGGGCTGTCTGACACCAGCCAGGGGACATATCCTGCTCCCACCCATCTTGGTGCTCCCCCGTAGGACAGGATCAGGCCCTGGGAAAAGAGAGGGTCCTGGAGCACAACCCTCTCCCACCCCCTCCCGGAGGGTGTTCCCTTCAAACCTTCCTTCCAACCCAAACTATTCTATCATTCTACGTTCCCAAACGACCCCCACACACCCCCGGGGGGGTGTCTTTTTCTCCAGCCAGCAAGCTGAAAAAGCCAGAGGAGAAACCGAGGGGAGAAGCCAGCGCCGCAGGACCCTTTTAGAGGAGCCCGGCTCCCGCCGGCACCCCGGCTCCCCGCGCTCCCCCGGGACTATTCGACGGGGCCGGAGATAGCGCGGTTGTTCGTTAGCGTGGCAGCGGTGGCGTGTGGGAGGGCAGACGCCAGGCTGTCTGCTCCCACTTTGTTCGGCTTGTTATTAACTTCTCCTTGGGCTGCCATTAACCCAGAATTCCTGTACTTGGCTTCAGGCTTTCCCCCGCGCCGCCGCTCTATCTCCAGCGCGTAATTACAGCTGTTGGGATCTCCCTTTATCTCGGAGGATCTTGTAGGTTTGTTACCTGGCACATGCCTTCCTGACACCACCCCCCAGCAGCACCACCACCACCCCCTCCACACACACACACACACACACACACACACACATCCTTCCCTGCACCCCTTTAATCCTTCCTGCTTTCAGCAGCTTCGGGGCCGGCAAACCGGCGGGTAAAGAACCCGGAGCCTCCGTCGCCGGGGGCGGGGGGCGGGGGGGGAGGTTTACAGCGGAGAAGCCGCATCCTCAGCGATTCGCCACCGCATCCCAGCCGGTACCGGCTCCCTGTGCTGTCCCGGCCACCGCCTGGGTCTTGGCATGTGGCAGCACCTTCAATCCCCGGGACCGAGACTCTGAATTGGCACCCAGCGTGGCCCGTGATTTATTTTCTTTAATTTAACGCGAGTCGACTTGATGTATTTATTTTGGCAGCGGGTTACCCCTCCAAACCCCAAATCTTGCTAAAACTGCGTGTTCTCTCCCTGCCAACAGGCGCAGAGACAAACAGGAGGGTTGGGACCTGTCCCTCCCGGGGTGTGCGCCCCACGCTCATCCCCGGGCAGGTGCCTGGGTGGCACCGGCTCCTGCCTTCGGGCAACCGAAGCCGCTGGGAAGCAGCCCCCGGGTGAGCCGTGACTGCGAGCTGGGAGTTTTTTACCGCCTGGAGTGTTTGGTGCCAGTTTCTGACCCCGTCTCCCAAGGGAATGCGGGGCAGGGAGTGCTGTCCCTGCTGGGCTCAGAGATGGGGACAGGATGGGGGTCTGGGATGCTGAGATAAACACCTTCAGCCCCTCCCCCAACTCAAAACTCTGCCTGTGCAATGCTGGTATGGAGTCAGGGAGGAGGAAGAAGGAGGAGAAGGAGAATGAGAATGAGAATGAGAAGGAGAAGGAGAAGGAGAAGGAGAAGGAGAAGGAGAAGGAGAAGGAGAAGGAGAAGGAGAAGGAGAAGGAGAAGGAGAAGGAGGACATGTACTGACTCTCCTCTGGTGTCACCCTGCCCTGTTGCTCACCCTGGCCTGCCCCATGCCAAGGGACATCCTCAAGATGAGGGGATCCACTAGCTGTCCAGCCCCCAGGAATGATGGGGTGGGCTCCCTCCTTGGCATCACCAGTGAATCAGAGCCACCACACCTTGCCCCAGGAGGGGATATGAGCCCGAGACTCCTCCTTCTCCGCCTGCCAGAAGTCACATATTGCCCCAAAACATCCATGGGGACAACATCCTTCTGCCAGCAGCCAGCACAGGGACTCTGTCTCCTCTGCAGGGTGGTGGACATTGTGGGGTACTTACACTTAATTTGGGGTATTTATTATTTCCACTGTGTAGGGGAGGGGTGGGAGAGCACAGGGGGTTTGGAAGGGGGTCCAGATCCCCTGAGCATTTGAACCCCACAAGATCTATCCCTGATAGCCTCCCTGACACCATGGACATCCACAGTGGTGGGGGGGACGGACACACATGCAGCCCCCAGCCCCAGCATCTCTTTCCAGGGGAGGGGCCAGGAGCACCGGAGGGAGCGGAGCTACCAGTAGCTCACCCCAGCAAGCCGGTACCTGTCCCTGGAGCCAGTGAGCATTGAGTCACCCCAGCAGGGAAAGTGAGGAGCCAGGATAAAAGCAGATCAGCAAAGGTTTCCTTTGGCACTCGCAGTGGCCGTCCTCCTCTGGCAGCGCTGGCCAAGCTGGGCTCCCCGGGGATGCTCTGGTCAGCCCAGGGAAGGGCTGAAGAACATCTGGATTTCTCCTTGTGCCTCTTTTTATTTGCTGCTTCACCCCCCACTGTTGCTTGAGTGGAGTTGGGGGACTGTCCACGTTGGCCCCTGGGGTTCAGTGGCCGCAGACAGAGGTGACAGGACAGCTTCTCCCTGTCCCTAAATGTAAGGTTTACTTAGGATTTGAGCCTTTGCCACCCCTGAGGACAGTCTGTTCTGGGATGGAGGGACATGGGACCTCCCCGGAGCATGCATTCGGTACCAAGGGGCTGGTCTGTGGGTTCAGCTGTGATGGAGATGGTCCTTAAGGGGTCAGGAGTAGAGGTTTAGGGAGATCAGGATGGGGAGAGAAGGCAGAAGCCATCAGCTTTGGAGGGCTGGAGGTAGGTCAGAGGAAGCATGGTTGTACTGAGGAGTCTGGGGCAGGACACAGTCCCCGTGTGTCCCGGGGTTAGCCTGGAGCTTGGCTATTTATATCGGAGCTCCTGGCCCCTTCTCAGAGTGACTCAGACCCAGCGTGATGGCCAGATGGAAACATGTTTTGAAGATGGTCTAATGGGAGGGTGGGGACAGGGGACCCTCCCTGCCAGCATCCCCAGCCGCCTGTCACCTCCTCGCTCCCTTGGGGCTGCTCCCCTCGGGCAAATCCCATATTGGGGTGGCAACTGAGGCCTCATGGCCAATGCTTGGCTCAGCATGGGCCAGCTTGGCTGCCTTCCCCTCTGTGTCATCTCAGTGTCCCCAGACCCATCACTGTGACACAGTTGGGGCTCACAGACCCCATCCAGGGCTTGCTGTGAGATCTGGGTCTGCAGGAGATGCAATTCCTCCTTGCCAGCACTGTCGGGTCCCTCAGCTGGCTATCCCCAAAGGTGGAGACAGCATCTCCCAGCCCCGGTGCAGGCTGGGAGAGGGGCTTTTACCCCCGTTCTGCCCTGGCTGGCAGCTGGGGTGGAGGCAGTGGGGATGCTCCAGGCCCCACACGCCCCGCCGGGGTCAGGGCTCCCTGGGGCAGTGGGAGGGAGCGGCCGGGCAGGTCGGCGCCTGCCGCCGGGATCGGGGCCCGCAGGGACAGGGTGCTGCCGACGCCAGGGGAAGGGGCCTCCTGTCTGCCAGGGCGGGCGCCGACAGGGCGGCTGCAGGGGCTCCCACCCCTCCAAGCACCACCACCACCGCCCCCCCGCCCTGGTCTCCTCTTCCAGCACCCATGAGCACAGGGATGCACAGGGCCTCTGTCTGGTGTCTGTCCCTCCCGTGTCCATCCTTCTCCTGGCCCTGCTGAGTGCCACCATCCCTGTGCTGGTGAGATAAGTCCAAAGGGCCTGAGCTCCTCCTTGCCTGAAGTCTGTCCCTGGGGGACCTGGGGCTGGCCCATGTCCTCCCTCAAGAGGACAAGTACCCCTGGGGCCATGTGTGCATGGAGTTCCTGGCCACCTCCGACACCACCAATGAAGGGAGGGTCCCTAAGAAGGGGTTGACACCCCCTCCCAGCACTACCTGGGCAGTGGTGGGTGGATCAGAGTCTCCTTGGGGAGACTCAACTGGGACGTGGGGGATCGGGATGCCCCCACCTCGGTGTCCCCTCCTGGGACAGGGCATGTTGCACAGGGAGGGGGACCGCGGGACAGGGGGACATACAGAGGGGGCTGCCCCCAGGGGTGGCAGGGGGTAACCGAGGGGTGAGGGTGCCCCGGGGGGCGTGACGTCATCGTGGGCGTGGCTTGGCGGGGCNNGGCCCGGCCCACCATGACCATGAGCTCAGTGGCCGAGAGCCTGCTGGGGCCCGATCCCTCCAAAGCCGCTTTCCTGGAGCTCGGTCACCCCTCGCCGCCGCACTACCCGCTGCACGGCCTCCACCCCGTCGGCCACCCCCAGCACGACCCACCACCCTTCGCTTCCTACGGCCGGCCAGGGCCCTATACCTACACCGGCGGTGCCCCCCCGCCGCCCCACGGGGGTCCCTACCTGCCCTACCCGCCCCCCGGCACCCAGCATCCCCCGGCCGGGCTGGCCCACGGCTCCAGGCTGCAGGACGCAGGTAAGGTGGGCACAGGGTGCTCGTCGGTGCACACCCACCCTCGGGCACCCACCCAAGCCGGGAGGGGCGGGGATTCACCGGGAAGCACCGGGACGGAGCCGTCGGAAGCGCGTTGGGGCTGCACCAAGGCCCGTCGGGGCAGCGGCGATGCGGGGCTGGACCCGGCTGTTAGTGTGTGCCTGGAGCCCCGTGAGGATGGGCGGCTGCGTAGTTGGCAGGAAATCTCGGGAACGGGGAGCATCAGAGCTCTGACTGCCCACATCCTTCTCCCTGAGACCTCTCTGTCTGCCCAATCCCGTGCCCTGGGCAGACCCCCCCTTCCTCTGCCAACAGACTGATCTCAGCTCCCTGCCCCGTCGCATCCCCGTTCCCCACTGTTTTCCCTAAAAGCTGATGCAGGAAACTGCAAGCTGAGCCACTCCAGAGAGAAGCAGCCCCTGGACTGTCCCACAAAGGGGTCCTGAGCCTGGCTGAGACCCTGGGCCCTGTTGGCCCTTTGTCATCTCTGGAGTGCTGTGGCCAGAGCAGACTTGGGGGGGTAAGGAGGGGGAGCAAATGTGGGTGCACAGACACGCTCACTGCTGTGCCCTGTGCACACCCACATCAGCTCCGTCCTGCTGAGATGGCCACCACCTTGTCGCCGGTGGGTTTCTGCCCCACACAAGCCAGGGATGGCCCTGGGCCTAGGATGGACCCAGGGATGCTCAAAGTTACGAAGCAGGGAGGAGGTGTCTGGGGAGGAGGGCACAGACCCCACGGTGAGGGGGTTATGGGGGGTCACTGCAGCCCTGGGGAGCAGTGTGCTCATAGCAAAGTCCCCCAGGGCAGGGATATCTGTCCTGCTGTCCCCTCCATCACCCCGTGGGGCCCTGCCCACCCCCCCAGTGGGTACATGGCAGATGGACCTGTAGCCTGCCCACTTTTGGGCTTGAATAGTGATATTGAATAAATAATCCCAGCCCTCCCTTCCTCCTCCTGTTTCCCCTTTGCTTTACCTGGGGCTTAAACAAACCAGCCCGACAAAAGCAGGTCACCCCCTGCTTATTCCCCCTCTCCTCCAAAACTAACCTCCAAAAAGCAAAACCCACTGCAGCCCCCAGGACCGGGATGGGATGGTTTGGGGTTTGGGTTGGTGTGGGGTTTTTTTTTTAACCTCCCAGCACATTGGTTTAACTCCCTGCTCCTTTCCCACCCACCCTCCCAAGAGCACGAGAAGCCCCCAGCGGTAGCCAACGGGGACCTGCGCCTCAATGGCAAGGCGAAGAAGCTGCGCAAGCCCCGCACCATCTATTCCAGCCTCCAGCTGCAAGCCCTCAACCAGCGCTTCCAGCAGACCCAGTACTTGGCGCTGCCGGAGCGTGCCGAGCTGGCTGCCCAGCTGGGGCTCACCCAGACCCAGGTATGGCCCCTCTGAGGGGCAATGGGATGCTCAGGGAGGCAGGGGAGGAGGAGGAGGGG